>OY829513.1:3003865-3156365 GCA_963691665.1 Clepsis dumicolana
CAAAGAAACACAGACGGACGGACAACGAAGGATTCCGTTTTTTCTTTTTGAGGTACGGAACCCTACAAAGCTCTGAGAGTTTGTATGAACGTATTACCCACCACTTATAATATTCAAGCTTTTCGTTTAACTTTTTCTTCTGACCCGCATAGTACTTTTACAGTGCTAACTGTGCTAACTAATATTATAAATGCGAAAGTAACTATGTCTCTCTGTCTGTCTGTTTGTTACCTCTTCACGGTAAAACCGCTGCACCAATCTAGATTAAATTTGGTAAGAATTGAGGAATAAAAGAAGAAATCTACGCGGACGAAGTCGCGGGCAACATCTAGTAGATTATATAAAAAAAAGTTAAAGTTTTTTATCTATCTATATACCTACATATATTTTTGATTGTATACGGGCGCGGACGTAAGTATTTTGATCGATTATTGGGAGGAATTATTATCGAAGTACGCGACCCCGTAAACTCCCTAACAACCTGTGACCTTAGTGTAATCAAAAAGCACAAAATACGTTTCGATCGCGTTTGCGTTAAAGTGTCAAATAGTATGAGAATTGTTAAACGCGAACGCGATCGAGACGTATTTCTCAGCCTGGTCGGCGATTACACTAGGCGCTCTGCTCCCCTGCACAGTGGGTTGAGCACGACTTTACGAATGCTGCGTAACGTAAAATCGAATAGTAAACGTTGTCGAGTTTGTATGACGTTTGAAACAGCGCCCGCCCGTGAGTATTCGTAAAGTCGTGCTCGACCCTCTGTTCTTGCAAAAAATCCCAATTACTCGCAGTAGCATTGGATTTTACAGGTTTTTATGGGGATATGTTATTTCGTGATGAAGTGAGAGCATCAATTAGCGCGTGTGAGAAGGAAATAATGATGTCGACCCCGCAGATAATTATTGCGTCACTGGAATATAGGGGTCCATTTACACATGAACTGATTTCAAGGTTCTGTACAGGAAAAGGAACGTTTTTGGGGTTCCGTACCTCAAAAGGAAAAAACGGAACCCTTATAGGATCACTTTATTGTCCGTCTGTCCGTCTGTCTGTCTGTCTGTCAAGACCCTTTTTCTCTGGAACGCGTGGAGGTAGCATACTGAAATTAATATCAAATACTCAAACCTGCGGTCCCTTGAAGCTGAAGGTGAAAAAATCAACCTTCGAAGTCAATGCAATCAAAAGATACAGTAATTAAAAAGGCTATTTCCATACAAATTGCCGATTTTCAAAAACTTAAAAGGTACTTCCAGATGTCCTAGAAACTTGCAATTTGATATGAAGATAGCTCTTATAGCACAACCACACCGAAAAGTCTCGAAATCTTAAATTTTTATGTCTGTCTGTAGATTTCGCAGACCAATATAAGTTGACCCCACACTGCGTACATTTTGCTTAGGAGCAGGGCTCTGCTAACACTGGACTTCTTAAAACACTGGGGAAAAGCGTTAAAATCTTTCTACGGAACCCTCGTGCGCGAGTCCGACTCGCACTTGGCCGAATTTTTGAATATTCGTATGAAATTTGATGTTGTACTTCTGGGGGGGAAATGCCTTAGTAGCCAAGCTTGGCAGGCGGGTTGGCGACCGCAGTTATACCAGTGCCCTAAGCACGACTTGTCGAATCCTGCGTCACGTAAAATCGAATAGTAAACTATAACGAGTTTGTATGACGCTTGGAACAGCGCCCGCCCGTGAGCGTATTTGGAACTAAAATTTAGTATGAGATTTCTCGATCTCGATACGATAACCGTAACGTAACGCAGGATTCGACAAGTCGTGCTTAGGGCACTGTAGGTCAAGCACGACTTTACGAATGCTGCGTAACGTTACAGTTAACGTATCGAGATCGAGAAACCTCATACTAAATTTTAGTTCCAAATACGCTCACGGGCGGGCGCTGTTCCAAACGTCATACAAACTCGCTAACGTTTACTATTCGATTTTACGTGACGCAGGATTCGTAAAAGTCGTGCTCGACCCTCTGATAGTTTGCGGAGGATGCTGCTGCCCATCCTCCGGTTTTTCCCTTAGTCGCCTCTGACGTCATCCACGGCATATTCTCAAAGATGTATTATATATTTTCAAAGACCGCAGGACCGCGGTGGTTGCGGAAAGCACAAGACCGGTCTGAGTGGAGAGCCTCGGGGGAGGCCTATGTCCAGCAGTGGACGTCTTTCGGCTGACACGATGATGATGAATTTTGACACTCGCCTAAAGTTTTGTTATTTGTTTTCTATGGGGCGTCATACACATATCAAATTTTAAGTCAATCTGACCATGGAATGAGCGTAGAAATTAACATCGAAGGGCATAACAATAAAGATAGATGTTTTAGAGCTCGACATTGTTTTAACACGCTTTCAATCTTAATCCAGTAAAAGCGACAAATAGGGTGTCAATTATTGACATTAAGGTATCGAACACACATTAAAACGTTTACGTCGCATATTCACTGAGTAAAGTCAACTTGATAAAAAGTTGTCACAAGGAAACGCATGAGAATGACAGTAAATTCACATAAGTACAGAATGCACAGTACATAATTAAAACTAACAGTACAAAAATGCAGTGGATTAAAATTAGGTGTTAATCCTGGGTTTCTAGAAAATATAACATATACCTATATAAAACAGTACCGTAGCTGACTGACTGACTGACAGACAACGCACAGCCTAAACTACTTGAAATTTGGCAAATACATACCTTGAGGTATCCTAGAGGTGCACCTATATAGAAGGGATTTTACGGGCGCAAGCTAGTTTTGTAATAAACAAAGAATGATATTAAACTACTATATTAACCACATGGCTAAAATAAGTGGCTCTCAATTTAGATACCGTTTGAAAACTGTTTCGTGGCAGTTCAAAGATAACCACTCTAATTAACAATTTCCTTGCCCCAATGATTGAGCAATCTTTAACTTTGATGTTATCAATCACAGTAGGCATTGTTTATAAAAGCCTTTAGGAAATCTCTTACCAAAGAAAGAGTTCACAGTTGGAAGTCGAAATTTGTCGACATGTTTGTAGACTAACGCCTTTTCTGTAACTATTATATTACAGATAACCAGCTTAGAAAAGTTGAAAAACCCCCACGTTGTCGGTTCAATATTTCAAAAACGAGTGAACCAATTTTAATAAAACTTAGCTTAGAACTATCTCGATTAAACTAGCTTTTGATTAAAAAAAACCGCATTGAAATCGGTCTATCCGTTTGGGAGCTATGATGCCACAGACATACACAGACACACAGATACACAGACACCCTTCTTTTTCGTCGGGGGTTGAAAAGGCAAAGTTGTCCGATCTTAGTTTCCTGTATACCTAACCCTCCACGTTCTTACAACATAACCTAAAGATGGTCTTGAACAAAACCCTATTACGGTATGTTACATTCACTTAGTTCTTCACACATACAGAAACGGAATTTCGTTTCCAAGTTCCCTAACGCTTTCCTTGTAAAAAAACGGCCTTCGCGAGAATCCTGTCGTTACTTTTTTGTTTCTTATTGAATCAGAGATCCGCCATCATACGTCTTCGTTAGCTACGTCTTAGGATATTCCAGCATCTTTAGGAATACCGGGTTATATAAGAAATCCTTTTTTGTTTTGAGGCATTTTAATCAGAACTTGACTTGAAAGGTGGTGGTTTGGAAAGAATGTTGAGACAGGCATTTTATGATGTTAGTTTTGCAGCCGAAAATTTTGTGTCAGTGCTCGATAAAGTTATTTAAATTTTTAACCGACTTCAAAAAAGGAGGAGGTTCTACGTTCCACTGTATGTATTTTTTTTATGTATTTACATCGATTACTCCGTCAATTGTAGACCGATTTTCAAAATTCTTTTTTAATATAAAAAAGTCCTTGTTGAATCAATAATAATTCACCTTTTCACCCAGCTATGTCAGATTAAAATGAGTTACATTAATGAGTTGACGACGATAGCCAAGTGGTTAGAGGCCCTGACTACGAAGTTTGAGGTCCCGGGCTCGATCCCCGGTCGGGGCAGATGTTTGCATGATGAATACCAAGGTTTGTTCCCGGGTCTTGGATGTGTTATACCTATGTATATAAGTATGTTTATCCGTTGTCTAGTACCCATAGTACAGGCTTTGCCTAGTTCGGGACTAGGTCAATTGGTGTCAATTGTCCCATGATAATCATTATTTATACATCGACGAATGCAGCAATGTCCTTAAATTGGGTAAACAACGCGTTGATGGCACTAGCTCGGCCGTAAACTTTTACGTCCTTCGCCAATAACATAAACGTATCGGAGACAACTACTGTTTATTACATATAGGTACGCAAAATTTTCACAATTCAGAGGTAAGTGCTGTATTCTTGTTTTAATTATCAATACGTATGGTTATACGCAATCATTTTGTTTGCAGCCACTTGCTCGTTTGCCTTGTCGTATAAAAAAAACAGGTCTAGTGCGAGTCGGACTCGCGCACGAGGGTTCCGTAGAAAGATTTTAACGCTTTTCCCCAGTGTTTTAAGAAGTCCAGTGTAAGCCAAGCCCTGCTCCTAAGCAAAATGTACGTAGTGTGGGGTCAACTTGTATTGGTCTGCGAAATTTAGAGACAGACATAAAAAATTAAGATTTCGAGATTTTTCTGAGTGGTTGTGCTATAAGAGCTACCTTCATACCAAATTTCAAGTTTCTAGGACAGCTGGAAGTACCCTTCAGGTTTTTGGAAATCGGCAATTTGTATGGAAATAGATTTTTTAATGACTGTATCTTTTGATTGCGTTGACTTAGAAGGTTGATTTTTTCACGGCTTTAAGGGACCGCAGGCTTGAGTATTTGATATTAATTTCAGCATGCTACCTCCACGCGTCCTGACAGACAGACAGACAGACAGACAGACAGATAGACAAACAGACGGATAACAAAGTGATCCTATAAGGGCTCCGTTTTTTTCTTTTGAGGTACGGAACCCTAAAAAAACAATAAAAAGCAAAAGCCACTGCAATTTGCAAACGACACCTAGCAAATGCCTAAATAAGTCGAACAACCACCAACTATCCAATAACGTACCAACAATACAACATGACATCTGCATTATAAATGCGACATGACTTTACAATGAATTAATGGTGAAATTATGAAGTTTTTTCGCTAAAAATGGACAATTAGGTAGGTAGCCACAAAGTGGATGAAATTTAGGTTGCAAAATTTCATTGTACATAATTTTTCCTACATAATTTCTTAGATACAAGTGGACCTGATATAACTTGCAAAGGTTGTAATAATAAAAACGTGTTACAAAGTAGCCGAATTCGTTCTCCAAGGTCCCATTTGTCAGTATACCAAAATTCATCGATATAAGTTCAGCAGTTTACGCGTGAAAGTAACAAATAAACAAAGCAAGCTCACTTTCTCATTTATAATATTCAAGTTACGGTACGTGATGGATCCCTAGACACTTTTGATGTGATGTGTGAAAGAGTTACTAAATGTTTTCTTTCTATCTTTCTTTCTTCTTTCTTTACTAAAGAAAGAAAGAAATGTTTATTGGCCAGAATACAGTTTGTTGTACAGATGTGAGATATTACAGCATTTTGTCCAGTGTATTCAGCCTGCATGCAGACGTGCAAACGATTGAATTAATATTACAATTATTACCAAAATACCCATTATGTCAAAAACAAAAAAAAATATTAAAAAATAAATAAAACGTCACATTATTCCTAATTCTGTACATTAACAACAATACAATAAATAATAAAAGCGGTCAAATAAATAAATTGCTGATATTATGGCTGTATTTTAAATCCCCGACCCAAAAAGACGGGTGTTATAAATTTGACACGTGTATCTGTCTGTCTGTGGCATCATAGCTCCTAAACGAATGGACCTAATTTCGATGCGGTTTTTTTTAATCGAAAGCTAGTAATTAAGATGGTTCTTAGCTAAGTATGAATAAAAAAATGGAGAAAAAATACAAAAAGATATACATGAACTAAAAAACAATTACTTTGCTCACCCGCGACCACTAATGACAAATAGTTATATCTGTGCGGCAAATGTATGTTTCCATGCAACACCTCCACCTCCACTGCTACACGAATCAACACATGCCACACAGACCCAACTATCACCACCACCACTATACTAAACGCTGACGCGTTTCGGCACTCTCCACGAGGCCATTTACGAAGCACAACAACAACCGCTCAACATGCCACCACTTCCACTACTGACATATGTAAACCATGTACTCAACTTAGTTAATGACAAAACCAACGTACCCACTAATATTTTATAAATTCCAAACTACCCTTTTATGTAAGTCCTAAACTACGCTTTTTTAAGAAATGAATTCCAAACTACCCTTTTTATTTTTATTTTTAATCTACGCCAGGTACCCCGTTATTTTTAACCGAGTACGGTAAAAAGAGAAGTCATGTTCTCATTATTACTATGACACATTATTAAAATTAGAACCAAGTCGTAACAAAGGCGAAGAAACCAAATTAACTTGTTCATTAATAATAGACCCCATGTTGTTGTACCTAATAATTTCCAATTGTTCTAAAACCGATAGCCGCAAACCCTTATCACAATAATGTAAAATTTCGTACGTATCTGAGTCTAACAACGAATGATTCGTTTCTAATAAATGCTTGGCAAAGTTTGATTTCTCTGGATGATCATGCCTATATGACGAGACATGCTCTTTAAATCTAGTATCAAAGCTTCGACCGGTTTGTCCAATGTATACTTGACTACAGTCGCCACAAGTGAGTTTATATACGCCCGACCTGTTCCCTTTATCCACCTTTTCTTTGTTATTACAAAGTCTAGAACGTAAAGAATTAGTAGTCTTAAAGGCAACATTGATGTTATTTGATTTTAAAATATTATAAATCTTGTCAGACAACCGGCCAACATAAGTAATACTAGATCTAAATTTGTTAGTAGGCTGAGATGGCAACGCAGAGTAAAGCATGCTATTCACTATCCGTCCCTGCTTCTTTTGAACCAGACTATTAACCATTGCTGTACTATAACCATTTGTTGTTGCTATCTGATATATAGTATGTAACTCAGAATCATAATGCTCTTTCGAAAGAGGTACAGTTAGTAGTCTATGTACATAACAATGGAAAGCAGCCAGTTTATGCTGCCATGGGTGAGTAGAATTTGCAGGTATGACAGTATCTGTGTACGTAGGCTTACGGTAAATTTGAAACTGGTGCCTATTATTTACTCTTGTAATAGTTAAATCCAGAAAATTTAATGAACGATTTTCCTCTAATTCTCGTTTGAACTTTATTTTTGGATGTTTGTTATTGAGAGCACTAATAAACAAATCTAGCTGCCTCATACTCCCCTTCCAACATAAAATTAAATCATCAACATACCTATAATAATATACTAAATTGCTGTTCCCCACTATATATTGTTTTTCAAAGTTATCCATAAAAACGTCAGCCATTAAAGGACTAAGAGGTGACCCCATTGCTAAACCATCACTCTGCAAATAATATTGACCATTAAATCTGAAATAATTTTGTTTCATGCATAAAGTTACTAATTCTATTAACTCACAAACCTCCCCCGGATGTAAACGCTTCCTTTCTAAGTGACATCTAAGAATATTTAAGGTTTCACTATATGGTACGTTGGTAAACAAACTATCCACATCTAAAGAAAGTAATGTTGAGTTCGGCGGTATATTAATGTCTTTAATTTTATTTACTAAATCTGAACTATTCTTTAAACTATATATTGGCTTAAAAGAAGATTTTTCCCGAACAATGCTATTTAACTTCCTCGCTACTTTATACGCTGGAGCACTCACGTATGAAACAACGCAAAGTAACGCCTGATTCAATAAATTATTTAAAAAGATATACTCCTTTAAGATCATAGACTACATATCGTACGTATGGACAGTATAGGTCGATGGACATTGATAGGTAGTACGTACCTAATGAAAACTTCCTCCTAAGCTGATTTCCCTATAATTTCTATGTATGAGCGAACATCTAGCGGTCCTGGAATTCTAGCCTTAATGCAACTATGCAAATAGACTTCGGAATGCCGCCTTGGCAAATCCTTTGACATCGGATTATGTAAGTAAAACTTACTAGGTACTTATGTACGTACCACAAACAACGGATTGCAAATTGATACCTATGTTGAATCTATAGAGATATTATAGACGACCAAGTACACCCTGACTATATGAAGCTTGTGGTCCCCGGTTCGATACCCGGTCGGGGCAGATCTTGTATGATGCATCAATATGCATCTATATTGATCTACTAGCTCACCCGGCGAACTTTGTTCCGCCTTAGACGCCATAAATGAGCAGATTTTTGATTTTATTAAGTTAATTGTTTTATTATATAAAGTTGTCAGGTTGATCCAGCTGACCCGATAGTTATGACTAAGGTTACATTAAAAAAGTTTAATAATTTTATATGGTGGTTAAGTAATTTTAAATTTTCTAATTTTCCACGCAATTTCCTTAATTTTTTCTTTCATAAGAACCTTCTCCTGATAATAACGAACAGAACAAAAAAAGAATTAGCGAAATCGGTCCAGCCGTTCAGGCGTGATGCCGTGACCAAGGGAAATAGGGATTCATTTTTATATAGATAGATAGATAGATATCTATGACTTGGCAATCCAAGTTTTGGGTGTTTAAGGTACGAGGAGTCTTAACACAATAGTCTTGCATACCACATCAATCACTGTCAAAGTCCTAATGTTGGGTCTAATCATTGTTTGTCATAATTAGATTTAAAATGAAAATATCCACTCTTCAGGAAAGTTACAAAATTTTGGGGAGGACTCCAATAGAGAGATCGGACCGAAGTCCGAAGGAAGAAAGTTGGAAGTTGTATTTATGCAACCGGCTTGAGAAACTTCGTTAGCGCGATGAATAACAGTGATGACGTCATCCGCGTCTGCCGTTAGGATCTCTACAAAATAAACATAACCTATCCTATTCTACGTGGACCATGTAAAATATTTCAAGAAACCTTTTCGGCTTCAGTTGTAGAATAATTATGACAAACATCATTAGAACGAACACTACATCATGACAAAAAAAATTCTACGAGACAAAGTAACCCGATTGACGACTCTTGGGTGCTTAATGTGTATACACACACACAATAAGTATGTTTGTATGAGTAGCAAGGTACTAATTGATTTTATGTATCATTCTTAACTATCCCCGACGTAAGCATGTCAAACTCTACCATAAATCATTTATCAAAGTGAGTGAAGAACATCTAACTGACGAAGTCGTGTTAGCCAACTCGGCAAAGTTCGGACGTGCTGACCGAGTTGACAACTAGTTGTGTATAAATATTACATGCATCGGGTTCGTGGATGTCACTGGCTACGTTTGAAATTACTAATGGGTGTTGGCACCAGACTGACTCTCGTTCACTTCCTGAAAAGCTTATCGGCCATCTTGTTCATTACATTCCCTTTACCACCACGTGTTTTTATTGCTCCAGTTTTAACTGCTTCCTTTCAAGTACTGATGCTAGATCAATTTTGCTCGCCTACATAAATGGTCCTTCGATTCGAAGTAGCTACGGGCGGTGCGATTTACAATACTTACATCGTCGTTCGTACTAAGTCTTACCTTCCTCCTCTCAAGAGCTGGATTTTTTGATCGCCAACATAAATGGTCAATCGATTCGAGGTAGCTGCGTGGGCGCGAATCACAACCCTATACGTCGTCGTTGTTGCAAACTCTTTATTACGCAGTTTTTGGTTTTAATGTCGTTTTTGAACATATCTTTCGTATGATTTCTTTGTTAGTTTGGAGTCATTTGGTTTGGTGTTTGCTTAGTTTGTATTTTATCGTTATAATCAAGTTAAACCCATTTCCTCCTTTTATTCATTGTTAATCATACAGTCCACATTTTCATCCGATTTAGTCGTTCTTACAAAGTTTCACCTGCTGCCTCCTCTCAAGAACTGGTGCTAGACCAATAGTTTGATGGCTTACATAATTTTTTGTATACAAATTTACAATCTTATTTGGTGCGGCTGTTGGAATACTCGCCAATAATATCGAAACAATACGATCACGTAAATAAATTGCGTTTTTCATAATCATGAGTGTCACGACAACGTTATTTGACCGAATCAATTCTCCTTAAACCAACTTTTTGTGTTTATTTTATGGTCATCCCGTTACAAATTATTTTATAAATCCGAACCGAAACGTAAATATATAGAAAGACCAGAAAAATAAATTCTCTAACTGGGACTCGAACTCAAACCTACACCAAACCGTGGTGACGCGCTAACCAATTACGCTACCGACCACACACTTTGGAACGCGTGAAGGTAGCATGCTGAAATTAATATCAAATAGCCCGCAGTCCCTTGAAGCTGTGAAAAAATCAAATTTCTAAGTCAACGCAATCAAAAGATACAGCCATTAAAAAGGTTGTTTCCATACAAATTGCTGTACCCCGAAAACCTATAGGGTACTTCCAGTTGTCCTAGAAACTTGAAATTTGATATAAAGGTAGCTCTTATAGCACAACCACTCAGAAAATTCTCAAAATGTTAATTTTTTATGTCTGTCTGTAGATTTCAAGACCAATATAAGATGACCCTACACTGCGTACATTTTGCTTAGGAGCAGGGCTCTGCTAACACTGGACAACGTAAAACACTGTGAAAAAGCGTTAAAATCTTTCTACGGAACCCTCGTGCGCGAGATCGACTCGCACTTGTCCGGTTTTTTTTATGTGTATGGAATGGATATAAGAAATGTGTTGTAGTGTTTATTCTTGGTCAATAAGGGATTGTGTGTTTGTGTTTGTAAAATTGCCTTCAATCTCTGAAATCTAAAGAAACGTTTACGCAGTTCAAATCAGAACTTTGATTTAGGTACCCGCTTAATTAATAGGGAGCTGACATAACACTATCGATAACCTACGGTGATTGCTTATTCAGCTCGAGTTCCACAACTTTGTTGAAGTTAGCTCCAAGTTAGCCATGCGTCACACCTCGTCCCAAGTTTTCGAATGCAAATGCCAGATACTAAAGCTTACTGGAACTTACTCTTGCCTTTAAGTGAAAATTTTACAGTTGCAATCCTATTGTGGCACCCATCATCATCATCATCAGCCTTCTCTTACGTCCCACTGCTGGGCACCGGCCTCCTCTCAGAATGAGAGGGCTTGGGCTATGGTTCTCACGTGAGCCCAATGCGGATTGGGAACTTCACACCGCATTTAATTTCGTCGCAGGAGTGCGCAGGTTTCCTCGTTATGTTTTCCTTCACCGAAAAGCTCGCAATAATCGAGACCCTGCTCGTCACCTTTATTGCTACGTATTAAGATTGAAGGTGTCAACTCTTGCGACGCACATTACGAGTACCTTACGAGTACCTTACGAGTACCTTACGAGTACCTTACGAGTACCTTACGAGTACCTTACGAGTACCTTACGAGTACCTTACGAGTACCTTACGAGTACCTTACGCGCACTTGTGGCTTGACGATCTTTTTAACCCCCAGCGAAAAAGAGGGGTGTTATAAGTTTGACCTGTGTATCTGTCTGTATGGACCTATTTTGATGCGATTTTTTTAAATCGAAAGCTTAGTTTAATTGTTAGATTTTAATTATTACCTGAAAAGTTATAATACTTATGTATAATTATATTGCTACGCCCTTACAGGGAAGTACCCAGGCTAACTTAAGTTAATTTTATGTTCTGTACAATAAATAAATGAAATGGATTTTAGCTAAGTTTTATTAAAATCGGTTCTGCCGTTTTTGAAATACAATGCAGGAGGTTTTTCAACTTTTCCAAGTTGGTTAGGTTATTCACTAGTGTGTGTCATCTGAGTACGTTGATTTTAACGAATAAAGCGAGAGCGATTAAAGTCGCCGAGACACAACGTGTACTTGCTCGCATGTCTTTAGAAGTCATTATAAGAAATATGAAGGTAATTAAGCTAAGAGTATTACATCATTCACTTCATGTCGTTTCGAAGTTTGTTTCTAATTCAGCGAACAACAAAAGAAGGCGTATTCACAAAAAAAAACAGAAAGGCCGACCGCGACTATGCGGCTCAGCAAGTGGCGAGCTATTTCCTAAGTAACCAATACATTGCTTCTATTGTGACCTGACCCCTACGCAGAGAGCGTCTTGACAGCGCAATGTACACAAAAACATTCGTCGCGTTGCCGCTAACAATGTTGTAGCAGTAAACGTGGAGAGGGAATAACTTATCATAATCCAGGCTTGGATTATTTTAACATACTTAGGTATGTTGTTTTGGGTATCGGAAAGGCGGCATTAAATAAGGTGCTTTAACACCTATAAACGTCCCTTACTTTTTTGGATATCGGGTCTTTACCTAAGATGTCATCGTCATTATCATCTTCCACTGCTGAGTACAAACCTCCTCTTGAAATGAGAGGGCTTGCACTATAGTTACCATGAAGACCCAGTGCGGACTGGGATAGTTTCGAAGGATTGTGATAAAATGACCCGACACTGCGTAGTTTGCCTGGGCTTTGAGGGTCGAGCACGACTTTATGAATACTGCGTAATGTAAAGTCGAATAGTAAACGTTGTCGAGTTTGTATGACGTTTGGAACAGCGCCCGCCCGTGAGCGTATTTGGAACTAAAATTTAGTATGAGGTTTCTCGATCTCGATACGATAACCGTAACGTTACGCAGCTTTCGTAAAGTCGTGCTCGACCCTCTGCTAACACTTTTTATAAAGTAAGTATGCAAGGACTTTTTTTTAATGGCTAAAGAACCCTAACTTGGGCGTGTCCGACACGCTGTTGGCCGGTTTTCCTTTATTTCATTGCTTTTTTACTTAGATGTAATTCTGTCTTTTGGGTAGGATTAATTGAATATTTGGGCCGGAATGTGTACTGTCAAAGCTTTCAGTTTGGTTGTAAGTGATATTTCGTCTGCTAACGTAGCGAATTACTTTCCATGAGATCGCCAGCACAGAGGCCCGATTACGAATATGCGAAATCTGAGTAACGTAATCGAATAATATGTTCTCTGTCTCATTATTATACGATTACCTACTCGATACTCAGACCCGTCACTTGCGGTACTTCACTACGATAGAATATCGTACAATATCGTATTACCACATTTGCGGTTTGCCTTTATACGTGTTGCATTCCAACGCTCTTTATATGTGTTGCATTCCAACGCTCTTTCCTTTTCAAAATTCAAAATTTTATTCAGCAAATAGGCAGTTGAATGCTCTTTTATACGTCATTTTTTTTGAGTCTACCAGCGCTTTCGGAAAGACCATGATTGCCAAGAAGAATGCGCCGCAAGAAACTTGGCACAAAGTCATTTTTTCTAAAAACAAGTTACATTAGCTCTTACAGTACGCAACCACAGACAAACTACACAAAGAAACCTCACTCTGTCATTAAAAGATTAAGAGAGAAAAAAAATACCGCATTTTAGAAACAAGTGTAAAAAGTAATTATTAAAACAGCAAAACCAGAACACTTTACTTTACTGGCCCGTTTTAATTGAGCAGGAGATGTATAGGGTCTCCAGGTCAAATATCTGTGAAAATTTAAATTACAAAGGGAGGGATTTCGTTTTTATCAATCTTTTATTTATACCTATTGTCAGACTGACTGAGTGACAGATGACGCACAGCCTAAACCACTGGACCTAGAGACTTGAAATTTGGCAAACGTATACCTTGAGTATCTTAGGTGTACTAAGAAGGGATTTTTCGACATTACCACGAGACAGGAAACTAGCCCATTTTGAAATATTTCACAGGGGCAAAGCCGCTGGGCTAAAGCTAGTATCATTATATTTGTAACGTAATGGTTGTATAATGGAGTTTTAGTCGAAGTGAAATAAACGGATCACTCACGTGTGTCAGTCGCTATAGCCCGACATGTTTCGTACTAATCTGTAGGATTTCCTCTGGGAGCACACGCATCGGCGGTAGCGAAACGCAGACTGCGCGCCACTCAAGACCAGCGGAAGGTCTGTCCTATAGATTAGTCCGAAACTTGTCAGGCTAATAGGGGGAAATCTCTTAACACTGGACGGCACCCTAGCACCGGACAGTTTTCTTATCAGTGCTAAGTGGTCTTATCAGAGCTAAGCAATTACCAGTCATGTGTCGTTGCGGTCCCCGCGCCCTGTTCACCATTACTTTTAACCTGGTGTGGGCTGGCCGTTTTTCGGAATATTTTTCAAAAAGTGCGTATACAATTCTGTTATTTTTAGGGTTCCGTACCTCAAAAGGAAAAAACGGAACCCTTATAGGATCACTTTGTTGTCCGTCTGTCTGTCTGTCTGTCAAGACCCTTTTTCTCTGGAACGCGTGGGGGTAGCATGCTGAAACTAATATCAAATACTCAAGCCTGCGGTCCCTTGAAGCTGTGAAAAAATCAAGCATCTAAGGAAACGCAATCAAAAGATACATTTATTTAAAAAGTCGTTTCCATACAAATTGGCGTATTTTGAAAACCTAAAGGGTACTTCCAGTTGCCCTAGAAACTTGAAATTTGTTGTGAAGGTAGCTCTTATAGCACAACCACTCCGAAAAGTCTCAAAATCTTAAATTTTTATTGAGGGGAGGGTAGATGGATGTAGCAAGTAGAGCAAGCTGGTAACGTGGCTTTGTGTTGATGTAGGGTATTGTTACCAAGGTGTAGGTATTTATTTCATTACCGAAATAACGTAACTTTGCAAAATGCCGGTAAAAGGTCGACAAATAACCGTACTTACCTTGGTAATGTTATCAGTCTGCTTCGAAGTACTCCTAAGTGACACATCTACACATACCTATCTAATCTTCTTCTGAGTTACAAAAGCGCTTAGTTGATGCAACTTGTGACCAAAGGGCTGGCAGTTTTCTCTCTCAAAGAATCAGCATCGCTATTCAGCGAGGCAACGCTGCCAGCCTTTTGGGCACTATGCCACGGGGGCCTTATTTAGATTTAATTTAGTTTTAAGTTGTAGTTTATTTAGTTTAAGCTTAGATTTAATGTCATTGTAAATTGCTTTTATTATGTAAATAAAGTAGAATTCTTGTCTAAGAAAAAAAAAAACTTCTACATAGTACACCAACTGTCTAGTACCTAGTTGTACCTCTTGTTACAAAGTACATCGACCAATTTGTGAATGTCTCCCAGAGAAAATCCTCCACGATGCAAATAATACCGTACTGTTTCAAGCATAAGAATCAAATTTTCTTGTCGCAAAATAATATAATGTTTCCAAGCATAAAGCATCAACGCTAGAGAAACCGGCATATCTAGTGCGCCTCGCTTTGAAATTTTACGTTTGAAAATATGGTTAAATTTAATGCGATGAAAACGTTTTGTATGTTTAGATTGTTTAGGGACCGAAAACGTTTTTCAGTGAAAAAATATAACGATAAAAATACAACAGGTCGTTTAGTTCGTTGCCTCTGGGGTGTTATTTTCTTTTAAGGTTAAGTATATTGAAAATGGTTGAAGTGTTATACTGGTTATCATTTAGTACCGCCGCGAACCACTAGAGTATTTAATAATACTACTGATATGACTGATGGACACAAGATGGTCATTTGAGATGGGAGTCCAAGAGTACTTTTATCCAATTGAAAGCCGACTCCGCAATATTGCATAGCTTAAAGCCATAGACCATTAGCTTTCCAAGTCTCGCCGTTCGGCAAAAAGTCAAAGATTCTCTAAAAGGATAAAACCTATAAGACTAACTCAAATCCAATACTACAAAAGCTTATTGAATCTTGTAATTTTCATTTTCTCTTTCTGTTTCTTCGCTGTCTGAATGTTGTCTGGGAACGATCACTCTCGAGTCATCAAACCACCTGGGTACCTAATAATTAGGTCTTAGCTGCTTTTAAGTGTAACTAACTCTTTTAGTGGCATTGACTAAGTAAAGTAAATGGTATGGTCATCATCATTATCATCACGTCAGCCGAAAGACGTCCACTGCTGGACATAGGCCTCCCCCAAGGCTCTCCACTCAGGCCGGTCTTGTGCTTTCCGCATCCACCGCGGTCCCGCAATCTTTACTAGGGCGTCGCTCCATCTTGTTGGAGCCTACCGACAGCTCGTCTCCCGGTATGGTAAATGGTATGGTATTGTGTTGAAAAAGCGGAATATTTGCTGTCCCAATGTGTGTCCCATCCAGATAGTACTTTTTACCTTATCACATTAAATGTCTCGAAGTAATAAACAGGAAATTCTGTTTCCTAATAAGGCGATAAACAAGTGCGGAATAATCCGTGTACGGTAAAAAGAACACACTTATAACGACGCCATGTTCCCGAGGTTACACGATACGGTACCATGTAACATGTAACATGCTACGCGTTACACGTGTATCATTACTAGCTACACGGAATTGCGCTGGGAGTGTACCGTGATTGGATGTTGCTCGATTTACGAACCGATTACCTTGTAATGATTGTCTGTGATATCGTGTATCGTCTTTGGCTACATGTAGCGGGGCAATGCGGCTAGCATTTTCGGAACATTAGGACATTTGTAAATTTTATGTACAGTCGGCAGCAGAAGTAGCTAAACAACCGAAGCGGTCACAATGACCTGCACAAGCACTTATGTCCTCGTAGAGATAAACTACAATAACATGACCTGCACCTCCAAATGAGGTACCATTTCAATGTGTTTAGTGAGACGACTTGTGGAACATGTACCTAACCCAGTGGTATATCTTAATAAATTTTAACCAGGTTATTACTCATTACTGGTCAATGGAGGTTTCCATACTTCGCTCAACTTAAGTGAATATCCTTCAATAACTATGGATTGAAATAAATACTCATAATAAGAAGAGTATAAATTGAATTGACCAAATTAGATTGTGATCGTCTAGAAAGATTAGGACTCCCTACGTTGTGTAATTTTTTGTTTAGTAATCCCAAAATTCTTTAAGATGTGGTATGTCTGGATTAAAACAAGGTGTAAGTTTTAGAGGTATTCATGTATTCAAACTAAAGACTTATAATTAAACACAACTAATGTCACACAGTATAATAAAAATAAAACATAACTAGTATAATACAGTATAATAAAAATAAATAATGTAAGTGTACTGATTTCTATAGTAAGTGAGTAGAATAGTAGGTAGGGTCTGGGAATGGGAATGATGATACCGGGGCCATCATTGGCCCCGGGCAAGGCTCCAACCACTAATGGAGGTGACACCAGTCACCAACATTACCCCCTCCTTGCTACCTTCACACACCAGCAGAAAAATAATAATAGTTTAGGTTAAATTTAGAGCGCTAACCACGGCGCTAAGTCAACTCAAATAAAGAGACTGGCTAGGAGGAATGAGTAAACCCAATTCCAAGATAGATTTAGTAATTAGATGGAAATACATCCGATCCAACCAATGCTCGTTCATTCTGCTGCGTCACCGTGCATAAAACACAGGTAAAGTTGGGTAATCAGTTGGAATGCCTAAGCATAACCAATGGATTACAAAATATTCGGTATAACCAAGCTGCAAACAGACAAGGTAGTGTGGGGTCTCATTAGAACGTAAGGAGAGCGGAATCCACCAGTCTTTTCATTATGCTTTCTCTTCCCACTGAGTGGGCCTCATGGAATAGACATAACTACATCGAAAGGCGATTCGGCAGGTATCCAAAGGTTCATAACAAGAAATAATTAGATAAAGGTAGCATGTAAACATACTACCGAATTGTAGAGTGTGGTGTAGGCACTGAGTATTAAACACAGGTTAACAGCACACGAAAAGCATCTGGTAAAACCGGATGAAAGGTTCGAGTTGCAATAACTTGAACAATTCAATAATTATAGTAACATTGTAAATCAGGCACTCACAAGGAATGGTAGGATTATGATAGACAAATATTTGTCTTGAGTTAAATGAAACACCTTAAGTAGAATTCATTTATTCAGATAATCAACACCATCGCAGGAGCTTCCCAAATCCTACAATGCAATAGTCTCAGATATATTGGTCCAATAAATGGTCATAATATGTTTTGTAACACAAGAGGACATTGGACTCTATTTTGTTCTACCAATAATCCTGGATCAATGGTATACCAAAACAGAATTTTAGATTTGAGTGATTGCGACACTAAGATAATCCAGAGGAAATATCAAAGTCTAGACCTTCAGTTAACACTGACTTGAAGTAGCATATGAATATGTCTTTTACACAGACTTACTGGTGACAGGTCCGCCTAACCCAGTTTAAGTGTAAGATCCATGTTTCATACTTAACCAGTCATTAATAACCGAATTACATACAGGCAAGATAGCTCTTGACAGGCAATCAAAAGATTGTCGTTCAACAGACATAATGAATGATATGTTATAAATTCAACATAACTACAGTAAGAACTTCACTCACTTAGCCATGAAGAATAGATAACACGTTGCTGGCTAGGCCTTCACTCAGGGGAAAACCTATAGTAAAACACAGTTTGATTATGATCATTCCTGGACCATACATCCAGACACTTCGAATCATAAATGTATTATTATAAGATTAAGGCAGCTCTGCATTACACCTCATTTCTACAACATAATGCCGTCCATAGTCTCATTAGACCTTTAGACATTACTTTATAGAAACTACTTCTCACAAATACCTCGCTCTGAATTTCCATGGAACGCTATACAGCTAATCCCTTCAGAACTAGACAACAAATATTGTATGGAGTTTGTGTACTGATAGTATATTGTGTGAATAGTGTGTATGTATAAAAATACATAAATGCGTATAGCTAATAGTTTAGTTGCATGTTGCAGGCATATTTTGTATAAATAACACAAATGTATTGTTCGAACGGGTGATGTCATTCTCATAATGGAATCTATTCTGTTAAAATGGATCTAATTTTGCTTACAAAATTATAGAGATTCATTTTCTGAGAAAAACCACCAATCCATTCATACAATAACACAAATTAAAATCTTAACAGAAAATAAAACATTCGCAGTGCAAACCACACAAAGTAAAATATAAATTCCCTAACTTTTCCCTACAAATTGTCCTACTCCCTAGCATTGTATAGTCAGAATTAGAAAGAACCTTAGCCTCCATACTACAGTATGCTTACTATACACTGCTCATTACATATTTTATTACAACACAATGAAAAATGAGGCAAAGACTCAATTGAAGTCCGACATACACCCTAACCACAGAAAAGCATGCTTACATACCTTTTATTTACCAAGATTAGGTAAATATATATAAAAATCCAACCTGCATACAAGAACACCCTACCACACTAAGACACAACACAAATTGCCCATAATTTCACTAAAAAAAAACACCCCTAGCTAGAATCACTCCCTATTGCGAACTGAAATTTAGTCTAAAACCCATAAACTAGACTACCCTCTAAAATATTACCTACCTAGCTAAACTTCTAATACGCGTAATTCAAACCGTCACGGATCTGACTACGGAGTTTGAATCGCCATAGATAAAACCCAGCACTTCCATTTGTATTAAAAACAAATGAAAACCTTCATGCAGTGAGCAAATCCAGGAATTCTAGTTAAATACTAGATTTATTCAGTAACAACTAAATCCAGGATAAATATGCTAAAATAACAATGAAATCCTGCTGAAAATCAGCAACACTTCAGTAGCACAGTATTATTGTATAATTAACTGCAATAAACCAAGGAAACACAGGATTGCTCACTAAAAAAAAGTTTCTGGCTTTACCTGAAGGCACTCACAAGGAAGGGCGTTCCGACGACTCGACTCTTCCAAAGCTGATCCGAACCCGACTGAAGACTGAGTAAAACTGTCCCGAAGCTCACCTGGAGCCTCATATTTATAGCTTTCCCGAAGGATCGCAAACATTACCTTATATGGTCATGTCCAAGGAAGCGTTACAACCGAAAAAAACCTCCACGCCCATATTTGGTCATCCATAAGGAATCGTTCGAACGCGAGATCGCGAGATTACCTAATATGGTAACATATAAGGCACTCCTCGCTTGGACCCTTCGCCCCACCACTTTAGTGATGTTACGATATCAATTCTGAAATATTTTCAAGAAGTGTAGTTTAAATATATTAAACACCTCCAACAGGTTACACAATTGCCTTCTCAATCCTTTTGTCAAAGTAAATACTTTGTCAAAATTTGAACTACAACTGTGTAGTATTTTAGTCATAATTTCAAATAAAGCATAAAACAGCAATTAGGATATCTTCTAGATCTTTGAAAATAGCGAACATTTTCCCAACCCTAGCATCCCAACTTTCTTGCAAAACCGTCTCCTAATTGGGGAATCACAACAGCTGAAACATGATTGGCTAATGCTCTAAAACCAAGCCAAATATATAAGGGTCTGATTGGTAGTTTGCAGGACATCAATTATCAGGTCCGAAATTTATTAGAAGTAAATCAAAGGCACATTATTTGAATTTAAATTTTCCACAATGGAATTAAAATAGAGAATTTTATTATAATTTGAGATGAAAATTATTAATCAAATCGATTCTGTCATTTTTTAGGCTCACAGAAATCATTGACTCAAACAGTCTAACTTGACTTTAATGAGTGAAATCTTACTTGACGTCTGATCGGTATTTGCTATTAAATATTGATTTACCATAAATGTGTGTATTATAGTAGATAACACAATTAACAATCACAAGTGCTACTTTAGCATGTGACCTCCTCAATGCTTCAGCAAACATGCCTCAAAATACAGGTAAACCTCACTCTAAGTTGAATGATTTCGTATGTTTATTTCATAAAATAAAAGTGTATCTTTTAATGAACTACACTTGATATTACAAAACGATGGTCTTTAATGATGTGTTAAACCTAATTTATGTTTCAGGTAAAACTCAAGAATTTATGAACCAAAAGCATTTTTAATCCTATGTTGGGTTTCATGCTATTACTGAAAACGCTGAAAATATATCATGAAACGCCAAATTTTTACTCTTAGTCATGTCCACCTAAATCCCAGGTAAGAGTATAATAGAAATTTCATATCTTAACTTAAACCTCATAATGTTATTTTCATAATTATTTTGTGTTCATATTAGCCATACTTATAACTTTAACTACAGCTAATTCATATAACCAAATGAGATAAGGTATACTAAAGTATAGTATTTGTAGTGCACAAAGAACAGATTTATAATAACAGTACTAATCCATGTTTTATTATACAAGTTATTAAGACCGCTAAATTGGTCTAATATGGAGAATTCACCTCGATGACTTGGTTAAAATCCATAGGATCTAGAAGACCAATTATTGTATAAATATAGTGTATTAGGGTGTAGGGATAAGGCTTATAAAGAATTTGACTATAAACACACAATACTGTATAATATTAGATGACATAACAATTTCAGTCTCCGGAGCAAAATATCCCATACAATAAATTACTTATATTGAATCATTTAACTAATAGATCCGAAATGAACTAACTAATTCTATTTTAGAACCGATATTAGGAACAGATGTAAGCATAAGCGCTTAGATCTAGCTTGTATTTAAAATGAGAATGAAACATTCAAAATGATGTTGGATTAACTCGGTAAAAATTCCTATTACAGAGAAACTTTTAAACTACGCCATGGATGTTGAACTATTTGGTATCAAAATTGCCTGTGCCGCTTAAATGAACAGAAAATAAAAGAAATGCTTTATTGGACACGGATTCAATGGGCTTTTCAGCTGATGGAGGACATCATAAGAAGAATCCTATAAATGGAACATTTTTATAACTATTTTACATTAGTTAGACCTGCTTTTGCTAGAAGTTCACAGTAATAGTATCGCCTGTTGTAGAATTAATTGCTTATGCTTATAAAACAACAAAAGGAGAATAAATAAACCTCATATATTATACCCTGTTTTATTGATTTTTCTATTACAACGCCATCTATTATCGAGTAGCTAATTTCCTAATTTTAAACCAATAACCTGAAGCTTTTAGTTCGTCAACTCACTCTAGGTGTCGCTTAAGTATCCAATTACCTCCTACATGGTGACATCTATTGTTGAGTAGGGAAACTCTTTACCCAATCAACACAGCTGTATGATAAACTGAAAACTCTTTCTAATTAAGGGACTAACTTCACTACTCCTCCAGAGATGTCACTAGTTTCTACGCATAAAATGATTGATTAGTTTAATCTTGGGATTATTTATTAAATTGACGAAAGATGTGATTTGGAATAGAATGTATGCTTTTATTAAAGTCAATTAATATTATTTAGAATCGAAAATTTTATTCTCATATCTATTCTTATAAAATTTAGCCAAATAAGGCAATATTATAGTAGGTCTGGTACAAACAACTAATCCGAGTGTATGTTTTGTGGGTGGTAGGACCTTGTGCGAGGTCCGTCCGGATCGGTACCACCATCTTACTCGCTAATCCTGCCGCTAACCGTGCTTGCACTGTTGTGTTCCGATGTGGAGAGTAAGACAACCGGTGTAATTACGGGCACAAGAGGCATTTCATCTTAGCTCTCTAGGTTAGCAACGCATCTGCAAACCATTTGGGGTTGCGGATGTCTATGGGCAGTGGTGATCGATCACTTATCATCAGGTGACCCACTTGCTCGTTTGCCTTCATTGTCGTATAAAAAAAAAGTTTTTGTCTGACGGCTATCTCAGCACGCACATATGCGTTGGGAGTCTTGGTGGTGCTTTATAAATACATTCACAAATGCATTGAAGCGTTTTGAGTTTTGAGACGGGCCATGTTATTATATGAGTTTATCTCAACGCGATCGAAACGTTTGTTGCAATCTGAAATTTACACTCCGGGTTCAGAGCGCCTAGTGTAATCGCCGACCAGGCCAAGAAATACGTCTCGATCGCGTTCTCATACTATTTGACACTTAAACGCAAACGCGATCGAGACGTATTTTGTACTTTTTGATTACACTAAGGGCACAGAGCGTCTTGTATAATCAGCGACCAAAAAAACGTCTCGATCGCGTTCGTTCGCGTTTGCGTCTGAATTAATATGGGCACATTAGCAGCGCCACTTGTGGCACGTATCGACAACAAACAATTCTCATACTATTTGACCCCCACCTATAACGCCGTGTATTTTTGGTTGTTGATTAAGTGTCTACTCGTCTGGACCGCACTCACTCAGAGCACCGTACGTAAACCTGACTTAACTTGTCCAAAACTTCTCTTCATTTCGTAGGTAAAATAGGTAGCGTCTCAAAAGTTAAGAGAACTCAAGGAGTTGTGCGATTTTGCTTGAAAGTCGTCGGTAGTAGTTTCGGACTGGCTACGTTCTCATTTGTTTTGTACAAATGGACCGTTTTGTGAACAAAAAGTAACTTAATTGGTATTGATTTAAACTTTCGCGATTTTCACACATTATCATGATACTCGGGACTTAATCGCGTAAAAAAAACATTTACATTTAAATTTGAATTTAAACACCTCGACGTTTCGGACGCGACGTTGCGTCCATGGTCTCGAAGGGACTGAAGAGGCGGGTATCAACATCTCTTAGCTGCACGGGTTCCTCGAACTACTCGCACTTGGTCTTTTTTATTAGTTTTTTCACTAAGATTGCCACTAGTCCGACACACAACACTCACAACATCCGGCGATTTATGAGACGATATTTGATGACGCTTACACATACTGATTACCGGATTCCACGAAAATGAAAGCTTGAAACCATCCTCCCGGTTGAAATTACTATGTTTCCTGATTTCAACTGCTTCACGTACAATTCTACTATAAGAATAAGTCCCGAGTATCATGATAACTTAATTGGTGTTAAGTTGGTACAGGTAATTGACACATTTTGGCTTCTGTTATATCACTATCACTATGCGAGCCCTAGTCTCTGTTGAGAGATTACAAGACCACATCATCATCATATCATTATGCTTACCTAGATCAGTGGTTCCTAACCAGTCTTCTGCGAAACACTGGTGTTACAAGATACGGTCGGAGAAAGATTTTAACTTTGAATAAATGCGTGTGAATAAAAGCATGAATTACATTTACGAATAGACGATTAAATGTCTCAATGTTAAACGATTCGATTAAAGTTTAATGATTGATACGCCCACGAAGTCCTCATCTATAGTAAGGGCCCTATCATACAGGCGATTTTATTCAGTGCGCAGCATCTCGCTTAAATCATTGAAAAAAATCACCTGTATGCTTTCACACCCCATCTTTGGCCCTTACTCTCTTACTCTCGATGAGGACTTTGATGGCGTATCAAGACGCAACACTTATTGACAAGGGCCTAACCGCCCTGAAATAGGGCCCAATAGCATAAACGCATTAGAATGGCTTTTCATAATACTTCAAATTATGAAATATAAAAAATTCTAATAAATTTGTTAATCTATGAACTAAAAACAATTACTTTGCTCTTCGCGGGTGAGCAATGTAATTGTTTTTAGTTCATAAATATAGACCTCAGCAAAGTAACGCCTGATTCAGTAAATTAGTTAACCTCTCCCAGTTCTAATATCGCTTACACGAAGGAGCTCGATACTTCATATGATTCGTGCTTTCAATTCCAATATACGATATACTCACTTACAGCTCACCGACCCAGCTCGCAGTGTCGATTTCTCTCTTAAAGCAATATATCAACCGGAGCCGTCATAATAAAAACAAATCAAACCAAAATTTTATTTAGCAAATAGTCAGTTGAATGCTCTTTTGCACGTATTTTTTTTAGTCTACCAGCGCCATGATTGCCAAGTTAAATGCGCCGCAAGAAACTTGGCACAAAGTTTTTTTTTTAAACATGTTACAATAGCTTTTACGATACATCACCATAAATTAATTAGGTATGCAACTCACTATAATTATCATTACACAATGAAAAAAATACAATATTCTAAACAAGCATAAAAAAATATATAGAACAGAACACTTTACTGGCACGATTTAATTGACCAGGTCTCCAGGTCAAATATCTAAAAATTTAAGAATTACAAAGGGATGTGGGATAATCAAACTTACTCCTTTAGAATCGATCTTGCCCTCCGGGGCAATGAAGCTTATGCAGCGCTATTGCCCTCTCATTAAAATGGGTACAATTTCCAGGTGAGTTGAAATCGACACTTTAGAGTAGAAAACAGATAAAAATAACGTTCTTTTTAGAAAACTGTTGCCTTTTAAAACCTAAAAAATCCGGAGATCCGGAGGAGAACGAAACTGATCGACATATAACCCATGTGATCGCTAGCAGAAAGTGAAAGTGGGCAGGTCATATGCCTTAGACAGGGCAACGGGTGGGGTAGACGGGTGCTTCAGTGGAGACCTAGAGTGGGACATAGGATTGTAGGCAGGCAACCAATGCGTTAGCCCAACGACCTGGTCAGAGTGACCGGAAGGGATGTGATGCGAAAGGCATAAGACTGGAAAGAATGGCGTCCACTAGACTCTTCTAGCCTTTCCCAACTTCAACGCTTTTCTACCCAATGCTGAGTGTAGGTGACCTTTCACTCAGCCTTGGGTGGAAAAGGGTTGAAAAATAAGAAGAAGAAAAACCCAAAAATGTGACAGATACAAAGAGAGTGGCGGCTTCGGTCAGTTTCTAATCTTTATTCTCGAGGCCCGTCGTGCCTTCTCCGGTAGAATTAATGCTTTATGGCTTCTGCCAAACGGCGTTTAATGACTCAAGTTAAATTACCGACTTAACTAACGTTCTCCTGATATTTGGGTTAATGTCTCTTAAGGGGTTCAGGTGATTTTAAGAAAACCGAGGGGAGGGGGTTGAGGACTAAAGGAAGGAGGGATAGAGATGGTAATGTTGAAGTATGATGTTGTTGTGAAGTTTACTTAGTTTGTGTACCACTAGGTGTCGATGTTCCGTTTAACTGACATCCTGAATGGCGCTATCGTTTGGTCGCTTGAGAAATTATAAGTGGTTATGTTATTTTGTGATGGATTTGAGAAATTTGATGAGTTTAATTTACTAGGAACGGCTGAAAATAGAAAGAATACTCTAAATACCTATCTCGGTCCGAACTACGATTTTGTTGTTGTCGGGGTTTAAACCTTGGATCTATGGGGTCCCGGCGCTTACAAGCTTATTTCAGAGTAGCAAAAGCGCTTGGTCGATGCAATGTCCAAATGGCCAGCCTTGCAGTTTTCCCCCTCAAAGAACCAGTGCCCTAAGCACGACTTGTCGAATCCTGCGTTACGTTACGGTTATCGTATCGAGATCGAGAAATCTCATACAAAATTTTAGTCCCAAATACGCTTACGGGCGAGCGCTGTTCCAAACGTCATACAAACTCGTTATAGTTTACTATTCGATTTTACGTGACGCACGATTCGACAAGTCGTGCTTAGGGCACAGCATCGCTATTCAGCGAGGAAACGCTGCCAGCCTTTTGGGCACCATACCACGACGGCCTTATTTAGATTTAATTTAGTTTAAAGTATTCGTTTAATTAGTTTCAGCTTGGATTTAAGGTCATTGAAAACTGCTTTTGTTTTGTAAATAAATAATTTCATTTCCCGTTACCTTAGTTGTGTTTTGTGCTCCCTCGTTCTCCTCTCAAGGCCGAGATGAGATGCTCTCTCGAACATGAGAATAAATTAGATTAATTTGCTGGTATTAGCGGTATCTAATCCCCCCCCCCCTCCCTCTTTCCCCTCTGGTGGGCGAGGTACTCTCGCTCGTACAGATGTCGAAATTGTAATTACTTAGTGTTAGTATACTGTGCGAAAATACAGAGTAGAAAGGAGAGCGCTCTCTGTCTTTGTAAGTGTCACAATTTTGACGAATAGTGCTTGAATATTTATGGCAAGTAAATGTATGAAAACTTGTGATCCTTTTTCCGTTCCGGGTTCCGTTAGGGTTCCATAGCCTAATAGTTTCGCCTTGTCCGTCCGTCCGTCTGTCCGCTGCTTAGCTCAGAGACTTCAGCAAATAGTAATATGTATGTAGATGTGTAGACATACAGTGGGGGATATCTTTTTTTCTCACGTACCCCATAGGGTGGGGTGTCGTTAGATAAGTCCAATTTTCTTTTTTGACGGTTTCCCCGCAAATTCCATTATCATATTTTAAATCTTCACTGAAGCAAGAATACACAGAAAACCAGAAAAACACTAACCCCGGGAATCGAACCTGAATCCTTAACATTTCGTGTCACGTGCAATGCCCTTACACCAAAGCTGGTACTAACTGCAGGCACAAACGAAGGCGCCTCGTCACTATCCATTATACTCTCTTTTGAGCCGTTTAATTAGCAGCTAAGCGATTTTAGCAGTTTGCAGTTTAAATTCGCTACGGAGGTACCTACAATTTGCTGGGTGCTTTTGTATGAAGTGTATAAATAAGTTAGCATAGAATTAGGTATACGAGCGAAGAAGATAATGTTACTAATAATAGCTTGTGTATGTTAACCAACGGACAAACCCCTTCGAACCAGTTTCCACATGGGAAATAAAAACATTTTACTATTAGATGTAGGTAATTATTCAGAAAGCCATTTTTTTATTTCGACAATAATAACAAAGAATAGCTTTCTACACTTTTTTTATAATAACTCTTCAACTATGCTGAATAACTCCTCCGTTCGCGAAGTATTCTTCAAAAAAAATTATGTCAATGTTCTGTAGGTACCTACATTTTTTTTATTTTGAACAGACCTAAGGATCCATTACAGCTAATCTCAACCGACTCTTCAGTAAGTCTACGTGTTAGCATTTCTTTACAAATCTCCCGCTATCTCATCAACCACATTATTGAGATATGTAATCTAACTTTTCGATATGTAGTAATAAATGTTCACGCGACCCTACATTCCTAATAGGCTTAAACACAACCGCAGCCGCATGCAAACAACGTAATCCAATGACGGACAGCGGCCTACAAACTTAATTCAATTTGCAAGAAAAGTCCCAGTTGTGCACCATTGTTTAATTAAGAGAATAATGGAACAAATGAAAGCTGTAGGCCGAGACGGAGCTTTCGAATCCTGCGTAACATTACGTTATCGTATCGAAATCGAGAAGTCTCGTACTTAATTTTGATTTCAAATTCGCTCACGGGCGGGCGCTATTCCAAACGTCATACGAATTTCTCGATAGCGTTACTACTCGATTACTAACTTTGTGCTCGACCCCCTAATAGAATTTCTAGTTAACTACGTCTTAGACAAGTTGAAAACGACGGCATCTTCATTTGAAAGTTCAATATCTCAAAAACGGCTAGACCTTCGCTGAATCGTGCCCAAATCGGTATATACATTTAGGAGCTACGATGCTAATAACAGGCACACAGACACACATACTCACGGTAAACTTATAACACAGAATTTATAAATTAGGGCATTCATTCGCTGAAAAACGTAACATGGTAACAATACGGACCCATTTTGGTTAGCCATGAAAAAAAACTTACCAAATTGTCCTCCTACGCACTAGAACCAATAAAAATAAAAATTCTAGTTCACAGAAATAGCTACGCTTGTGTTGATTTGGTATTTCTTTAGAATACAATAATAAACACAAACTTTTACAACCACAACCAAAAAGTTATAATACGTTTTTTTACTCTACATCAATTTCGCCTCTCTAGGCACAAGATACTTAATTTCGGAAAAGTTGACTTTTAGAATAGAAGTACTTCTGTACGGTCAGCGGCCAAAGCGGTTTGTCTTTCTACAGCCTTTCTAAGCTACAAAACTTGTTACGTAACAGAACTAGCAAATGGTTATTATGACAAGATAGGTGCTTCTGTCTGCTAGTGACTTTACATGAGTTACACAGCTAGTACGTATAGCAGCGAGCAAACTAGTGTATCTTCCTTCAATAATTTAAATAGAGCCTTAGCTACAAATCCCTGTTATTCCAGCCGCCTAACTTCGGATTTTGATGAGATTGGATTCCGTTTTAAGGATTCCCTACCTTGAATTCCGTTCTTGAATCCTAAAAAAGTGTAACCGAGAACGTAGAATTTTATTTAAAGTCAGGAAAACGGGGTTTTCTGTAATACAAGCCCGTTTAATGACTTCATTAACATCTTACAAGTTGAATAAAAATGCAAGTTATAATTGGCAATTAGTTACTAATCATACATTTTGCATCATGATTTATTATATCTCTTATCGCACAAGTGACTTGCTTCACATGTTTTATACAAAAAACCATAAAAATATGACTGACTCCGATAATAATGGGTTGTAATGGTACGGACAAGTGACACGGAATTTCGATTCCCAGGACTAGTCCTGTAGTCTGGTTTCCTGTGTATTCTTATTTTAGTGAATATTTAAAGTATAAAACAGATTTCTACGAGAAAACCTCAAAAACAGAAATAAATTAGAAATGTACAAACAGATACTCCTACGGACACGACAGCGCGTGGTTTCACCAATTATCCTTAAAACGAGCTTTCAGACACCAGCGCACTGGGGATCGATTTTTTAATCTCACTCAGTGACAAAATTCAGTGATTTCTAAAAAGTTCGTATTTTTTAATCTCACCGGTGACTAAAATTCTCATGCCCATGATAACAAATTCGAATCCCCTCACCCACTCATAAACGAGTTCACTGAGTGACTTCTTGACCACTGGCAGTGACAGCTAACCTCAATCTGCTATGTTGACATGCTTGTCTATGACAGAAACGCAAATTAGCTGCATGTTAGTAGACGGGTATGACATTCAAAAATAAGGCTTTTGGCAAGTAGTGATATCAATGTCATGGGTGAGAATTTAGTCATCAAGTGAGATTCAAAAATCGATCCCTTGGACTCCCTCTTATATCGTCTGGCACGACCGGACTTATTTGCCACGTATGTGGTCGTAACTGTCGCTCCCGTATCGGCCTTACAAGTCATGTGCGTAAGCGCCGTACTGTTATCGACACTACTTAATCCAGCTTCCATAGATGAAACAGCCCAAGGATGATGATGAGATCATGAATTTAGAATTTCATTATAGTCCACCGGCAGTTACAATGCAGTTGAAATGCAGCCCACCAGTAACAGCCCTAGGGTCTTTGTTCAATTTAAGTGCGCAGAGGCTTCCGCGTCAACTTTAAACCGCTAAGTCATAAGTTAAAATGTTGATGACCTTAAAATCCACCTTGGATATAAAACCACTTGTAATTCCAATCGATAGCCGATAACGATGGCTGCAACAACAAATTGTGGCCATCATTAAATACTCGGTGATTTATGGGCGTCGTGAATTATCAAAAAAAAGCTTACGTCCAGTTCGATAACACTTGCAATTTGAGCTTTATAATTATTGCTTTTGGGATGGAACTGAATTGGTGCGGAAGATACTTGTGTCGTTTTTAATTGAAATGTTTATTGTTAATGAATCGAATAAAGAAGTTAATAAAGTTCATCACCGTAAAGGTGATTGATAGTGTAGTATTTTTACCTACTTTCAGCAGCCGGATTTACTTAGATTCAATGCATAAACGAATACAGTCATCAAATTCAATAACCTTTTACACTAAAGATAATTCACTGGTGTGTGCGGATGTGGAGATTAACCGTATTATTCATAAACCTATTTTAACTAAAATGCCGTTAAAGTTCGTTTGTGCTTTTTTGTCATACTGACATTTCCGTTAGTGGTAAGAAGACAAAACTTATTTTAACTAATGAAGGCTTGGGTGACGCTTATGAATAATGGCATAAGATAGCTGGGAAAGTTACGAAAACCAGCAGCATTTCATCTCAGCCCTCTAGGTTGGCAACGCTTGTGCAATCCTGCTGGTCTTGCGGATGCCTATGGGCAGTGGAGATTACGTTTTGTTAGCCTTCCTTTTTGTATGAAAAAAAAAAAAAACAGTGATGCTACACTTTTATAAAGCTAAGGGTGCACTTCAAAGAGCATTTTTTTCAGGAATAATCACAATTTTATGATAAATTGTAAATGTAATTCCGCACATAAATTCCGAAAAACTCAGAGGTGCGTGCCGGGGTTTGAACCCACGACCCTCTGCTTGAGAAGCCATAGGTCAAACCACTAGGCTATTACGGCTATATGTATATCTATATATTATTATATGTATATGTATTTGTAATTTATCATGAGCTTTTCGGTGAAGGAAAACATCGTGAGTAAATCTGCACATACCTGCGAAGCAATTCAATGATGTGTGTGAAGTTCCCAATCCGCACTGGGCCCGCGTGGGAACTATAGCCCAAGCCCTCTCATTCTGAGAGGAGGCCTGTGCCCAGCAGTGGGACATAAAAAAGGCTGGTGATGATGATGAATCACAATTTTAATAACTCGCTTTTAATCAACTTTACGCAACGATGGAAACACTCGAGAACTTCCACATTTATTTTAACTTTTAATAGGTATCGCTTTTCAGAATAAGAATCTGTTACGTGTTTAATTAACTCTACCTTTAATCGACTAGTTATTTTATATAACAAGCTTATATTTGGTATTTAACCTCCCCTGTTATTTTTTACCCGATCACCCTAGGAGGTTTACCCTTATACACAACATTTTATATGCAATAAAGAGTTTGAGTTTGAGGGTTATGTTTTTCGAGCGTACGTATGTATGTCTAATTCTTTGGCACGCTCTACAGCCTAAACCGTTGGACGGATTTCAACCTATGAGATGTCATTATATTCGTCTCTGTTGTGGGAGTAACATTGGGTACATTGTTTCCCAGAATTGCAGTCAGGTTTTCTGTTTTTTAATTTTAAGTTTGTTAGGTTATTTATTGTTATGTTTATTTGAGCTGACAGGTAGAATCTTTAAAGCAAATTTGACCCACAAGTAATAGTCATTTCACTTGAAATACGATGTAATTATCACGATACAGTGACATTGCAATAATAAAGTACATCATCATCTTATTTAAGAGTGCTACTATTGTCGATGCAGTTGTCTCCAGTCCGTTCTTACCAATGCAAGTTCTTTTACCTCCTGATACGACACAACGTCTATCTATGATCTCAATTGGAAAATCTTTTTGTATTTTTTTTTTCCAATAAAAAAAAAAAAAAAAAAAAAAAAAACGAGCTGAGATTTGAATACATAGGAGAAATTCGAGCCTTACCTAAATACCAATTCTGGTGTAAGGGTGGGCACGCGATCCGGAGTGTCAAGGTTCCGGGTTCGATTCCCGGGATTGGTATTTTTTCTGGTTTTCCTGTGTATTCATGTTTCGGTGAGTTTATTAAAAATATAATTTACAACGTCTATCTTCTTTTTTATTTGATCTAAATACTCTATCCTCGGCCTTCCCCTTCCTCTCTTTCCTTCTATCTTTCCTTCTATAATTTTCAGTATCAGATCGTCGTGTCGTATCAAATGGCCTACCATTTTTCCTCTCCTAGTCTTAGACCACATTCAAAATACTTCTTCCCTCCCCAACTCTTTCCAAGACCCTCTCATTAGTGACTCTCTCGATCCAACTAATCCCCTCCATCCCTCGCCAGCACCACATCTCGAACGCCTCCAGTCTCTCCCTATCTCTTTGCGTCATGGTCCACGTCTCGCAGCCGTACAGGGCAATACTCCATATGTATGTTTTGAGGAGGCGATTTCGAAGAGGTTTCGCTATTTTTTATTTAATTATATATTTCCTACTGTGAACAAAGTACAACCAGCATAAAAATATTTGGGGTGACTAATTTAAAAATAGCAAAGCCTTATTTTTCTACGAACTTCTGAATTTTCTTTCACTCTTTATAAGATTACATTACTATTAATCCAAATAGAATTACGGCCACAATCAGTTTTAATAAATTACATTCATTTATGTTGTGAAAGGAAGACTGAGAAAGGAATTTATATTTTGAATGGAGATTGTAGACGTAACCGTAGAAGAGCTACGGCGTAGAGGCGTTACAGTTTCGTAGAGTCGCTACGCGTAAAATTTTATAGTGTTGTTGTAAAGATTTGAATTAAAGTGAAATAAACATAATTACTCGCAAAATAAATATCAGTCGAGTGTAGCGCAACATGTTTCGGACTAATCCGGAGCCTTTCCATGCTCGGCGCAGTTGACAGCGGCACACAACTACCCTCGTTTTCATCGTCATTTGTGTTATTGTCAAAAATAGTGTACCTAGAAGAAGTTTATATCACTAGGATTTAATCTTATGGTAATTTCGGTAATTTCATTTTAGGTTTGAATTCTTAGATTATTGTTTTCAGCCACAAAGCCAATGTTCTAGTTGTTTTAAGTAAATTCTAGATGAGTGTCCAACACGGAACTGTAGCAGGGCCGTGTTTCATAACGCTACAAGTTACAATTTACAAGGGGAAGTCTCATTCTATCACCTTTTGTTAGAAAGAGACTTCCGCTTGTACATTGTAACTTGTAGCTTTATGAAACATGGCCCAGAGGGTCGAGCACGACTTTACGAATGCTGCGTAACGTTACGGTTATCGTATCGAGATCGAGAAATCTCATACTAAATTTTAGTTCCAAATACGCTCACCGGCGGGCGCTGTTCCAAACGTCATACAAACCCGACAACGTCGATTTTACATGACGCAGGTTTCGAATTGCTCGACTCTCTGGTGTTATGGCTCTTTTGAGATGGATCAGGCGGGGCTTGAGTGGAGACCGCGACTCGGCAAACGTAGTGTAGGACGCCCTCCGGCCAGGTGGGACGACAATCTGCGGAAGACTGCAGGCCGATGCTGGATGCGGCAAGCTGGAGACAGGGCGCTGTGGTGCTCATTAGGGGAGGCCTATGTCCAGCAGTGGACTAGAATAGGCTGATGATGATGATGAGGCGGGGGGCAGCCCGTAACCTCTTGATGAGGCGTCTGTACGAATATTTCGTAACGTTATCTTATCGAAATCGAAAAAACTTCATACTAAATTTTAGTTCCAAATACGGTCACGAGCGGGCGCAGATCCAAACGTCATACAAAATTCTCGATAACGTTTACTATTCAATTACGTTACGCAGGTTTAGAATATTCATACTCGGGCCTCAGCGCCCGCCCGTGAGCGTATTTGAAACTAAAATTCAGTATGAGTTTTCTCGATTTCGATACCGCTCGGCCTACAGAGGGTCGAGTACGACTTTACGAATGCTGCGTCACGTAAAATCGAATAGTAAACGTTGTCGAGTTTGTATGACGTTTGGAACAGCGCCCGCCCGTGAGCGTATTTAGAACGAAAATTTAGTATGAGGTTTCTCGATCTCGATACGATAACCGTAACGTTACCCAGCATTCGTAAAGTCGTGCTCGACCCTCTGTACCTAAGTGACTGGACACGGCTGTCTTACTTTCCACACCGGAACACAACCGGTTGTGTTATTAAAAGAAAAGTACTTAACCATGTCGCTCTTTTACGTAACAAGTCAATTGTATCTGTTCGAGTATCATTTTCTTTTTTTTATTGTATGTGTAAGTATGTGTCGAATTAGTCTAATTGTATTTTCTTTTTTTTTTTTAAACGTAAATAAAGCTGCGCGGTAAAAAAGTGCAGGAATTAATCAAAATAATTTGACATCCTAATTGGGTCGGCAGGACAATTTCACCGAAACGCCAACAGCGGTTATTGCTAAATTTAGACAAAACGGGCTTATTTTAGCCGTTGAAATTACCCTTTCCTTGAAAACTGACGGAAGGTACAGAATTAGACGTTTTAAGGGAATTCACCATCTAGCATCTGTCGCAATGTCAAGGTTAAAATGGAAATGCTATAATGCTGGCTGTTTCGCGATTTGTTATTCGTTTAGCGTAAAATCTTGTCTTGTTTATGCATTTCGACTTTTTTGTGACGAAGTGATGGACCGGGAGACGAGCTGTCGGTAGGCCTCCAACAAGATGGAGCGACGACCTGGTAAAGATCGCGGGAACGCGGTGGATGCGGAAAGCACAAGACCGGTCAGAGTGGAGAGCCGCGGGGGAGGTCTATGTCCAGCAGTGGACGTCTTTCGGCTGCCATGATGTTGATTATGATGACAGTAGAGTGACGTATCTACTTAAAGTTTTTTGTGAAATAAACGGACCGGGTGTAAATACGGGCACAGGAGTTTCATCGTAGCTCTCTAGGTTGGCAACGCAACCCACCGGGGTTGTGCGTGTCTGTGGGCAGTGGTGATCACTTACCATCAGGTGACCCACTTGCTCGTTTGCCTTCCTTGTCGTATAAAAAAAACCATACCAGTTTTTCTGTATTTTTAACATGAAACTACCGTGAGACTCAATCATAGTGAAATAAAAACGGATCACTCACGTATATAAGTCCGTTTTTATTTCACTCTGTTTTTCTGTAATCTCCTTCTGTTTTGTGGTTTTCAATAAAGAATATTTGTATTGTATTGTAGTACACTCGGAGGCACCGACCGTGCACTATCCCAGTGTTGATGGTGACAGTGAGATGGTCGGTGCCCCCGAGTTGGAAAACAGTGTTGAATACTGCGTCAATAGTTAGTGTGAACGAGCCTTTACAAAACGATTGTGATTAATGTAGTATGCTATACTATTTTTGACAATAATAAAAATGGCAATGAAAGTAGCAGCCGCGCAAGCAGAGGCCCAAGCGAAAATATTCGAATCCTGTGGGTCGAGCACGACTTTTCGAATCCTGCGTCACGTAAAATCGAATATTAAATGTTTACGAGATTGTATGACGTTTGGAACAGCGCCCGCCCGTTAGCGTATTTGGAACTAAAATTTAGTATGAGGTTTCTCGACCTCGATACGATAACCGTAACGCTACGCAGCATTCGTAAAGTCGTGCTCGACCCTCTGCATAACGTAGAGTTGTAACATTATCGAGAAAACTTGTATGGCGTTTGGAACATCGCCGCCCCTAAGCGTATTTGATACTAAAATGTAATTATGGAGTTCCTCGATGGCGATACGATTACGTTACGCGATCTTAGCCGATTTTTAACTCGCTCTCATTATGAACACACTTTTTGGAATTACTCGTAAAATAGAACGAATTTTAACTCAATTAATGCCCGGCGGAAAGCAAATAGTTGTAAAGGAAGGTGCGCCGCCGCGCCGAGTTACTGCCTAATAAAACACCTGCTTTGGTCTTTGTAGTTATATCTGTTTAATTTATTAATTCAGGCATTACTTTGCAGTGCCCCGAGCACGTATATTCGAATCCTAAGTAATGTGATCAAGTGGTTTATCACCGCAAAAAATGCATTTATAATCGCAAACAATGTTACTACAAATTTACGGTTTTCTTTTTTTTTTTGACATTGTTTCTCGCCAAAATGAATGGGATGTACCTTAAACGTTTTGGTTTACTATTGATTGACAGACGAACGGACGGGCAGATAGACAGATTGGCGTACAGCTAAACAGTCCTATAATTGTGTTCTTTTTTTTCCTTTTGAGGTACGGAACCCTAAAAAGCGTATTCTCATAGGGAAAGTTAAATTGCGACAATTACATCTTCGGGTGGGTGAAGGGTAGATTTTCGTCGATATGTCTACTTATATTATGAGGTATTTCACAAAGACACAGATGACTCTATTTACTACGATAAATGAGCTGCAACTAAAATGCATGGAAAAATTACAAGTGGTGTATATTGCATGTGACACAGAATGTCGAGGATCCGGGTTCGATTCCCGATGTTATCACATTTTTCTGTTTTTAGGGTTCCGTACCTCAAAAGGGAAAACCGGAACCCTTATAGGATCACTTTGTTGTCCGTCTGTCTGTCTGTTTGTCTGTCTGTCTGTCTGTCAAGACCCTTTTTCTCTGGAACGCGTGGAGGTAGCATGCGGTCCCACGAAGCTGTAAAAAAATCAAACTTCTAAGTAAACGCAATCAAAAAATACAGTCATTAAAAATGTTGTTTCCATACAAATTGCCGTAAGCTGAAAACCTAAAGGGTACTTCAAGTTATCCTAGAAACTTGAAATTTGATATGAAGCTCTAGCACAACTATTCAGAAAATTCTCAAAATCTTAAATTTTGATATCTGTCTGTAGATTTCACCGACCAAAAGATGACCCCACAGTGCGTACATTTTGCTTAGGAGCATGGCTTTGTTAACACTGGACATCTGAATACACTGGGGAAAAGCGTTAAAATCTTTTTACGGAACCGTCGTGCGTGAGTCCGACTCGCACTTGGCCGAGTTTTTTTTTGTATAATCTTGTTTCAGTGACAATTTCAAATGTATAAAGCAAAAATTAAACCCCCTAGTTCAACCAACCAAACACCAATGCCAACAAAATTTGTCTTTGTGATAAGACTTAGCTTTTTGCCATAATTAGCGTAATAACGTTAGCCCTAATCATTATCAAGTGTCCTGGACTATGACGCTCACAGACTAAAAAGGAGAAGGCTCTCAAAATTATAATGGACATTATTATTCACCGTGGCCTCTCGCCCTTTATAATTACTTAGAAGAAAAAGCAGGTCTACCGGTTTTTGTGTAATTGCCCTAGATTATAAAATAAATTCGACGGAATAAAATTTATTCATTTATTTATTTATTTATTATCAAAACAATTTTACAGCATTACAGCAAAGCCAATGCGCTATAAAATTTAAATATAAACAATACACAATACAAAACAAAAGTACATATAAAAATAAAAAATAAAAAAACATTACAACTATTTAGGGAGTTTTAAATGTCAGTTTCACTTCCCTAAAGCGACGGAACACCACAACACCACACCCTCCGGCCAAAAGTCGGAGCGCAGGAACATCTGCTGGTGCTTGGCGGGCACTTGGAGTCTAAAGGAGCTAGAATTGTTAGCCCTAGTAGACTCGAGCGGACGGATGAACCCGGGAACCCTGTAACCGGTCCCGTGCTGAAATAACGTCCTCGTTACCTATTGTCCCTGTGCCTGACACTATCCTTAGCGATGTAACGAGTCGACCATTTTCCAACTCGGATAACTCGAATTGATTCGAATCAGAATACGAATTGACTCGACTCGGATCAACCGGATGGCGTTCGCCCAATCCGCGAGTCGGCGAGTCGAGTCGAGTTCGGTCGGCGTATTCGAGTTGGCATGGCTTGGCCCGTATACGATACGAGTCGCCGAGTTGGCGACTCGCACAACTCGCATTCGCATTCGTATCAAGCCGAGTCGATCGAGTTGGGTCCGCGTTGCGATTGCGCGATTCGAACCACCGAGTGGAGCCGGCAAGTCGAGTTGATTCGAGTTGCGAAGGAACTTAATTCGAATCAACTCGCTTAGCGTCTGATTCGAATCATTCCAATCAAACAACTCGAATCGCCCATCGCTAACTATTGTTATAGTTGGCACCTTTAATCTTAATACGTAGCAATAAGGGTGACAGCAGCAGAAGTAGTTAGGAAGCAGCTAAGCAATCGAAGCGGTCACTATGATCTACACTCTACGCCTATAACAATAGAGTCGTGCTTAGATCATTGCGAACGCGTCGGTTGCTTAGCTACTTTAGCTGCTGACTGTATACTTAGAGATGATCTGTGTAGCACCTCTGGCGGTCGCACATTTTTCATGATTATTAGAATCATTAGACACTGCCAAAAATGAGACATTCCGCAGTTTTTTGTTGCAAGAAATAATGCCGTAGTTTCAACAAAATGGTAACAAAGTATACGCAGCGCCGAATTCTCGCTGATTCATCCTAAAATTTGTGTCAGAATAATGGACTAATTTGCAAAGTTATCTGACATGACCTTGGTGCCTGAAACTAATCGTTTTCACAGCGAAATTATCTATCAGAATTTGATGAAAATCAGCTATAACTTTTAGCCAAAAGTGGTCATAGTTTTCAAATATGGAGCTACGGGTCTCTTTGTTTGTTAGAAAAACTTCAGTCATAATGTAATGTTTGTTAAAATCTATCACGGGTAGTAACCCTTTTTTCTCTAAAACCGTAAAAAAATCAGGAATTTTGTAATGTAGCATCTTTTAGAACTCTCTATATGTTAAGTAGGTTTATTTTATAATAAGTAATCCTGAGCAATTATTAACTATTGTTTCAGAAAAAAGATCTATGGTCGGAAAAAATGTAGACCATGGCCCTAACATACTAGAAGACCGGTGCGGTTATCAGCGTCGTTTCTTTGTTACAATTATAAACGTAATGCTAAACCTACAGTATTAATTGGTAACTATTAAAATTTATCGCACTTCTTCTCGTTTCAAAATCCTACAGAAGCTCGTCGTAACGCCGAATAACATCTATAAATAGAGTTTAATGCGATAATGAAAAATACTTCCTTTCCGTGACAGTATTGAATAGCAGATGGTTTTCCAAGGGCTTGGCACAGCACACAGTAGACAAACAGTGCTACCTCCGCAAAGGAAAAACGAGAATTCATTTGGCAGAACTTCAACATAAACTTAAACGTGAATTTGACAATCAAATATCAGGCGAAGATCTAAGTATAATGACTTATTGAAAATTAACAGCTTGCGTAAAATATTTTTACCATTTAATGGTGGAAACAACCTATTTACATTGATACGCGAAGTTAAACATGAAAATGGAAATTATCAGAAACACAGTCAGCATAATATAAATGATTAAGCTAAGCATTCAAGTAAAGTGACGGAAAAATTACTGAATTGAGATATTAAGTTAGTGTCAAGTGTTTAAGTTTTTTTAAAGAGATTTTGGTCTAAAAAGATGGGCAAACTGATACTTTAGTGGCCTGGCCATACATTGTACCAATTATTAAAAAAACCGGCCAAGTGCGAGTCGGACTCGCGCACGAGGGTTCCGTAGAAAGATTTTAACTGTTTTCCCCAGTGTTTTAAGAAGTCCAGTGTTAGCAGAGCCCTGCTCTTAAGTAAAATGTACGCAGTGTGGGGTCAACTTATATTGGTCTGCTAAATCCACAGACAGACATAAAAATTTAAGTTTTTGAGACTGTTCGGAATGGTTGTGCTACCTTCGTACCAAATTTCAAATTTAGGTTTTTAGAAATCGGCAATTTGTATGGAAATCGATTTTTTAATGGCTGTATCTTGTGATTGCGTTGACTTAGAAGGTTGATTTTTTCACAGCTTTAAGGGACTGCAGGCTTGACTATTTGATATTAATTTCAGCATGCTACCTCCACGCGTTTCTGAGAAAAAGGGTCTTGACAGACAGACAGACAGACTGACGGACAGTAAAGTGGTCCTATAAGGGTTTTTTCTTTTTGAGGTACGGAACTCCAAAAAACACCTTCTACGAACTGGAAACTCAAACTGTGTCGAAAGTCAAAAAAATACTTTTGCCATATCAATCAAAACTCTTACTGATTTACATACCTTTAGTGCGTCTGAAGAAAGTCGTATATTTGCATTTCATTTCCAATCTGATTGGATCACGCGATCGGGAAGATGGCAGCGACCCAGCAGGCTTTATATGCGCAAAACAGTGCTTCTAATTGTAATGTGATATCACATTTAGCGATGGGCGATTCGAGTGAGAGTCGAATGATTCGAATCAGACGCTAAGCAAGTTGATTCGAAATCAACTCGACTTGCAGGATCCACTCGGCGGTTCGAATAGCGCAATCGCAACTCGAACCCAACTCGATCGACTCGGCTTGATACGAATGCGAATGCGAGTTATGCGAATCGCCAACTCGGCGACTCGTAACGTATACGGGCCGAGCCATGCCAACTCGAATACGCCGAACTCGACTCGACTCGCCAACTCGCGGACTGGGCGAACGCCATTCGGTTGATCCGAGTCGAGTCAACTCGTATTCTGATTCGAATCAACGTTCCGAATCAACTCGAGTTATCCTAGTTGGAAAAGGGTCGACTCGTAACATCGCCAATCACATTACCCGATCGAAAATGTAATGTCACCATGTAATTGTACCATCACTCATGACATCACCCGTTGCGGTGAGGTCGGCATGATCTTATCCTATAACAAGTAGAGTGTCTACTTGTGACAGTTAAAACATGGCATTGCGTTAGTACTGTGGCGATAGTAGATTATTATTTAGTAGTAAGTGAGTGATATTTTTAGTAATATTTATAAATTTTATGGGTAGTAATAAAATCTCCGGAAAGTAATAACCTAACCTAATACTAAATTGTACTGACTGTAACACATTGTGTGACATACTTACTAACTTTAGTGACACGCACGTGACACGAAATGTCGAGTATCCGGGATAGTCTTTTTTTTTTGTTTTTTGTTTATTTTTGTTGTAGTGTCTATTATAAAGTAAAATAGGTAATAGATGTTAACGGGAAACTGAAACGGAAAAATGAAAATGGAGACAAAATGAAAAAAGTTGCTCTATTGAAGTCATTAACACTAATAAATATTTTTCCAAATTTCCAAATTTCAAACTGATGCGTAAATATACAGGAAAACCAGAAAAATGTATTCCCGAAATGGGGTTCGAAACCAAACCTTTAACAAACCGTGTTAAGGCGCTAATACTACGCTATTTGAACAATTAATTAATTAGTTAATATCGAACGGAATGACCGTAAACATAAAAAATACAAAAAGTTAGTTTTCAAATCAACATAAATGTTTTTGTACTGCATTTCATAATTATTTATCATAATTTATCTTGCACTTGTTATACGATAGCTCTGTGATCCCTGAATTTTTCTTTTAACCTTTTCAACTACGAAAAACGTCGAATAACTGTAACGCTCACTAGACGAAGATTGGTCTCGCGTCAAATTGACGTCCGTCGAGCGAGATTGACATCTTCCGAGATTGACGCATCGACGCGCTTAGGAAAAATTACACTGATTGGATCAACTGCCGATAGCTAGAAAGTCGCTAGAGATGCTTCAAAAGTGGTTTAATTTTGAACTGATAGCAATACCTAAAGTAATAAGTAAGTAAGAACAAGCCTTGGTCAACGAAACCAACAAAATCTTAGATAAACCGAACTTACAGGTTCACCAGGACTTCATGAACCCACCACAACATCGTTTGAAGTCACGACATCCGCCCAACGAGACGGGTTTGTCTCTACGGGAAAGTGGTTTCAACATTAAAGACAAATGGAGAGAGGAGTGGCAATCCGACCCACCCAGAGATGCACTGTCGAACTTTGATCCTACTAAAATACAAAGTGGGTTCTCGGCCCGGAGAAAAGAGTGGTGCCAACTCAATCGGCTTCGTACGGAGCACGGACGCTGTGCAGAGTACATGTTCAGGTGTGGATGGCGCGCATCGCCTGCCTGCGACTGCGGCGCGCCGGAGCAGTTCATCCGACACATCATCCACGACTGCCCTCTACGGAAGTACAACGGACATCCTCTGGATTTGCTCTCTGCTAATGTAAACGCCGCCCTATGTGCGAAGGGTTTAGACATAGTTTTATAGATTATTTTTATGTAAGCGACTGTAAATTAAGCCATACGATTAAATAATAACCTAAAGTAATATATTTCGAACTAAAACAGGATAGTGTTATTGCAACAGATAGGATTCTTGGCGTCATTACTCGCAATAATGGACAATGACTCGAAAGAGCGGGTGGTAGGACCTTGTGCGAGGTCCGTCCGGATCACTACCACCATCTTACTCGCTAATCCTGCCGCTAAGCAGCAGTGCTTGCACTGTTGTGTTCCGGTGTGAAGAGTAACACAGCCGGTGTAATTACGGGCACAAGAGGCATTTCATCTTAGCTCTCTGGGTTGACAACGCATCTGCAAACCCTCCGGGGTTGCGAGTGTCTATGGGCAGTGGTGGTCACTTACCATCAGGTGACCCACTTTCTCTATTGCCTTCCTTAATTTCATTCATTAATTTCTTACCTGAAAGACTTTGATTCCTTAGCAAGACAAATAAATAATAAAAAAAAAAAGTTGTTTTGTAAACTTATTAACAACTTATTAACTCAAATAAAACGTGCCAGTAAAGTAAAGTGTTCTGGTTTTGCTGTTTTAATAATTACTTTTTACACTTGTTTCTAAAATGCGGTATTTTTTTTTTCTCTCTTAATCTTTTAATGACAGAGTGAGGTTTCTTTGTGTAGTTTGTCTGTGGTTGCGTATTGTAAGAGCTAATGTAACTTGTTTTTAGAAAAAATGACTTTGTGTCAAGTTTCTTGCGGCGCATTCTTCTTGGCAATCATGGTCTTTCCGAAAGCGCTGGTAGACTCAAAAAAATGACGTGTAAAAGAGCATTCAACTGCCTATTTGCTGAATAAAATTTTGAATTTTGAATTTTGAATTTTGAACAATAAAACTTCTGCGTTCAATTATACAAAATCTTTGACAACTGAATTTTTTTCACATTATTCTGAAAGTATGTTTATTCATAAAACATTAACCTAATTTCAGTTACATTATTTATTACTACTGTAGAATTAGGTTATCGCTATCCCACGGGAACTGCACAATTTTTTGTATAAAAGATAGCCTATCATGTACATCAGTGTTTTTCAAAGTGTGGGTCGCGACAGCTTCAAAAGTCTCGTGACTACACGGGGAATGAAGATTTTTCAAGGTAATTTTAAAAAAACAGCAATCATTCTTGACAGCTTGCATTGTTTGCATTTATTTAGTTACATTTCCTAGTTTTTATAGTTTTCGTCATATTTTCTATTTTTCTTCTTTTTAGGCTCACTTTCAGTAGTTAATCTAAACGTTGAAGGCATCGATGATCTTTTTAGGTACTTTTCCATTTTGTCGCTAAATAATAGTCCAAAATAACAGTCGCACGACTTAAAACAAATTTGTCTCCTTTCAATATTTAAAATTGGGGGGTCGCGAAGGAATTTTGATGGTCATTAAGGGCCGTGACCAAAAAAAGTTTGAAAAACACTGATCTACATATAAGCTATCTTCGTCCCATATTAAACTGAATCCGTCCGTTTCAGAATGGAGAAATAACACGCATACCTACACACTCACTTACTCACAAATCGCATTCATAATATAAGTATATAGGATTATTTCTACCCCGTCTTTCTAGGAATCGAAGTTTAGCCGAAAATCCGATTTCTGATTATTACACGAGTGCTACATTACATTTATTTCAGACTTTTGCGTCGCAATGTCTTATTGACCAAATTCAGACATTTCTCGCCTCAGGGGTGATACCTTTGGTAGAAGAATAGTTGTCATTCTGCACGTAGTTTTGCGACAAACAAGATTCGTCCGGATCGTTACCATCATCTTGCTAAATCAGCCGCTAAACAGCAGTGCTTGCATTTTTATGTTCCGGTATAGAGAGTAAGAGAGAGAGAAAGTTAAGGGCATAAGAGGCATTTCATCTCTGCAATCCCTCTGGTGTTGGGAATGTCTATGGGCGGCAGTGATCTTTTATATACATATAATATCAAGTGACCTACTAGCTATTTTGAATTCGGTTTCCCATTAAAAAAGTAGTCTTTTCAGATATTTATTCTGCCAATATCAATTTTTACAGCTAAAAATTAACTTACAAAATGTTTGTCATTCAAAGCTTTCCATCGCAACTCAACTAGTAAAATTAACTATCGTATTCACGGCACGACTAATTAATTTAGCATTTATTTATTTTAAAACTCACCAGAGGGCTGAAATTTTCGACAAAATAAACGAAGCGTATTTTGCTAGCTCAAGGACGACTAGCATAATACGAGTATTATCATTTTCCGCTTCCGCACCTCAAAAGGAAAACCGGAACCCTTATGGGATCACTTCGCCGTCCGTCTGTCTGTCAATACCAAGTGAATCATGTAGGGTACTTTTCGTCAACCCGGAGTCATAAAATTTGGAAAGAAGCAATATAATGTGTCATTCTAATGGAACTTTTAACATGAAACTACCGTGAGACTCAATCATAGTGAAATCAACGGATCATTCACGTATGTCAGTCGAGTATAGCCCGACATTTTTCGGACTAATCCGTAGTCCTTCCTCTGGGAGTACACGCCACGCTGGTGGCGAGACGTAAAACGTAAACGTCTATTTCACTACCATTCTATGGAACTTGCTATTGCTAACTATGTAAACAATCCGCCATAGTAAATTCATCATTCAGAGACAATTTCAGTATGGCGGTTTGCTTACATAGTTAGCAGGTTCCATAGAATGTCACTTTACTTACATCGGGGTAGATCTACACATGGGGTTTTTAGGCTTCTGCCTAGAGAAGAACGTGCAGACAGTGAAAAATTAGTTTTTAGGTTTCCGTACCTCAAAAAGAAAAAACGGAACCCTTATAGGATCACTTTGTTGTCCGTCTGTCTGTCTGTCTGTCAAGACCCTTTTTCTCTGGAACGGGTGGAGGTGGCATGCTGAAATTAATATCAAATAGGTACTCAAGCCTGCGGTCCCTTGAAGCTGTGAAAAAATCAACCTTCCAAGTGAACGCAATCAAAAGATACAGTCATTAAAAAGATGGTTTCCATACAAATCGCCGTACTGAGAAAACCTAAAGGGTACTTCCAGTTGTCCTAGAAACTTTAAATTTGGTATGAAGGTAGCTCTTAACTACTCCAAAAATCTCAAAATCTTAAATTATTATGTCTGTCCAAAGACCAATATAAGTTGACCCCACACTGCGTACATTTTGCCTAGGAGCAGGGCTCTGCTAACACTGGACTTCTTAAAACGCTGGGGAAAAGCGTTAAAATCTTTCTACGGAACCCTCGTGCGCGAGTCCGACTCGAACTTGGCCGGTTTTTTTTTTCAAATCTTATTCGTTGCCAGAGACTACTGCACTCAGATCAAATTTATGTCACCCCTCTTTTTACGTCGGGGGTTAAAAAAAATTGCCAGCGACATGGCACCTCGCGGTCACTCGTGCTGGCGGGCGCAGCTATCGGCCGATCGCTAAATTTGAATATTAGTTCATAACTGACTAACTTTTGATGACATTGACGTATTGCTCACTAACTATAACGGACATTTGCGCCTCATTTACATACTAAAGGGTTTAGTGTGACTCTATTGTTGTACGTGTTTGCAATATGAAGCAAGTGTCACAATGTGAATAGTATGATATGTATGTACGGCAATTTATTATGGCAGACAAATGAATAAAAATTACAGAATACAGGGTTGAACCGTCGGCCCGATAAGCAGAAGTAATAACGGTTGACAAAAATAAGACTGTTTACTTAATTTCAAAACTCCTCCAAGATGTTAAGTCGACTTATCAGGATTCACATACTGTTATTTTTTCTACACGCCTATCGTAAATCCTCTATTATGCATTCAGAAACCGTAGGTAAAGTCCATCATTACGACGGTCATTTTCGTCTTCAAAAACCGATACAATTTAAAAAATAAATCAATAGAAAAAATACAATATTAACCTAACCAACTCAGAAAAGTTGAAAAACCACCGACATTTTCATTTCAAAGTTTAATATTTCAAAAAAACGGCTGAACCGATTTTAATGAAACTTAGCTAAGAACCATCTCAATTAAACTAGCTTTTGATTTAAAAAAACCGCATCGAAATTGGTCCATCCGTTCGAGTGCTATGATGCCACAGACAGATACACAGACACACAGATACACATGTCAAACTTATAACACCCCTCTTTTTCGTCAGTGGTTAAAAAATAGGCATCAATTTAAGATGGAGCGACGACCTGGTAAAGATTGCGGGACCGCGGTGGATGCGGAAAGCACAAGACCGGTCTGAGTGGAGAGCCTTGGGGGAGGCCTATGTCCAGCAGTGGACGTCTTTCGGCTGACATGATGATGATGATCAATTAAAAAAAAATAGTCCATACGAAACGTTAACTCGATATGTTTGTATTGATTTAAACTTTCGCGATTTTCACACATTATCATGATACTCGGGACTTAATCGCGTAAAAAACTTTTATACTTAAATTTGAATTTAAATACCTCGACGTTCGAATTTCGATATGTTTGTCTATGTTTTTTTTAAATAGCCAAATTCGTGGCAGGTTTACTACGATAAACCATAACTTTAAACTTTAAACACTTATAATATGTGTGTAGATAAAGTAATGTATGCAACTCAACATAATTAGGCCTTAAAACACTCGTGTGATCCTATTATGAAACTCAGCTTCGCCTCGTTTCATAAAAACACTCTCGTGTTTTAAGGACGCTCATTATGTAGCAGTTGCATAAACTACTATAACGTGTTATTACGTGTAGCAAAGTGTTTATTTACTTACCACCACCAATATTTACCAAAGCCTCGTTATAATTAATGAAAACAGCTAAACTTCGAACAAGTTAAACAGATACAGAATTCCTACTAAGTATTGGATAATATCTATAATGTACCTTAATTGTCTTACCATTGTCCCGGTGTGTTACACCAATTTGGACTCTAGTATTTCCAACTTAAGGTTTGCATTTTATCAATGAATGTAAGGCTGTTTGTGTTAATTACTAAACATTTTGTTCCACGGAAACAATAAGGTATAGAACTACGCGGGAACTACGTTTTCGATTAAAATAATATATGTGTACCTACTTATTGTGAACTTGGCTTTAGAGATACTTCTGAAGTAAGAAAGAGTGATTGAGTTTCTGTTTGTCTTTGTGGAATTCTTTTAGTATGAGTGAAAATATTGTCGATGTGAAAATGTGATGTTAAACCGAACGAACGTTACCTAATTAAAGTTAAATCAAGTAAGTATTTAAAGATGACTGATGTCTAAAGACCAATGTTCAAGTGTATAATTCTACTAGCTTATGCCCCGCGGCTTTGCCCCCGCGTAATATTAAAATGGGCTAGTTCCCTATCCCGTGGGAATTTCGCAAAATCCTTTCGTAGTGCACCTCTAGGATACTCAAGGTACATGTTTACCAAATTTCAGGTCTCAAGGTCCAGTGGTTTAGGCTATGCGTTGTCTGTCAGTCAGTCAGTCAATCACGGTACTGTTTTATAGGTATAGATAATGACTAACGTTTGCTAACGTATACGTCGGTTTAACGTCAAATGGTCAAGTGTATATAATGTGTATAACGGTTTTAATTTAAATGTTGCCTGGAAAGTAGTCATTTAATTTACCTAATAATATATCATTTAATTACGGAGTATTCACATGCTTTCCTAACGTTTTGTCTGAGGGTCGAGCACGACATTACGAATGCTGCGTAACGTAAAGTCGAATAGTGAACGTTGTCGAGTATGTATGACGTTTGGAACAGCGCCCGTCCTTGAGCGTATTTGAGACTAAAATTTAGTATGAGGTTTCGCGATCTCGATACGATAACCGTAACGTTACGCAGCTTTCATGTCATGCTTAGGTCATGCTCGACCCTCTGATGTTAGAAGCACGTAGTACGACATTTCTTTTTTCTCACGTTCGCCCTGACTTCACTTACACTTCGATTTGGCCACTAAAGACGTAAGTAATTTATTAGACGACCGAATAGCCTAGTGGTTAGAGACCCTGACTATGAAGCTTGAGGTCCCGGGTTCAAATCCCGGTCGGGGCAGATGTTTGTATGATGAATATGAATGTTTGTTCTCGGGTCTTTATTGACAACAACAATTACTAAAATTAACAGATAGGTAAATAACTTAAAAATAACCTAATAAGACTAAAAAATAAAAATATGTATGTTTATTGGATGTTTAATATGTATATAAGAATGTATTTATCTATATAAGTATGTTTATCCGTTGTCTGGTACCCATAGTACAGGCTTTGCCTAGTTTGGGACTAGGTCAATTGGTGTCAAATTGTCCCGTGATATTTATTTATTTATTTATTGAATCGGCGTTACTTTGCGGAGGTCCATAAATATGCGACCAACATTTTTGGTTTTTCTTTGTTCTTAGTTCATATAAAAACAACGAAAAGCCAATAATTTTGATCGCAGCACGCACACATGCTTTGGGAGTCCTGGCCCCCGTTTCATAAACGTGACAGGTGACAAATGACAACGACAGTTTGGTGTAGGTTACTGACTTCAAAAGTTTTTGTATTACCAGACTTCATACTAACTTCAAAGTGTAGATCGAATTGTCGTTATCATTTATCACCTGTTATGTTTATGAAATGGGGGCCAGGTGATGCTTTATAAATACTCTCACGAATACATCGAAGCGGTTTGAATTTTGGAAGGGCGGACCATGTTATTGTAGTTTATTTATCTTTATGTGAATGTCAAGGACCATAAAACCAAGAGGACTGCCAGTGTCTATACGATGTCGCGTTCCTATGAAATAATAAGCCTGCTGTAGCTTTACTACGGAGGGGTCTCTGTACCATTCACTTGGTATGACATTTAGTCCTCTGGCTAACACAATAGGGCCATCTGAATTCGTTTTTAGGGTTCCGTACCTCAAAAGCAAAAAACGGAACCCTTATAGGATCACTTTGTTGTCCGTCGGTCTGTCTGTCTGTCAAGACCCTTTTTCTCTGGAACGCGTGGAGGTAGCATGCTGAAATTAATATCAAATACTCATACCTGCGGTCCCTTAAAGCCGTGTAAAAAATCAACCTTCTAAGTCAACGCAATCAAAAGATACAGTCATTTAAAAAACCATTTCCATACAAATTGCCGATTTTAAAAAACGTAAAGGGTACTTCCAGATATCCTAGAAACTTGAAATTTGGTATGAAGGTAGCTCTTCTAGCACAACCACTCGGAAAAGTCTCAAAATCTTTAAAATTTATGTCTGTCTGTAGATTTCACAGACCAATATAAGTTGACCCCACACTGCGTACATTTTGCTTAGGAGCAGGGCTCTGCTAACACTGGACTTATTAAAACACCGGGGAAAAGCGTTAAAATCTTTCCACGGAACCCTCGTGCGCGAGTCCTACTCGCACTTGGCCGGTTTTTTTCTTTCAGTTCATAGATGGCGCTATTGTGTTAGCCAGAGGTTTAAGTGTCATACAAAATTAATGGTACAGAGACCTCTCTATAGTGAAACTAACTACAGCAGGCTCATTATTTTACAGGAACGCGACATTGTAGGTATAGCCATTGGCAGTCCTCTTGGTTTTATCGTCCTTGGTGAATGTGTACCATTTTAGTTTTTTTTTTCACATATTATAGCCTAAAAGACCTCACCTACGTTAGTATAAGTCGATACAGCTTATTCAATTCAGAACCTATGAGATTAGTTGGCAAAAGTGCGCCGAGTTCCAAGGTTCCGACGAGAAATAATAAATTTAATTAGAGTTCCTCAGAGATAATTACACTCTGGGAAGATAGATAAAAAAGGGGGGGGGGGAGTCGATAGCAATACAAGGAGTCGTAGCTCTTGATGACGACAGTTGCAATAAGTATGTGCGATTTCAATGCTGCACATGTAGCACGAGCGCCATTTTGTCGCTTGTCGCGCAGTGCGTCCCTTTCATAGTGATGGAATCAGAAAAGGACGCACTGAGCGACAAGCGACAAAATGGCGCTCGTGCTAGCCCCCGTGGTGTGTATAAACATTAACTGAATAATAATTGATGGCAGTATTTTTATTTGGCTTTTATCAAATGATACTTAGTGTCTTATTAGCTCGTCTTGCTTTGTGTCATCCCAGTAGAAAGCAGATGATTTAAACACATCGAGCTGACGTTACGTATCGAACATTTTTAGGGTTCCATACCTCAAAAGGAAAAAACGGAACCCTTATAAGATCACTTTGTTGTCCGTCTGTCTGTCTGTCTGTCTGTCAAGGCCCTTTTTCTCTGGAACGCGTGGAGGTAGTATGCTAATACTCAAACTTCTACGTCAACGCAATCAAAAGATACTGTTATTAAAAAGGCTATGTGGGGACGATTTGTATTTATATTTGTGTTATTGGTACGATCAAGTATCTCAAGTTTAGTTATAACTTCACCATGAGTATAAAGAGTTTATAATGGGGATTATGAGTATCTGCTATGCTGCTTAATGACGCCGCCACAGTATGAATGCCAGGGTTCAGGTCAAAGGCCTATTAGAAGCATTATATGTATCTATATCAATATCAATACCGATGGCAATTGCAATAGTAATATTGTGATCTCATACCTTAATATAACTCCTGTGATGTCCGCACTCATCAGCTATTAACATCTCACCCAGGTACTGGCCTGGTGCTCACACAGGTGATATGTGCTACCCCAAATGTCCACCTCCTGTTGTAAAAATAAACACTATGACTTCAACTGTAGTTGAAGCCACGCACAAGAATGCCATTGATCATCATTAAAGTATTAAATGCTAAGCTTCCTAGCATGGTTGGCGAAGCCATCCAACCATATACACCATTGGGCTGCCTTAAACATCCCATGCAAGCTATTCTTGCACGTATGAGCAGAGTTTCAAACATATAAACCAATGTACTGCCTTAAACATCCCATGCCACCAATGTTGCATGTATGAGCAGAGTTTGAACATATAAACCAATGTACTGCCTTAAAACATCCCATGCAACCAGTGTTGCACGTATGAGCAGAGTTTGAACATATAAACCAATGTACAGCCTTAAAACATCCCATGCAACCAGTGTTGCACGTATGAGCAGAGTTTGAACATATAAACCAATGTACTGCCTTAAAACATCCCATGCAGGATTCCTACATGTATGAGCAGTTTCAAACGTATAAACCAAGGTACGGCCTTAAGACATCACATGCAGGACTCCTGCACGTATGAGCAGAGTATACCACGAAACTTAGCTTCAACACAAAACTGTAATACACATGAATGATACTTAGACCCAAGGGGCGATAGTTAGGCTTTAATTGTGTAATGATAATGTAGTATACGTTTAGGCAATACTTGTGCAGAACCATTTAGAACCAATTAGGATCACTTAGCTTTTAGATCAGCTCAGGAGTCTGGACACCACACACTTGTTAACAGTTTAACTTTATATTGAAAACATTCTAAACTTAAACTATGCAAAGAATGTGACAATAAATGACAGCTTACCATAGTCAATGATAGAAATGGCGGGAACTTGAGACTTCAGATAATGTTGCTATATACAATTATTTACAGTTCGCGATTCTTCGCGACAGGCTATTTCCATACAAATTGCCGAAATCCAAAAACCTAAAGGGTACTTCCAGTTGTCTTAGAAACTTGAAATTTAGTATGAAGGTAGCTCTTATAGCACAACCACTCAGAAATTTCTCAAAATCTTAAATTTTTATGTCTGTCTGTAGATTTCACAGACCAATATAAGTTGAATCCACACTGTATACATTTTGCTTACGAGCAGGGCTCTGCTAACACTGGACAACTTAAAACACTGGGGAAAAGCGTTAAAATGTTTGAAGGGACCCTCGTGCGCGAGTCGGACTCGCACTTGGCCGGTTTTTTTTACTGAGGCCTATTTTTAAATTGTCATAACGATGGTCATTTCATTACCTACGGTTTCTGAACGCATAAGAGAACTTATCATTGGTATGTAAATAAAGTCTATTATTTATTCATAACTATAAAACCGCTATTACAATACGCTAAAATTGACACAATTCACGTTCCACCAACATGTTGCAGCATAAAACAAAATTCCGTATCTCCCGACATGTCGGAATCGCATAATAAAAGGAGTTATCATGCTGTACGTGCTTTACGCCCTTTTTATTGGCGTGCGTCTCGGTTTGACATAGCATTTCATAGCTCATAAACCGAACTTCAAACTTTATGTTTTGTTTGGTATTAAAAAGTATTAAAGACATTTTGTAAAAGCCGCCGACTCGGGCCATCCGGCCCCTATACTACGAAGTGCAAAATTAGAACTTCGTGTCGTGCCGTCCCGCTCACACTGATATTATTTAATACGAGTGTGAGCGGGACGATACGATACGAACTTCGATTTTCGAATTTCGTAGTAGTCCCCTAGGCTCGTTTAGGATTCTAAATATCTCGTTCAGTCTCCGAAATAAAGGCATTAAAGAAGGAATTAAATATTTAATGCGGTTTAATTCAATTTCTTTTGAGCTTTTGTTTTTGGTCATCGCGATTTGAAAGTTTGGAACAATGTAATTATCCATTATAATTTTGATATACTTGCATCTTTTTATTTTAAGCGATAAAAAGACAAGTTACATAAGTATTTTGTGTCTGTAACTGAGTGGTAACTTATAGTCTACTGAGTGCTCTACATTTTGAGATTAAAATCTCGTTTTTATAAAACAAGTGACCATTGAATAAAAACTGAAATTCATCCTAACTAATATCATAAATGCAAAAGTATGCTGTCTCCCTGTCTCTCTGTCTGTCTGTTTGTTACCTCTTCACGGGAAAACCACTTCACCAATCTACATGAACTTTGGTAAGAATAATAGTTTGAAAATTGAGGAATAAGATAGGCTACTTTTTATTCGGGAAAATTGTATAGTTCCCGCGGGATAGCGATAACCGAAATCTACGCGGACGAAGTCGCGACCAACAGCTAGTATAAAAATAAATGTGAATATTCCTTGTCTGTCTATATTAAGGATCCTCCTGAGTCCCAACATTCTAAATGTAGAACAAATGTCAAAGTTAATTTTAACTTTTCTATAATGACATCAAGTTTCAAATTCAAACAATCTAAATTTGACGTGAGGTCTCACGAGGAGGATAGCATGCCATATCGTAGCTTTCGTCGCCAATATTAATACAAAATTACTCATGCGGCCTGCAAGACTTAAAGTTTGTACGTATCAACATTAGTTTCGACATTATCCGTTGCCTTCAATAACTTTGTAACACAATTTGCTACTAACTTAACGAAGAATTCACGAAGAATTTGTAACCAAATAGTTTGGCGGTCACGAAATATAATTTTAGCGAAACGAGTCATATTCATTTGTAATTTAGTATCGTTCTTTATTCGTTTCACCGCATTCCAAATAGGCTAGGATCCATGAGCAAATGCGTATGTATTATGTACATATAAATCTCGGTTTCGTGCTATTCAGTTTTATAACACACACACACTCACATTTCATTTTGCACGGTAAAATTTTACCAACGTTATTATCGCTGGAACTACAAAACACCGTAGATGATAGGTAGGTACTCATATTTTTGGCAAGTATACGACCTCTCTCGAGATAAATGCTTTTATAAACATACTTAAATTAAGACGGTCAACAATTCATAGCTTTTTTTTATACACACAATTAAGTTGAGTATCGACCAGCCCTCGGCAATAATTCCTACCTTTAATAAACGAAGTACTTCCACTCTTTACTTGTTTAATTCATTCAAAACTTTTTCAAACAGCCTTCAGGTAAAAAAATACTGGCCGTAAGCAAAATTAAACCGAAATCTCAAGGTATTTTTCTTATAAAACGGCGCCCAAACCAATCTTTTGGGGTTCCGTTTCTCTAAGGAAAAAACCTGAATTATTGACACTCGACAAAGACGCAAAAGATCAAAACCTAAAGAATTCCTCTCATTGCAAAAGAGACATGAAATTCGCAATGAAGCAAGGTCTCACTCACACACAGCACACATGATAAGAATAAAATCCGAAACTCTTCAATTTGTAGTTATGCCACACAAAATTAATTGTTAGTTATACCTAGTTGAAAATATTAATAAATCAAACAAGTAGTCATTACTTTAGTTATAATGTAGGCATTACAGTTTAAAAATCATTTAAATGCTGTCAACTACTTATGTACTCTAAGATAAACATGACTGCTATTTTTCGAAGAACGAGTCCTCCAAGTACATGAGTAAATACTTAGTAGAAGGTCTCAACCACTTTTATTGTAAATGCATTTGTTTGTCCAAATAAACGATTATTATTATTATTACAAGTAATAACTTCTTTGACATTTGCAGCTACAGGGCTCCACAGTGGTACGACAAACTGTTTCTTCAACTGTAAAGTAGAGGTACAACGTTCTCACAGTAAGTGTCATAACGATTTTCTTTGTCAGGCAATGCGATGACACCATGACATTTTCTACGAAAAGGTTCCACAGTGGGTCACGATTCGAAACCCTCGATGTGAAGTCCGACGCTCACTCGGCCAGTTTTCCGGGAAAAAATTATATTTTAGTTTGAATAGATTGAACTTTCCCCGTTTTTACGCGATCATGAAAGGGTCCTAATTGACAATGTAACGTTGTTATCCCTTTGCGAAGTTACTTTATTAATAAGGGTCGGTGGTCGGACACTTTTTGAAGACATTTAAATGGTCGGCCAAGATTTAACAATGTTTACTTTCTGTGTTTACTTTGGTAGCGTGTTTACAAGTTACTTAACTGATAGGTACACCTGGTTAATTGCCTGGCGTTTTATTTTTCCTTCCTATAAAAACAGTAACGAAACTGACCGAAATGAAATATTTTTGAACTAAAAAAACAATTACTTTGCTCACCCGCGACCACTAATGACAAATAGTTATATCTGTGCGGCAAATGTATGTTTCCATGCAACACCTCCACCTCCACTGCTACACGAATCAACACATGCCACACAGACCCAACTATCACCACCACCACTATACTAAACGCTGACGCGTTTCGGCACTCTCCACGAGGCCATTTACGAAGCACAACAACAACCGCTCAACATGCCACCACTTCCACTACTGACATATGTAAACCATGTACTGAACTTAGTTAATGACAAAACCAACGTACCCACTAATATTTTATAAATTCCAAACTACCCTTTTATGTAAGTCCTAAACTACCCTTTTTTAAGAAATGAAAGCCTACGTACACAGATACTGTCATACCTGCAAATTCTACTCACCCATGGCAGCATAAACTGGCTGCTTTCCATTGTTATGTACATAGACTACTAACTGTACCTCTGTCGAAAGAGCATTATGATTCTGAGTTACATACTATATATCAGATAGCAACAACAAATGGTTATAGTACAGCAATGGTTAATAGTCTGGTTCAAAAGAAGCAGGGACGGATAGTGAATAGCATGCTTTACTCTGCGTTGCCATCTCAGCCTACTAACAAATTTAGATCTAGTATTACTTATGTTGGCCGGTTGTCTGACAAGATTTATAATATTTTAAAATCAAATAACATCAATGTTGCCTTTAAGACTACTAATTCTTTACGTTCTAGACTTTGTAATAACAAAGAAAAGGTGGATAAAGGGAACAGGTCGGGCGTATATAAACTCACTTGTGGCGACTGTAGTCAAGTATACATTGGACAAACCGGTCGAAGCTTTGATACTAGATTTAAAGAGCATGTCTCGTCATATAGGCATGATCATCCAGAGAAATCAAACTTTGCCAAGCATTTATTAGAAACGAATCATTCGTTGTTAGACTCAGATACGTACGAAATTTTACATTATTGTGATAAGGGTTTGCGGCTATCGGTTTTAGAACAATTGGAAATAATTAGGTACAACAACATGGGGTCTATTATTAATGAACAAGTTAATTTGGTTTCTTCGCCTTTGTTACGACTTGGTTCTAATTTTAATAATGTGTCATAGTAATAATGAGAACATGACTTCTCTTTTTACCGTACTCGGTTAAAAATAACGGGGTACCTGGCGTAGATTAAAAATAAAAATAAAAAGGGTAGTTTGGAATTCATTTCTTAAAAAAGGGTAGTTTAGGACTTACATAAAAGGGTAGTTTGGAATTTATAAAATATTAGTGAGTACGTTGGTTTTGTCATTAACTAAGTTCAGTACATGGTTTACATATGTCAGTAGTGGAAGTGGTGGCATGTTGAGCGGTTGTTGTTGTGCTTCGTAAATGGCCTCGTGGAGAGTCCGAAACGCGTCAGCGTTTAGTATAGTGGTGGTGGTGATAGTTGGGTCTGTGTGGCATGTGTTGATTCGTGTAGCAGTGGAGGTGGAGGTGTTGCATGGAAACATACATTTGCCGCACAGATATAACTATTTGTCATTAGTGGTCGCGGGTGAGCAAAGTAATTGTTTTTTAGTTCATAAATATGGACCTCCGCAAAGTAACGCCTGATTCAATAAATTATTTGAAATATTTTTATTGAGTCAGTTGTTAAAATTTTTGCATGTCGATGAGACAGAACGCAGTGTTGGTTAATGTACCTATGTGACTTATGACCTGTATTCTGGCAATAAAAATATTTCATTTCATTCAGTTTCGTTACTGTTTTTATAGGAAGGAAAAATAAGTTAAATACAAGGACGTGATTTATTTTAGCATTAGAAAGAAGGTGACAATCTTGACATGTCTTTTTATTTTAAAAACACTTTAGCTACTAGCTAGTGACTTGAACTTCGGCAGGCATACTTTGAGTGTCATAAAGGTACACTGACCTTTTCAGACTTTTCTAAATTCCCATCGGATAGGGAGGCACCCATGGACTTATGTATACCTATTAATGTATAGTCGGACCCTTCGGTACTCCGTTTTTGTTGCTATTTTTTGGCACTAACTAGTGCCAGCGATATGAGCCGCGCGCATGAGGCTCCACCGTTCCTGCGTCCTAAAATGTTCCGAAAGTTTTTCTTCTTCCACTTGAGCGAAGCCTCAAGCATAAGCTAGATTATTATAAACTACCGCGTTTGTAGCTTATTTGTATACTTAACTATGACTATTAATAAACGATTCCGAGTGTGTCAATTGCGTCATATAGCAAACTATCGTGTGTCTAGTGACTATAGCAAACTATCGTGTGTCTAGTGACTATAGCAAACTATCGTGTGTCTAGTGACTATAGCATACTATCGTGTGTCTAGTGACTATAGCATACTATCGTGTGTCTAGTGACTATAGCAAACTATCGTGTGTCTAGAGACTATAGCGACTATCGTGACTTCCGATAGAGTTATTTAATGCTCTATAAATTACATAAATATTGGTATCCTGGATAGACGTTAAACTGTAATAGAGCAGGGCTGTAGTCAAATATTAATGAGTTTTAATGGTCTGAAATCAGAATCAAAGTTTAATTTGAATTATGAGATAAAGTTTAGTTTGTTTACATGTTTATATTCAAACACATCAATTGCTGGAAACGAAATTAAATAACCCTGTTTTTAGTTTTAATGACGGTAGCGAAGTCGTTTTCTGACCGTGGGTTATCATATATGACGAAGCTATAATTGCTCATTAAAATGACACCTAGTAGTTACTAACTATTTTCTACTTTGTGTGTGTTAATAGTCGTCTCTATCCTGCAGGAAATGTACGTTTCGTATGTATATAAAATAAAATTTTAAAGTAGTGTATGTATTGTTTAAATTTTTAAGCTGTGAATTTTCGTAAAAGTCTGATCAGTGGTTTTTTTTTGTAATAAAGAGTTACAAACATCCATCTATTCTCACAAACTTTCACTCTAGATTCTGATAAAATTATTGACAGATTCAGGTTGCAAAATAAGCATGGCGGTTGACTACAGTACTAATATTTTAGGCTATAATAACCTAACAAACTTAAAAAACCGGACAAGTGCGAGTCGGACTCACGCACGAGGGTTCCGTAGAAAGATTTTAACGCTTTTCCCCAGTGTTTTAAGTTGTGCAGTGCTAGCAGAGCCCTGCTCCTAAGCAAAATGAATGTACGCAGTGTGTGGTCATCTTATATTGGTCTTAGAAATCTGCAGACAGACATATAAATTTGAGATTTTGAGAATTTACTGAGTGATTGTGCTATAAGAGCTACCTTCATACCAAATTTCAAGTTTCTAGGTCAACTTGGAAGTATCCTTTAGGTTTTCAGGGTACGGCAATTTGTATAGAAACAACCTTTTTAATTACTGTATCGTTAGAAATTCGATTTTTTTCACAGCTTAAAGTTACTGCAGGCTTTAGTACTGGATATTAATTTCAGCGTGCTACCTACACACGTTCTAAAGAAAAAGGGTCTTGACAGACAGACGGACAACAAAGTGATCCTATGAGGGTTCCGTTTTTGCTTTTGACTCACACACGAACAGAGATAAAGTCAAATGGCTAAATGTAATAAAGGTGGATATAGCTAGTCATACATAATACAGTCACCGACATCCTATTAAATACAGGCCCGATATTACCATAATTCCAGGAAAATGGCAGCCACGAATTGAGACACGGATGTTTAATTAAATTTGAGGCTGTTTCTAGAGTTTTAATGTTAGCCTAATCCTAAGTCGTACTTCAAAGAACTTTTTACTGAGGCAGTAAACAACTCGTTAATGTCAATTCTGTTATTTTTAGCGGATGATGTTTGTAAAGCGGTAAGATATTGAGTTTTTGATTGAAAATTTAAGGTTCAGTGTTGAACAATTATATAACAATTTGAGCAATTAAATGGTAATTAGATAGATAAGTAGATTTCTTTATTTCTTATTGAAAATTACATTAGAATTAACTTTATTTACCTAATAAAAGCAATTTACAATGACATTAAATCTAAGCTTAAACTAAATAAACTACAACTTAAAACTAAATTAAATCTAAATACAAAAAATTTGCATGTGTGTTCGTGGTGAGTTTTAATAAAGTATAATGGAGAATATTACGAGTTCTATCACGCCAAATTAAGGTTAGATACACATACGAGTATTAAGGGCGATGACACTTCAAGTTCGTTCCTAAAATAACCGTTATTTTAAATTCGAACTAATTACGAATTATTATCGTATTATGTAGAAAATAGCTGTTACTTTCGGACCTTCGTTTTTGCAATGCTGCCAGCATTCTAAGTATTCCGTATTCTAAGTATAGGCTGAGATCCGGGACAGATTGTTACATTTCTTTATTTACATAATAAAAGCAATTTACAATGTCATTAAATCTAAGCTTAAACTAAATAAACTACAACTTAAAACTAAATTAAATCTAAATAAGGCCCCCGTGGCATAGTGCCCAAAAGGCTGGCAGCGTTGCCTCGCTGAATAGCGATGCTGATTCTTTGAGAGAGAAAACTGCCAGCCCTTTGGTCACAAGTTGCATCAACTAAGCGCTTTTTTAACTTGTTACATTTAGTTTTAGTTAGGTCCATGTACAGTAAAACCTCTGTAAGTCGAACCTCAATAATTCGAAAACCTCAAGAACTCGAAAAAATTGGCTGTACCCATCCCTTCAAGCCCAAAAACTTCCATTATTCGAAATCACAACCCTCCGTAGGTCGAAATAATCAACAAGTCAATTTATTTTGAGATTTATCATTTGAGATTTTTTTTTTATTTCACCTCTCTTGCTCAAAATTTGGTAGGCTGAATCTTTACCTCTACAAGTCGAATATAAAATGCACCTAAGTCGAAAACTCTGTAACTCGAGTTTTTGGTGTCTCCCTTGAAGTTCGACTTACAGAGGTTCTACTGTATATTAAAAATAAAATCAACACCCATCTTACGTACAACGCGTACATTATTTATTACCTAGTGTTATGTCGGTCCGCCCACTCTAAACCTACGTCTTGAACGAGTGGGTGCTTCTAAAATACTTATCCCTTCCAAGTTATTATTTATTTTATTTTACCCATATAAATTGCCATTTAAGCAATAACAGCAATTAACAGTCTTTAGAATTTAAAGGCAATAACACAAGTTTCAATGAGGTTTCAATTTAATTAATTTTAAAGAATTCCTTCGTATTAGCCCTATTAAGTACCTACTTACTCGTAATCAAATAGAAGGGAAATTTAATTAAAGCTACGTTTTTGAGGAAAGGTACGCTAAATTTTCCCTTTCATTTGATGCCAAGTAAAATTCTTATTATTATCATAACCAGTCAAAAATTAAATTCTAGCTTCAGTTTTCTTAAGATGGTTCACACCATTATGGAACGGAATTTTTACAGGTCTGATTTGTAAAATCGGAACAAAATCCCACTAAAAGTAAAGTTTGCACGTATCAGCGGGCTAGAACTTCCCTTGGTATGTTAGATCATATATGTAATAGCAGGGATCTTACCTAACCACTAAAGTCAATATTCAATTGAATAACATATCCAGAATGCAAAAATAACAGTAACAAGTGAGAAAATTTCATCCATATTGCGTAGACAAGTACTCAAAAGGCAATAAGTGAGTATAATCATATTTCAGCTTAAGGGTGAGCGTCACAGCGTGGGTGAGGTTACGAGCCTGCAAACGGGACTCAGCTCTCCTTACTTAAACCCTTGACCCAAATACTAGAGCAATAACTTGAACTATGAGATCTACTAAAGCTGACTGTACCTACTAGTATATCTGTAGACACAGAGACTATGAAATTGTTAAGCGTAGTTGAACTTGAAACTAATTTACGACCTTGTGCGATCGACGGGAAATTATTGGCAGAAGAGGCATATCGTGTTAGTTTCTCTGCTGGCAAGGGATTTACAAATGCTACAATCCTTCAAGCTTTTAGTTTTATTTTATCACTAAGACGATCATCTTTCCCTCTTCCCTCCCTTGTTTTTCCAGCACGGAAAACAGATACTCTTTGCACACTTCTCCAGAGCAGGGTTCCTTCAACTGGGGTCCTTGAACCCCTAAGGGGACTGTAGCATGAGTACTGGGGTCCGAAGCATGATGTCATGTATTTCATAGTCTAAGAGCGTTCCTTAATTTAACACGCTTCTCGAACTGAAGCAATAGCATTTTTCTCGGTGTTTTTCTTCATGGTCATAATCATCAATAAACATTTGTTTTTTTTTTATGCGACGAGGAAGGCAAACGAGCAAGTGGGTCACCTTATCACATGCTTATAATTATCAAAATTTCGTAAATTGTGTGTATGTATTCAGACATATTAAATACCTGTGTGATATTGACCGCGATTACCTTATAGGTTTGACGAGCTCCCGATATTTCGACGCAGTTACATGCATCATGATCACGGGTAGACTGACGAAACGCAGGTAGATGTTAATGTTGTGTAGACCGGGCTCTGTCTATTAATATGTCAAAAGTATGTATGTGTAATTGAGTAGGTAGGTATAGAAGAGGTCAGTAACTTTTTGTAATGTTGCGATGGGTCCATGCTTCCTCAAAGATTTGCATAATGTTCCAGCTTAATCCGGCTGGTAATATTTTAGTTCTATCGGATCTTGCCACGTTAGACTGTCTCCTAGTCGGATACAACTTAGTCAATAGCAATGAATACGGGCTGGATTCAATACAGCTCCCTTAGGAATCCAACCCATTTTCGTTTCTCTGTAGATTATGTAAGCAGATGGTTGTTGAATGGTCGCAGGGGAGATCTAAGTTGTGGTACTTTTTAACGCTTTCGTTAAATGCTTTCTTTGGTCACATTTCTTCGTATAGTATAATAATAACGCTTCCTATTAAATTACGCTAAGTAGGTACTTACTTTAGAAGCCCTACGCTAAAATACCCACTCGAGCGAGCGACTTAGGTTTTTATGGTATTTTAACGTTTGGCCCATCAAATTAAAGTCAAAAAGGGGAATTAGTATTTAATTACTAGCAAGCAGGGTCCCTATTTCATTCACGTTACAAATATCAGCTTACAATGATAATTACTAGCAAGCAGGGTCGCTATTTCATTCACGTTACAAATATCAGCTTACAATGATAATTCGATCTACATTCCATTGCTAATACCTTTGAAACGCGATAAAGCAAAAACTTTTCAAGTCAGTAACTTTTTTTTTATATACGACGAGGAAGGCAAACGAGCAAGTGGGTCACCTGATGGTAAATGATCACCACTGCCCATAGACACCCGCAACCCCAGGAGTTTGCAGATGCGTTGCTAACCTAGAGAGCTAAGATCAAATGCCTCTTGAGCCCGTAATTACACCGGCTGTCTTACTCTCCACACCGGAACACAACAGTGCAAGGACTGCTGTTTAGCGACAGGATTAGCGAGTAAGATGGTGCTAGCGATCCGGACGGACCGCTGCCACCATCTTACGTCTTCGTCCTACCACCCGCAATTTACATGGAATTCGTAATTTTTTAATTAATTGTGTAAATTTGCGTATGCTTTGGTCAATGATCAAATAACCCGTCATCTATGTTTAAGAGTTACTTCGATTATTAAATTTGTCTACAATAACTGGTTTGCTTTGAAGAACCAGGAAAAAGAATTTGATGATACTAAACGGACAAATAGATAGCAGGAAAATGATATCGGTTGGTTTTATTACTTAACAAAAAACGGGAAAAAATGCGAAGAACGGTCAAAAATAAGTTATATGTAAATAATCTTTCAACGTTAAGCTATGGAAGATCTGTTCATGTTGACAATATGCAACAAACGAAACTAAACACTTGCATTCATTTCTCTGAAACATTTTTAAACTACATCGTAGACTAAATCGTCAATTTGTAAAGTATTCTAAGTGTAGGTACTCAATTCATAAAACGAAAAATGATTCAAAGTTCATAAAACTCTAAAGTTAATTAAACTCTATAGTTTTTGAATGTAAATAGGCCCTTAACTATAACTAATCATTTATGATGGCGCATCAAATTGTAAAATTATGTATTAACTTCTGCCCAAGCTAAAATCTAGATTGCAGTACTTATCTGATAATGCAGGGTGTCCCAAAGTTCACCAGGGTGTGGTCGCGCGGAAGCATCAATACCACCCGACCCCCCAACCTGTGGCATCCACCACCTGAGCGGCAACCTGTTACACCCTGTAGATGCGCCCACGAATTAACAACACCCTGTCTATAGTCTACAAGAACTACTTACCCTTCGCATCACGCGTAGAGAAAACGATGACGTCTTCATGTTTATTTTTGTTGATTTCTTTGCCGTTGACAAAAAATAATTTTATTTTTATTTACTACAACACCAATACACCTTAATTACAATTAGGGAAACACTAATAAAAATCTGTGCGAGTACAAAAACTATTTCGCTGTTCAAAATTGTTAGTTGTTATTAAAATATATTTTCTATATAAATTTGTCGGTGTGTGCAAGCGGGCGACGCTTGGGACGGTTTGATCGCGACTGATTACCAACCCCAACGTACGGACAGGGCGAAAAGGACGTATCATCCCCTCAGAACCAGAAAATCTTACTTCCGAAACCGCCCAACAAAAATCCAACCTCGCCCACCCCATCCTAAGATTCAAAATCGATACGCAACCAATTCGCACTTTTGAAGGATCCTGCTTCCCCCTCTCTTTCACACGTGCCTGTGTGAAGAAACATAGATAAAGGAATTGAATTTATTCCCACACCACGTCACCGTATCTAGTTGTAGCTACTGGTATTTTCCGTTATTCTATTTACATTGCTTTCCTGTAAAGTCGTGTTGGGTAATTGGATTATAGAATAAGCAGTGTAGAGGTATAATTTGAAAAGTGTGTGTGCTTTGTTGGTGGGGAGAGTTTTATGTTTTTGCGCTTTCAACGGATGGGCGATTTGAAAAGGTTACACACGATCTCGACAATTATCTTTTAAGGACTAAGTGGTTTGGTTACGGTAGTTGTATTTTATTTAAATAAAAAAAGGTACATGAAAAATAGAATCTATGAAACTAAACTTATAACTAGATGGTTAGTAACAATGAACTTATAACTATGTTAGTTACATACATAAAAGAACGTAAAATACTACGGTTTTACGGTTAAGTATTTATTAAATGTTCCTTAATTAAACCAGTACAGAACAGACACTTTGTCACAAGCTTTTAAGTGAAGGAAAACATCATGAGGAAAAATGCACAGTCCTGCGAAGCAATTCAACGGTGTATGTGAAATTCCTAACCCGCACTGGGCCTACATGGGAATAAAATGGGAAATCTCTCATTCTGAGAGGAGGTCTGTGCCCAGCATGGGGACGCAAAAAAGGCTGGTGATGATGATGGGTTGTGAACTAAGTTGGAGCTGACTTTTTAAAAAAGGCTGGTGATGATGATGGGTTGTGAACTAAGTTGGAGCTGACTTTTTAAAAAAGGCTGGTGATGATGATGGGTTGTAAACTAAGTTGGAGCTGACTTTTTAAAAAAGGCTGGTGATGATGATGGGTTGTGAACTAAGTTGGAGCTGACTTTTTAAAAAAGGCTGGTGATGATGATGGGTTGTGAACTAAGTTGGAGCTGACTTTTTACCCGACTCCCTGAAGACGGTTACGTTTTTCGAGCTTATGTATGTACGTATGTATGTCTGTCCAATTCTTTGGCACGCTCTACAGCCTAAACCGCTTGAGGATTTCAACGTATTAGGTGTCATTAGATTCGTCTCTGATGTGAGAGTGACATAGGGAGTGTTTCCCGGAATTACAGGTTTTCAGTTTTTAATCTTAAGTTGGATATTTACGTATGTATTTTGTTGGCTGTACTTTGTACAGGTCACTATTTCACCATCTTTACAATTGTCAGTTTCATGTGACAATTCGAGCTACATTTCTTTGACTATATGAAGGCTCCAAAACAAAAGCTCTTCAAGTCAGCAGTTGACACCGAAGTGTCATCGAAAACTGACAATTGTAAAGTTCGTGCAATAGGGGCCAGGTGGCTCTACCTCTGAGTGCAGTATCGGGGTCACTGCACGCCGATTGCCGCTGACCTATAAAATGCTGTGTTGATACGAGGCCTCCTGACCAGCGCGACAGTTCGACATTACTGTCATTTATTACTTCATTATTTGTTTATAAATAACTGGATAAAGCATAATTTATTTACAGTGACAGTAAATCCAAGCTAAAACTAATTAGACTAAGACTAAATTATTTAATCTAAATAAGGCCCCCGTGGCATGGTGCCCGAAAGGCTGGCAGCGTTTCCTCGCTGAAAGCTGTGCAGATTCTTTGAGAGAGAAAACAGCCAGCCCGTTGGTGACAATAAAGAGTAACCCTGTTATTCATAAATCTATATTAATTAAAATGCCATTAAAGTTCGTTTGTCCCTTTTTGTCACATTGACATTTCCGTTAGTAAGAAGAGACAAAACCTATTTAAGCTAATAGAGGCTTGAGTGACGTTTATGATTAAGGGCATAAGAGTCAAGGTGTCAATTTTCGGTACCATATGACAGCTAAATGGACACTTACTTGAAACTGCCGTGAATTAGAGAATAACACCCCCGGGCCGTGTTTTATAAAGCTACAAGTTACAATTGACAACATTTCAAAATGTATAATGATGCGTAAATCGAAAATCATTTCGGTAAATATGCTGCCTGAACGTAATAAAATAGTTTTTAGATTTTTTTCTTTACTAGTTTTCAAGAAAATCGTGAAAATGTATAAACCGGAAGTGTGACGTCATTACTGTAGCTGTAAAGGAACAACACTTTAGTCCACTATACTGTCTATACTTAAGAAAATGTGAATCACTTGAACACACTTGAACATTAAAATTACATTTTCTTTCAATCTAGAACTTAAAATGGACAACACGAAATTTTGAAATGTTGTCAATTTACAAGCGGAAGACTCTTTCTAACAAAAGGTGATAAAATGAGACTTCCGCTTGTAAATTGTAACTTGTAGCTTTATAAAACACGGCCTAGGCGGAACATTGTATTAAAAATCAGCACTATGTACTGTCCTGCGTTACTAAGTGCTTTTTTTAAACTATAAGGAAGGTAAACGAGCAAGTGGGTCACCTAATGGTAAGTGATGACCACTGCCCATAGACACCCGCAACCCCGGGTTGTTCACAGATGCGTTGCCAACCTAGAGAGGTAAGACGAAATGCCTCTTGTGCCCGTAATTACACCGGCTGTCTTACTCTCCACACCGGAACACAACAGTGCAAGCACTCTTTCAGTGAGTATTTTAAAAGTATACTTGATAATTGATATTCACGGGTAAACTAGTCACATTATATTTCAAAAAAAATAAATAAACACCTTTGAAACCTGACCTAATCTTTCATTTCTTAGAAAATTGTCAGAAAGGTATTTGCATTCCCAAATAATAGGCCTTCAGCGACAGAATATTATATTCTAGCAATCTTCAGCTGTCATCCCCATGTGACAGGTGAGACGTGTCACTGTCACGTCACAGTATAGCCAAGTATGTGAGTTACAAACAGCGAAACTAGAAGCCAACAAGAAACTTTAGTATATCGGGAAAAGAAAATAATAATGTAGGTAATAGTTAGTAATCAATGAGATATGCCGCACGCCTGTTCTTATTTTAATTCTATGAATGTTAGTATCTGAACTTTTCAGAGGGGGGGGGGGGGGGGGGTTAGAACCCGCAAAACCCTCTCCCTGGCTACGCCCGTGCTCTAGGTTGGCAACAAAACTGCAGTATGTTACAGGTATCTATGGCAGGTACTGACCGCCAGGTGAGCTACTTGAAAAATGATAACCTAACCTAACCAACTTAGAAAAGTTGAAAAACTGCCGACATTGTCATTTCAAAGTTCAATATTTCAAAAACGTGTTAACCGATTTTAATGTAACTTAGCTAAGAACCATCTCGATTAAACTGGCTTTCGAACAAAAAAAACCCCATTGAAATCGGTCTATCCGCTTGCGAGCTACGATGCCACAGACAGATACACAGATACACAGGTCAAATTTCTGTGTCTCCTGTGATGAGTAATGTAAGTCAACTTGTACCCTTTTTGTGTTTTTATGTAGAAAACAATCAGAATAAAATTACGAATTTTTGGGTCTATGTCACGTACTTCTATGTGCTATAGTTTCGGAGATAATTTTGTGAAAAGTGATACAAGTAGCAGCATTTCGGCAAAAAATACGTGCACATTGATATATGTCAAGTTGTAACCTCTTTATGTAATTGATTCAAGAGCTACTTTCATGCTTTGTGGTATAAGTGAAATTGAATTTATTTTCACAATTTATTTTTCGGTATTTTTTTCAGAAAGCATCATTTTTTTTTTAGTCTACCAGTGCCGAATTTTATAAAGCTACAAATTACAATTACAAAGCACGGATTTATCGCCGACATGTCTCTCCTATAAACCGCAAATATCACACATTTTATGGCCTTTACCCATGGTGAAAAGCACAAAAACACAAATTTAGAGTCACTGTCTTAAAAATATGAAATCGTCAAATATCGCGTTAGCAAAACCACACCACACGTGAATAATAAAGTCCCAGTTTTCTTATAAACAAAACGGAGGAGCAATTGCTCTACACGACGTTTTATTCGCAGGAGTCATACTCAGTCATACTTGTACAAACGTCTACGTGTTAGTCTTTCTCCGTCAGTGCTCAAAATCAACCGAAAAAGCCTGTCATGCTGAATGGGATCTAATAAAAATCAAAGCAATTCATACAGGTTTCACTGAAAATAGCCACAACCAAAGCGAGCGGGCCTGATTATTGGCAGTCTCCGAAGCGGAATCGGGACACTGGCTGCACGTTCTCCCTTCCCGGAACATAGGATCTCTCCTAGACCCGGGATCCCTGCGAGTCGCGGTGTGCCTCCGCCTGGGCCTCAAGACCTGCGAACCCCATTCCTGCTGCCGGTGCGGAGGCTCTGCGGATGCCCTCGGCCGCCACGGCCTCTATTGCCAATTCAGTGAAGGCCAGGCTAATTAAGGCAGGCAAGGCAGGCTAATCCGTCGGGCCCTCGGCACCGCATCCGTTCCAGCATCTGTCGAGCCTACAAGTCTGTCTGCCGCGGATGGGAAGAGACCCGACGGATGTACGTTGGTGCCGTGGCATCTGGGGCAGCCGTTGGCGTGGGACATGACATGCGGCGATACGCTGGCTCCGTCAGACGTCCAACGCTTTGCGCGGAAGCCAGGGACAGCCGCAGACGACGCTCAAACCGTCAAGTGCCGCAAATATGCTTTTTTTTTAAACAGTTACATATTTGTGGCAGTTGCGTTCGTAACTTTTGGACCGTGGTCGTCCGACACAACAAAATATATAAAATAAGTATCGGACAAGCTAGTCGCGGTGTCTGTGGCGACCCCAGAGCAGCCTGTTACTTCGCCTAAAGGCAGCGGGGAAACGCAGCCAGTGTCTTGGGGACAATGCCCCGAGCTATTTTGGAAGAGGAAGCCCCTTTTGAGACTTTTTGTGTTTGTGTTTTTTGTGCAGAAACTGTAAATGAGTATATTTTAAAGTGTAAATAAACTTTTATTCCTAATTAAGACACTTAAAAACGGTTTCGACCACAGCATTGAAAAGTTTTGAGGAAACGTTTTGACGCACTCCACCTGCCTGTTGGAAGGTACTTAATGTACTGAATCCATTTCTAAATTCTGTTCGAGCAGCATATCCCAAGCACGGGCAGCTTCCGACGCACCTATGTAGTAAAATCTTGCCGTAGAGGCGATGACCATTATGGAACGAGCTGCCGAGAAGGCAGTTATGTACAGCATGTTATGTACAGGGTAAAAACCATGCGTAGCAACACACTCGATCAGGTGAAAGGTCACTAAAACATGGGTAGATGACTTCCAAGGACACGCAGAAGCTTTATTTTATAACGCGCGGGCGCTCGAAATCGCATTCATCATCCTCTTTCTACCACCATTTTATACCATTAGCAGAAAGAAATGATGAAAATAAATACGATCACGATCGTGCGGGCAGTGGGACAAGAGGAGTCTTATACTTAATACTAACGATAGCGCTAGGAGAATGGAAATATTATTGCAAGTATGAAATTACCATACGCAGACGAAACGTCACGTAGTCACGCGGCACCTCGGGCCGATCGCGGTACAGACAGATTTTACTGCTTATCGAATGTAGAAAACGAAACGATTCCTAGTGTTTGGCAGTTGTCTAGGCACTCTGAGCCTCTAGCAAGGAACTTATATTCAACCTTGGCCTCTTAGTCAGTCACGTCAGTCAGTGTAAGTTATCGACAAAAAAAATCTCGATCGCATTCGCGTTAACGTCTCGTCTCGATTACTATGAGCAAACTGACAGCGCCTATTAGCGGATCGTATCGCCAATAGACTTTTCTCATAGCAGGTGTTTGACACCGTAACGCGAACGCGTTCGAGTTTCGAGATATTTGCTGCGAACATATTACCATACAACAATTATTTCTTGAACAAGTTAAAAAAAAAATACAGTGAGATCACAAATAAAAAAGGTAGGGCAGAAAGTAGATAGTCGTTTTAGTCAAGAAACTTTTCAGAGAGTAGGGGTATTTTATTTTATTTCTTAAGTTTATCGGGCTGATTCCAATATGTTCGCAATATTTCCAACGACAAACCTTCAAAATAATCCAATAAACGGAAGGACTGTTAAAGTTCATTAAGCCTACTTGGATTTTCCACAGGGCCAATGAACTGAATCCATGCCCACATGTTAACAGAGAACTTTTGACGACCGGATGGCCCAGTGGTTAGAGACCCTGACTATGAAGCTTGAGGTCCCGGGTTCGATCCCCAGCCAGGGCAGATGTTTGTATGGTGAATACGAATGTTTGTTCTCGGGTCTTGAATGTTTAATATGTATATAAGTATGTTTATCCGTTGTCTAGTACCCATAGTACAGGCTTTGCCTAGTTTGGGACTAGGTCAATTGGTGTCAATCGTCCCATGATATTTATTTATTTAGAACTCGTATTGAAATGAAGATTCCTTGGCCAGTTTAGTTTTGGGTTGTTTCCGGACCGATAACGAATGTTTTTTTAACTTAAATTGGGCCTCGTCCATCCACAATATTTTCCCGATTAGCTGTGGATCTTGCGTTAAAACTTCGTTTGTTCGTTGGCAGAAGTCCTTGTACTTTTCGATGACGTTAAGGGTGCAGACCATACCGCTTCCATAAACTCGATAATCGTGTTCATAATGCCAATCTCATCATCCATGCTTAGATAGACATCACGTGACGGTCATAGACTCTATTCACGAAATCGCCTATGCAACTGTAACAATAATCACAATGAGCTGTTTCAAAAGGAATAAGTAAGCAATAAGTTCAACATACAATGACAATGCAAAGAAAAATCCGTTAAGCAGCTGGACTTGAACCAGCAACCTCGGTAATCCGTACCACGCTCCACCAATTAAACTATACTTAACGTTGGTGTACCTAACGAATTTTTCAATGCCTTGTGTCATATTTTATTTGGAAGATCTCTCCTCAGCGCCATCTATGAGTAGCTTAATCAAGCGGCTCACCCACTACGGAACTTCTACAGTTACGCATTAGTGGCAAGAGATGGAGCTATTTTCTGAATCAATGAAAATAATCGATTTATTGATTATTTTTGTTTTTATTTTTATGAAACATTCATAGAATGAAATTCAATATACAATGACAATGCAAAGAAAAATTCAATAAAGCAATAAGTTGCCAAAAACTAAATAAACAATACTTAACATTGATTTGTTATGGATTAAGATCCATATATCAATATTAGGATATTGACGAAGTCTAGTGGTGATCTTTAGTTTTTAAGTTTGTAATGAGTTTCCTACATTCTAAACCAAATAAATAAATTAATGCAGGAACAATACTTACATTTTACTTTAATAAATGTACGAGGGTTAGGAGTTTGTCGGGCGGGGTGTCGGCACCTGCATTCACGTGCCGCTTCAGCAGCGTTGCCGTTGCAGAAGCCGTAAACAAAATGAATATCCACCTCCTCTTCAGGAATATAATTAAGTAAATCTTGGCATATTTGTTTAAAACATACATATCGATCTCAGTCTAACGTATCAGTGAATTTCACAAACTATTGTGACATTGACGTGACACATAAAAGCAAAACAAACCTAACATAAAACAAACACTTCTTTAACCTTCTTTTGCTACAAAGCCGTAAATAAAAAACACTATACTTCAGAAATTTAAAAAGCTAGTATTACGTCACAAATTAAGAACCTTTTACATCGGTTTACCATGCATTAGTGATTAAATTTAATATTTGATTATCTTTTAATCAGAACGAGTTAGAATGTGTCTTCGAGAAATTAACTTTATTTGACCTGGAGAATCTCCCCTTGAAATTAAAGCAAATAAAAAAAAACACGTTGTATATGACAGACTAATTAGAAATATTACTTTTTTACACAGAGGACACATTCCTATGGCTATAGAGATTCCTTACATTAATATAATATTCCACGCGGGCGGAGCCGCGAACACTCTCTAGTAAGTTCATAACTACAACATTTTACGCAATGATGCCCTGTAGTAACGAGGCAAGCCAAACAAATACTAATTATGCTAGTTCGTCAGACCATTTCCAACGCAATTAATAACTAACTTTAGAAGCGCTACTTTACACTGCTTGAAATAAAAGAGCGTATCTCTATACGAATGTCATGGCATTTACGTCCTTTTGGTTTACGAGGGTTCAGTTTATTAGTTTATACATAAGTTCACTAGCTTATACAAAACTATCAGCGCGTTTATACATTTGCGCAAAAGCCGAAATTCGGAAAATCACCGCTTCACGCATTCGTTGTCGGTTTGCGTCTTCAACGAGTGCTGGAAAAAAAGAACCCTTAATAGTTCAGCAAGTGTTAGAGTCTTGGTGGACACCCCTGTAAAGTTTTTATGGAAAAAAAGAATCAACTGGTGTCATTTAATGTATGGGTTAACATGTTTTTATTATTGTTATTTTCTAAATATCTGCAATACCAGCAACTATCGGTGTCGTATTGTCGGTGGCGTGGTAGACACTGCAATACCAGCAACTATCGGTGTCGTATTGTCGGTGGCGTGGTAGGCACTGCAATACCAGCAACTATCGGTGTCGTGGTAGACACTGAAATACCAGCAACTATCGGTACCGTAGTGTCGGTGGCGTGGTAGACACTGCAATACCAGCAACTATCGGTACCGTAGTGTCGGTGGCGTAGAAGGGCACTGCATTTTTTTTATACGACAAGGAAAGGGTGCGCCAAAGTTCACCGAATTTTCCAATACCGATTATTGGAAGTCCGAAAATGTTCGTCATACATTTTTTCATCATAATGATCACTGATCATAACTAATCTGTTCCGAACGCTCTCAATTCCGAATCATTCAACTTCATAATGTTAGCAACATAAAATCTATTATACTACAATTTGTTTCCATATATTTTCTCACCATAATCGTTCCTTATACTATTTTTCATGATCATGTATTTTTTATGTAGAATTGTTTTCGCACATAACTTCTTAAGTCAGAATGTAATGTTATGTTATTCCGATTTTTTTCCCGCCGAAACTACGTATTTTTCTGAAATTTTTAAATGGTCGTCCTGTAAAACTCTGTAGGTTAGGTTAGGGCCCCACAAAACTTGCTTAGGCAGAAGGGGGAGGGGGCGAAGACCCCCGCATTAAAATAAACTGCCTACACTGACTCGTACAACCACTTGGGTAGGTTCGTTAGTTACGTTGTGACCCTTCAGAGCGGAAATAGAAGCCCCGCGTTAGCGGGGCTTCGTCGACTCACCCTTAAACCCCTTGCCCGTGCACAAAACTAATTGCTACCAGAAATATAGGTTAGGTTATAACTGCAACCCCCGCACCGCACAAAACAAACATGAAGAATGAAAACGTTCGGAAGAGTGATCATTCTGAATACAAATCAGTAGTAAGAGAAAAAATCGGATAGGTAATCAATTTTCGGTGAGCCAATATGGACCCGTAACAGTATTATGAAAACATATGAGTATGATTAAAAACGTTATTAAAAACAACGGTATGAGTACAAATATATCTCAGTAGTCACATTATGAATTATTTTCTGCACACCGACTGTTATAAACTCCGTCAGTGGGACTACAAATTTATAAAGAAAAAAATTATGAAGCAAAATTTTCGGAAGAGTGATCATTCTGAATACAAATCGGTAGTAAGAGAAAAAATCGGTTTACGAATTTTCGGTGAGCCAATATGGACCCACAAGGAAGACAAACGAGCAAGTAGGCCACCTGATGGTAAGTGATCACCACTGCCCATAGACACCCACAACCCCGTGATAGGCATGAGAACACAACACCTCTAGGACCTAGGTACCTACGTGTTCTTGACGTCCAAGGGGTTAACAAAACGTTAGAAAAAAGGAAGTTCTCAGTTAGTTTGGATAAGCATTTGTTTTATGAAATATACCTCTACAGTGTAGTTTTTTCATTATATAGTTGTTTGCTTGTGCCTGTTGGCTTATGCCCTGCGGCTTTGCCCCCGTGAAATATTTCAAAATGGGCTAGTTCCCTATCCCGTGGGAATTTCGAAAATCCCTTCTTAGTGCACCTCTATAGGATACTCAAGGTATGTGTTTGCCAAATTTCAAGTCTCTAGGTCTAGTGGTTTAGGCTGTGCGTTGTCTGTCAGTAAGTCAGTCAGGGTACTGTTTTATAGGTATATTCTACGTTTGTAGGTACAATGCCATTACGGCTGACTGTAATACCGCTCTTATTGCTCCACAGAGACCTTGTATACAAATTACTGGTAACAATTACTTTTAATTACTGTTTACAATTCAAGGCTGCCCATCCCTAGATTATGAGTCATTTAGAATTGTTTGCACCTTAATCGACTGAGTAATTAAAATGGTGAGTTATAAATGTTATAATTAGAGTGTCCCTAATTATAAGGTATGGAGTAAATACGTCAGGTAACGTTAATTGAATGTGGTATCAAATGGGTATCAATTAAAAAAACGTCTAAGTGCGTTCCTACAAATTTGTACCTAAGAATAAATAGTTTGTATATCACGGTAATCGAGTCTCGAAGATTGTCTCGCTTTGTCGGATGTTTTAAACAGTGCACTGTTAGCAGAGCCCTGCTTCACGCAAATGTACGCAGTATGAAAGCTTATCTAAATTATTAACTTTTACCAAGCATACAGTAGTATAATCAAGTTAAAAACCTCGTAAAACTCTACCCAGTCAGTTCCCAAAAGGATGTACTCAATTTGACGAAGCTTCCGAGTTCGGGAGTCGGTCAGTCCCGCGTTCCCGATGCAGCGACAGTTCTCTAACTAGGTATTCCATGACCAACTCTTGTAAAGATCAAAAGTAAATAAATACTTAATACAAAGTTGATAATTGTAGAGCCTTACCCTGCTTGGTGCGATAGCAAATGCCAAAAGACGCATCGGGCGACCGCTTCTGCCTTTTAAGGACTGCGCGAAACAGGACTTTTTTTACTTCATGGGACAATTGATGCCAATTGACTTAGTCCCAAACTAGGCAAAGCCTGTCCTACGGGTACTATACAACGGATAAACATAGGGGTAGTCCTTTAACGCCGGACAGTGGTCTTATCAGAGCTAAGCAATTCATCATGATCATCATCACGTCAGCAGCCGAAAGACGTCCACTGCTGAACATAGGCCTCCCCCAAGGCTCTCCACTCTGACCGGTGCTTTCCGCATCCACCGTGGTCCCGCGATCTTTACTAGGTTGTCGCTCCATCTTGTTGGAGGCCTACCGACAGCTCGTCTCCCGATCCTTGGACGCCATTCGAGAACCTTCTGACTCCATCAGCCATCAGTTCTGCGAGCAATTACTACTTATGTATCGTTACGCTCCCCGCACCCGGTTCACCATTACTTTTAATCAATCGAACTTCACTCAGCTCTAATAAGGCCACTCTTCGGCGCTAGGTGCCGTCCGGCTTTAAGGGACTTCCCTTACTTCTATAGATAAATACCTCTACTTCGTCGAAAGCTTATATTAGCTTTACCTACTTATTTTCTTAACCTTTTGATTGAAAAACTAACCTAATCTAAACAACAAACAATGAAATTATCCTGAACTTGTCCTGATTTTAGCAGAAAATAACTTTCGATTAAATAAAACAGTTATGAATTATGTAGATGAGAGCCTTGTGCAACAACAAGACACACTGGTAATTAATTTATTGAATCAGGCGTTACTTTGCGGAGGTCCATATTTATGAGTAGTGGAAGTGGTGGCATGTTGAGCGGTTGTTGTTGTGCTTCGTTAATTGCCTTGTGGAGAGAGCCGAAACGCGTCAGCGTTTAGTTTAGTGGTGGTGGTGATGGCTGGGTCTGTGTGGCATGTGTTGATTCGTGTAGCAGTGGAGGCGGAGGTGTTGCATGGAAACATGCATTTGTCGCACAGATATAACTATTTGTCATTAGTGATTGCGGGTGAGCAAAGTAATTGTTTTTAGTTCTTATACTGGTAATTGGTAGAATCAGGCATTACTTTGCGGAGGTCCGTAATCATATTCTTGACCCAGAAACCATCCCTATTGGTAAAACCATTTTGGGGATTGTGTGTCTGGAATTCAACATTAAAAATTGCCCTTATAACCCTTCTCTTCTCGTAGAAGTGTAGATATAGTATCACACAAGGTCAGTGTCGTAACAAACGCATTGGTATTCAAGCGGCGTCCGTGCCTTTACGCCCTTATATCCTTACGTAACAATGTTGTCATATCATCAGCGCTTATACAACTGTCTCAAGGGAAAAGTTGGTGTTTTTTTACGGTGACGTAATAATTTTGTCTAAAATTGTTAGCAATCTAACGGTGGGATAAATATGATGGAAACTGAAGATGAAAAATCTCAAAGAATTTAACACACGGCCCGAGGGTCGAGCACGACTTTACGAATGCTGCGTAAAGTAAAATCGAATAGTAAACGTTGTCGAGTTTGTATGATGTTTGGAACAGCGCCCGCCCGTGAGCGTATTTGGAACTAAAATTTAGTATGAGGTTTCTCGATCTCGATACGATAACCGTAACGTTACGCAGCATTCGTAAAGTCGTGCTCGACCCTCAGACTCCAAACAGGGTACTGATGTCTTTAATAACACCCGTGAAACATATTAAAGTTAATTTTAAACCGGTCACTCACGTATTTGTTAATTTTCAACTACACTACTTAATTCGAAAATCACATTTACCAGACCACAGTTGCGTATTTGGTCCTAGTCAAAATAAGCCAGTTAACACTATACAATAACGTTTAAAAAACATGTTCCACCAAAAATTTCGGTATGTATAATACTGAATGGCTCCAGTGACAGACAGACAGACGCCTGTGGACATCTATACGTAAAATGAGCTGAGGTCGTTGAAACCCATCCGTATTCTGGACGAGACACTCGCCCTAATACATTTATACGTATTATGTGTCTGTTAGCCGTCTGTGTATCTCAGACGGTTAGTTGAAAAGGCGACTAGCTATGGATTGATAACCTCTATAGATTGTAAAGTCCGAAATAAAGTACTTATTATTATTATTATTTTGTATGTCGCACCCATTCACGGGACAACAATGTCCCGGACCTTTGGGAGGCGTGCGCGGAGCCAAAGCCAACGCGTAGAGGCCCTTTTGACAATTTAATGAAGAGTGAGGGATACATCGAGCAGATGCTGTCCCTGACCGCGCCATAGGGACACACTCAGAGACAGCACCCGCCAGGTGTAGGGACTATTGTAAATCGATGGGACCTAAAGTGTAATGGACTATGGGGAGGAAAATCATGGGCTAACTACTGGGCTATTGATTGAGACCGCCGGACGTCTACCGAATTAAAATGTCTCAATGATATTGGTAGATGGTGACTCGCCTTCCGCTAGAGGCCCCGTATGAGCGACATATAAAATGGCCTAGGAGCAACGCCGTGCGGAGGGCTAAGGGTAGAGAGGTGTCACTGGACTTTAAACGTATAGCCAACTTGCCACTTATGTTTTCACATCTACCCTCGAGCGTATAGCTATTATTATTATTATTATTATGCCCTACACGCAGTTTACGTCTTGCCACCGGCGTAGCGTGTGCTCCCAGAGGAAGGACTACGGATTAGTCCGAAACATGTCGAGCTATACTCGACTGACATTCGTGAGTGATCCGTTTGTTTCACTATGATCGAATCTCACTGTAGTTTTATGTTTAAAAAATGTCCTACATACCTCAATTCACTCAAGACGATTTAGAATTCGGTATAGTTATTATGATTCAAGTCAGCAGTTGACAGTTCCAATGCAGTCGGAATGCAGCCCGTGTGTCCTAAGTTGGTCTGAAATAGGATTTTATCCAAACAAATTTTCATAGAAAAGTACTATAATAATATTGCATCCATAACTATACCAAATTTGAAATCGACCTAACCTCTGGAACTAGGCCAAGACTGGAAGAGAGTATTATAATAAAAGTTTAACAAAACAAATTCTATGAAATCTATTCAGGATTAGCTTTCGCCTGACAGACTAGCTCGCGCTGAGGCAAAAGTACGAATATTCGAAACCTGCGTCACGTAAAATCGAATAGTAAACGTTATCGAGTTTGTATGACGTTTGGAACTGCGCCAGCCCGTGAGCGTATTTGGAACTAAAATTTAGTATGAGGTTTCTCGATCTCGATACGATAACCGTAACGTTACGCAGGATTCGAAAGTCGTGCTCGACCCTCTGATCTTCTTATGCCATGAGAATTTCGTAAAACCCCCCCAGTATAAACAGATAATAATATCCGATATAAGATTTTTTTATAGTTTACAATACAAAACAGTGCCCTAATCACGACTTGTCGAATCCTGCGTTACGTTACGGTTATCGTATCGAGATCGAGAAATCTCATACTAAATTTTAGTTCCAAATACGCTCACGGGCGGGCGCTGTTCCAAACGTCATACAAACTCGTTATAGTTTACTATTCGAGTTTACGTGACGCAGGATTCGACAAGTCGTGCTTAGGGCACAGTTGTCCTAGAAACTTGAAATTTGGTATGGAAGTAGCTCTTATAGCACAACCACTCCAAAAAGTCTCAAAATCTTAAATTTTTATGTGTCTGTAGATTTCACAAACCAATATAAGTTGACCCTACACTGCGTACATTTTGCTTAAGAGCAGGGCTCTGCTGACACTGTACTTCTTAAAACACTGGGGAAAAGCGTTAAAATCTTTCTACGGAACCCTCGTGCGCGAGTCCGACTCGCACTTGGCCGGTTTTTTTTTCTGAAGTTGTTTTTGAAGGCGATTTTACTTTTTTAAAAGATTTTTTATTTCACAATTTTAAGTCTGCTAATTACGTCAGACATGTTTCAAAAGACGACAAACACATAATGAGAGCAACTTCATTTTAGCGGCTTCTACGAACTTGCCACATACAGCCAAGGAGGCCACAATACGTGAATATAAGTTAATGAGCCCGTCTCAAATCAGGATCCACTGTGTGCGACGCGGGCCGAATACGAATCACCCTGTGAACGTCCAGCGGGTCGAGCACGACTTTACGAATGCTGTGTAACGTTACGGTTATCGTATCGAGATCGAGAAACCTCATACTAAATTTTAGTTCCAAATACGCTCACGGGCGGGCGCTGTTCCAAACGTCATACAAACTCGACAACGTTTACTATTCGATTTTACGTGACGCAGGTTTCGAAAAGTCGTGCTCGATTCTCAGCTCAGTGGAGAAAGAAATACGATGCTGTACAGTGCTGATACACTGGCTGCTTACACTAACTGACAGCTGGACTATTGGTTTGGGGCGTAAAATATTAATGATAATACCACAGTATATATCCTAATCCTAATCCTAATATTATATATTATATATATAATGTATACATATATATACAATATTATAAATGCGAAAGTAACTCTGTCTCTCTGTCTGTCTGTTTGTTACCTCTTCACGGAAAAACCACTGCACCAATCTAGATGAAATTTGGTGAGAAGATAGTTTGAATATTGAAGAATAATATAGGCTACTTCTTATTCGGGAAAAATGTACAGTTCCCACGGGATAGCGATAACCGAAATATACGCGGACGAAGTCGCGGGCAACAGCTAGTATATGTATAAGCTAAAGCAGTACAGAAACTAGGCCTTTTTGTTGAGATAATGACGTAAGCGCCAATTGAGCGTTAGAGTTGTCCTCTTATTTTTGTAAAATTGAAAAGTTTTTGTGTAGTTAGCTCTGTACCTCAGAGGGTCGAGCACGACTTTACGAATGCTGCGTCACGTAAAATCGAATAGTAAACGTTGTCGAGTTTGTATGACTTTTGGAACGGCGCCCGCCCGTGATCGTATTTGGAACTAAAATTTAGTATGAGGTTTCTCGATCTCGATACGATAACCGTAACGTTACGCTGCATTCGTAAAGTCGTGCTCGACCCTCAGCTCAGTGGAGAAAGAAATACGATCGCTGTACAGTGCTGATACACTGGCTGCTTACACTAACTGACAGCTGGACTATTGGTTTGGGGCGTAAAATATTAATGATAGCACAGTGACTGCCACCCGAGCTACTTGGACGAAACTATCTAATAAAGGTACTGTGTACGGCGAAAGATAAGTTTTTCGTTCCGCGGAAAGTAAGTGAAACGTCGAAAATAAAGCTTTTGGCAAATAGTGATATCAATGTCACGGATGAGAATTATATCACCAAGTGAGATACAAAAAAAAAAATTAATGTCATACCCGTCTACTAACATGCAGCTAATTTGAATTAGCTAAGTAGATTGAGGTTAGCTGTCACTGCCAGTGGTCAAGAAGTCACTCAGTGATCTCGTTTACGAGTGGGTGGGGCATTCGTATTTGATATCATAGGCGTAAGAATTTTAGCCACCGGTGAGATCCAAAAATACGTACTTTTTAAAAATCAAATCAGTGAATTTGGTCATCGGGTGAGATTCAAAAATCGACCCCCAGTCCAGTTTTATAATGACAATTCGAACCACATTTCTTTGACAATATGAAGCGCGCTAAAACAAAAGCTCTTTAAGTCAACTGTTGACACCGAGTTGTCATTGAAAACTGACAATTGTTAAGTTGCTGAAATAGGGGCCAGAGCCATTGATGTATAAGTCTGGATCCGGGTATTGCTTGCGTGGGGTGGATCGCATACAAACGCCCGATTGTTGCCGCTGGCTAGTGGAGGGCATAGAAACAATTGCTTCGGCCGCCCATTCATTGGCAGACTTCAGTACCAATGCAAATAATCGAAGTCGACGACTATTTTTGTTTTTACCCGACTACCGATGGAGGGTTATGTTTTTCGAGCGTATGACATACAATATGTCTAATTGTTCGTACGGTCTACAGCCTAAACCGCTAGACGGATTTCAATGCATGAAGTGTCTTTAGATTTGTCTCAGTTGTGAGAGTGACATGGGCTTTAATTTTTTCCGGAATGGCAGTCGGGTTTCTGTTTTTAATTTTAAGTTGGTTACGTTAGTTAATTTTATGAAACATACGATGACAATGCACAGAAAAAAACTAAGCAGCTGGATATGGCCGGCTATTCAGCTGCTTAACTAAATGACGACCGGATAGCCTAGTGGTTAGAGACCCTGACTACGAAGCTTGAGGTCCCGGGTTCGATCCCCGGTCGGGGCAGATGTTTGTATGATAAATACGAATTTTTGTTCTCGGGTCTTGGATATTTAATAAGCATAAAAGTATGTATTTATTTATATAAGTATGTTTATCCGGTGCCTAGTACCCATAGTACAGGCATTGCCTAGTTTAGGACTAGGTCAATTGGTGTCAATTGTCCCACGATATTTATTTATTTATTATTTATTTTAATTAGGGTTTCGTAGCCAAAATGGCAAAAAGATAACCGTTATAGCTTCGTCATATCCGTCCGTCTGTCCGCTTCTTAGCTCAGAGACTATTGGTACTGTAAAGCTGTATTTTTCCGTGCAATCCTTGCATTGATATCAGATGTTAGATTTTAGGGCGATTTATAGAAGTATCATAAAAAAGTATGCATATAAGTATGCATATAAATGATAAAAGTAGTGGTAGACTAGCTATGTCCAGCATTGGACGTCTTTCAGCTGACATGATGATGATGATGATGAGACTAAAGATAGGCTAAAATGAGAAGTTCTAGACAACTGTCTATAACTGTCATGTTCTAGAAACTTCTCGTCCCTTACATTACATACGTCTACCGCTTCGTCCGTTAAGTATTATTTTATTTCCTTGCTCACGAAAGACGACAGTTTGACAAATTCCTGGAACCGCTTACACGCAAGTCTGAGACAGAGTTTCACTGGCTTCGTGTTAGTAAAAATAAGTGAGCGCAATATTTTCAGGGTTCCGTACCTCAAAAGGAGAAAACGGAACCCTTATAGGATCACTTTGTTGTCCGTCTGTCTGTCTGTCTGTCAAGGCCCTTTTTCTCTGGAATGCGTGGAAGTAGCATGCTGAAATTAGTATCAAATACTCAAACCTGCGGTCCCTTGAAGCTGTGAAAAAATCAAACTTCTAAATCAACGCAATCAAAAGACACAGTCATTAAAAAGGCTATTTCCATACAAATTGCCGAAATCCAAAAACCTAAAGGATACTTCCAGTTGTCCTAGAAACTTTAAATTTGGTATGAAGGTAGCTCTTATAGCACAACTACTCAGAAAATTCTCAAAATCTTAAATTTGTATGTCTGTCTGTAGATTTCACAGACCTATATAAGATGACCCCACACTGCCTACATTTTGCTTAGGACCAGGGCTCTGCTAACACTGGACTTCTTAAAACACTAGGGAAAAGCAATAAAATCTTTCTACGGAACCCTCGTGCGCGAGTCCGACTCGCACTTGGCCGGTTTTTTTAAGCTGTACTTAGAGTCAAAGAAAATGCCATCCTATCATTTGTACGGTTTATTATCCCGAAGTATTTTATGTATTATTACAAGCCACATTACTCCTGACTCAAAAAGTTATATATATATAATATAAAGTATACGGTTATATCGATCTGAGCCCTAAGCACGACTTGTCGAATCCTGCGTCACGTAAAATCGAATAAATAAAAAATAAATAAAATAAATATCATGGGACAATTTGACACCAATTGACCTAGTCCCAAACTAGGCAAAGCCTGTACTATGGGTACTAGACAACGGATAAACATACTTATATACATATTAAACATCCAAGACCCGAGAACAAACATTCATATTCATCATACAAACATCTGCCCCGACCGGGACTTGAACCCGGGACCTCAAGCTTCATAGTCAGGGTCTCTAACCACTAGGCTATCCGGTCGTCAAATAGTAAACTATAACGAGTTTGTATGACGTTTGGAACAGCGCCCGCCCGTGAGCGTATTTGGAACTTAGATTTAGTATGAGATTCCTCGATCTCGATACGATAACCGTAACGTAACGCAGGATTCGACAAGTCGTGCTTAGGGCACTGGATGCAATTTTTTCAATCAAAACCGATCCTAATCGAGATAGTTCTTAGTTAAGTTTCGTCAGCATTAGCCCACTGAGGTATTAGACTTCGAAATGAAAGTGGTTTTTGTTCTGTAATTACCCATCAATCCCCGCTTTTCCCTAGGTAACTATTCTCTTATTTATATATGCACCCCAAACTAAGTTAATCTGACAGTAAAGTAAATTTTAGAGCCTCCGGGCGATGAGGACGAGGGTACCCCTGAATAATTCTGCTCCGCAAACTTTTAGTAGCGCTTAATATTGCAAGCTTATGTATTTGGCTATCAGCTTATATATTTTTTAGGTGAAAGCTAGCTGCTGAACTTGTGCAGGACGGAGGGTCGTAAAATAACAATGTGATGAACGTAAAAATAAGGGTATGCACACGATCACGGGATAGTGCGTCCTTTACCATGATGTAAAAACATGTAAAAACATGTAAAAACATGTAAAAACATGTGAAAACATGTGAAAACATCATGGTAAATCAAAATAATCATCAAAAATATGTTTACATCAAGCTTACCATCGCAGTAATTAGGTCTGTATGTATATTTTTGGGACTCAGTGGTGTATACCTCATCACCATCTCCAGTCTTTTTTTTTTACGTCCCACTGCTGGGCACAGGCCTCCCCTTAGAATGAGAGGGCTTGGGCTATAGTTCCCACGCGGGCCCAGTGCGGATTGGGAACTTCACACACATAATTGAATCGCTTCGCAGGTGTGTGCAGCTTTTCCTCACGATGTTTTCCTTCACCGAAAAAGCTCATGATAAATTACAAATTTAATTCCGCACATAAATTCCGAAAAACTCAGAGGTGCGAGCCGGGATTTGAACTCACGACACTCTGCTTGAGGGGCCATAGGTCAAACCACTGTTGACCAAAGGCGTTCCTCTGTGGGTCGCTCTCTACTTGCTGATGGTAGAGTTCGTTTGTTGTTTGAATTTAAACGAATGCAAAGTGTCTTGGAAGACAGCAAACAAGTGAGACTCCTTGACAGTTATTTTTAATGAAAAGATGTATATTCGCTATCATGAAAATAAACCAAATATTACCAAGTCTTGATTTATCATCGAAGAGTTCTCTAGCGGTCAAAGAGCAGTTGCTAGAGCGACATCACCCAAGAAGCCGTGAGTCACGCGCTCACAATTGCTGGAGGGTTCTGTTTAGGAGGCCCTGCTCTTTGGTCAACGTTTTCTGTTTGTTTGGATGTTTGTTACTCTTTCACGCATAAACTGCTTAACGGATCTTGATGAAACTTTACGGTAATAGACCGAGCGAATGCGAAGCAGTTGCTTTCGTATCTCTGCTGTTCTCCTCTACTGGTCGCAATTCTCAACCGATTCTCGTGAAATTTTGTGAGCAGGTTCGGAAATTAGACCCTATACATCTCCTGCTCAATTAAAACGTGCCAGTAAAGTAAAGTGTTCTGGTTTTGCTGTTCTAATAATTACTTTTTACACTTGTTTCTAAAATGCGGTATTTTTTTTTTCTCTCTCTTAATCTTTTAATGACAGAGTGAGGTTTCTTTGTGTAATTTGTCTGTGGTTACGTATTGTAAGAGCTAATGTAACTTGTTTTTAGAAAAAATGACTTTGTGCCAAATTTCTCGCGGCGCATTCTTCTTGGCAATCATGGTCTTTCCGAAAGCGCTGGTAGACTCAAAAAAAAATGACGTGTAAAAGAGCATTCAACTGCCTATTTGCTGAATAAAATTTTTAATTTTGAATTTAGATATTTGTCGATTTGTTTTTTTTTTTTCGAAATGTTCAAAAATAAGCTCGTAAGGCCTACAGCCCACAGCGCCACTAGTATAGCTTATATTTACCTCCGAATAACACGTAGGCTACTTTTTATCCCGGAAAATTGAGTAGTTCTCCCGGGATAACGAAAACTGAATTCTGCTCGGCTACTTAAAAATATTTGTGAACACAAACAGTAGGCTCGTGTGTGCACCGCTTTATAAAAATCCGGCACGTGTCAAATCAAAAAGTGTTTATTCTGTAGGTTGGCAGTACGTAGGTAGCAACCAACACAATAGAGCTAGTGGCGAAATTTGGAAGTAATCGTTCACCTTACAAAGCTCGCTATAATGTAGAGACGGTGGCGCCGCCCTTGGCGGAACGAATAAGTCGGCTTTTGGAGTAGCTTTCACGTCATTAGGTTGAATGTACTGAAGTTTGTTTGTTGAAGAAAATCGTGGCGTTACTGTATACATTGTACTCAACGAATAGACCTGCGGAGTACCTGTACATATTTATACATAATTTATACCTATACATATCCCTGACGCCGTAATCTAGTCTAGTGGTGTGACCTATGGCCTCTCAAGCGGTCGTGGGTTCAAACCCCGGCTCGCACCTGTGAGTTTTTCTGATTTTATGTGAGGAATTACATTTGCTTCACTTGAGTGTTCAGGTTGGTTTCCTCGCGATGTTTTCCTTCACCGAAAAGCTCATGATAAATTACAAGCATACTGACAGGTTACTTGGATATTATAAAGAGTGCATTCAGGGGCAAACAAAAATGATAAAACAGCTGCAACATGCGATAGATATTGGTTTGCCCCCACCTGCACTCCTTATTATAATACTAGCTGTTGCCCGCGACTTCGTCCGCGTAGATGTCGGTTATCGCTATCCCGCGATTCTTACCAAATTTCATCTAGATTGGTGCAGCGGTTTTCCCGTGAAGAGGTAACAAACAGACAGATAGAGAGACAGAGTTACTTTCACATTTATAATATTAGTTAGGATAGTTAGGATTCAAGTTTCATGTCTACATACATATAAAGTACTCAATGAGCTAGTTCTTCACTTTTTAGTTAGGTAAGTAATTATTTTGCAGTCGGGTTTTTTGTCTTTAAATAATTTTGTTTTATTAAAAGCTTTTTAATGTATGTGTAATTTGAGTAATCCGTTTATTTTATCATGTTCGTCACTAGGTATAGAGTTACGCATTGTCAGTTAAAATCCACATTAAGCATTTCATTGTTCAAATAGTTCCGCTGTTCATTTCATGACATTGATACGCTGCGAACGCGCTGCGAACGCCATATTTCATCTGACAATCCATAACTCATCAAGATGACGGGAAATGCGACGGAAAATTAAACAATATACAAAAACGTTCAGGCAAACTCTTAGCAGCTAAAGCATAGAGTCGATTATTGCGTACAACGCAGCGTTAGTAAAGCGTGGTTTTTCTATTCTCTGCAAACGTATTGCTGCGGGTGATTGTGTCGCCACTGTCAAACGATAGAAGTGAAGTTAGCATCCGTTAATGTTAGTTCTGGATTTAGCCACTGTATTTTTAATTATGTGCGCATGGTGTTGAGGCGTGAGGCGTGAGGCTGATCGTTGTTAGAATGGATAATGTTTTATTATCAGTCAGTGATAAAATAAAATATGTTTATATACATATACACATGTACATGTCTCTGTGTTTTTTTACAAATAACCCCTTTAATATCTGACTCACTGAAACATTTATGTTACAGGCTGGAGAATTACGACTTTTATAAAATTCGTCGTTAACCTCATAAACTTCATAAATAATAAATAATAACCCTATAAAGGCTATAATACATTTTTTATCTCTGGCACCGTAACACCTCATACGCTGTATTTAAGGCCTCCGCAAACAAAACAACTTTAGTCAAGGATTCTGTGACATTTTGTAAAGAAAAGGCATAGATTATTCATTATTCATCCATCCATTTTTGGGTCAATCGACTTTTGAATATGGCTCGTTGCCATGGTGACGTCTCCTCTGGGTCACTCATTAAAAGTTTGATTTTCTTTGGCAAAAAACAAAAAGTAAAAGTTGTGTGTCTCATAAGCCAATTCCAGGACCATTACGGGGGTACAAGAGGCATTTCATCTTATATCTCTTTAGGTGAGTAATGAATCTGAAATCCCTCCGCGGTTGCTGGTGTCTTTGGGCAGTGGTAATCACAGCGAACTATAAATATACGGAAGCATAACGCCTATACTTACATTGGCGCACGAGAATATGACACCTTAACACGCACAACTACGACGCACGTAGGTACAAAATGACACTCGCACATCGAAAATCGCAGCTCGCCAATGAGCGGCGACACGCGTCGGCGGCGCTCGGCCTTTCTCGACAATGTTCGGTCGAATCATCCAGCTATCCTGCTTAGCGAGGACTTCGTGATTGTCAAGTATGGGTTTTAAAATGTGTATTTACTTATATAAGAAAGGTAACTCTAGTATTTTTCATATCCGTAATAATGTGGTTATTACACCACTTCGCGACACACGATGCCATACTCGCAAAATATTGAATTACGCAAAACATAATAATATCGACAAAGTAGAAAAACCTTTCCCACGGGCCAGGCAAAAATCAATCTTATGGCAATGTCATAAACATTTTGACTGGAGAAAGCTTTTCTCACTTTAACTATACCTGTTCACATCGAAACTCCCGGGACACAACCCCGCACCTCACGAATGTCACGCCTGTCTGACGCACGGGGAAGTTCATATATTTTTTCCTGTAATAAAAGCGGGTAAAATCGCATTTTATCCACTAGTGGGGAAAGTAATTTGATCTTGGAGTGGAGTGTGTTTAAGTAGCTTTTGACAGATAACAAAACGTAAAACGCTCATAATAATGGTTCGTTCGATATTAATCATCATTAAATATATGATAAATGGTTTGAGTATTTAATAAAAAATACCAAATTTAGCTTTATTTAATGGTCCTTAAAATTCGATTAGAAACATTTGTTTTTTTATAATGATTTTTAATATAATTCTGAAAGCACAAGTTGAGTCGATGCAATTTCAAAACGCATCGTCAGAAATGTCAACATTGTCAACAAAAATTTTCTCACCGACTCCGACTCACGTAAAAATACACAACTTCCAGAGTTTTGTGTTATAATATCGTAAAAAAAATAGGGATTCTAGTGATGAAGATTTATTTTTAAGAGCTGTTTTTTTGCATGTTACGCTTTCCTCGCTACAGTGAGGTGAAAAGTTTTGTGTTACACACGGGTGCAAATTTAATGTATTTTACTTCTCGTGTGTTGAAACACTCGCTACGCTCAGGATTCTATTTTAGAACCACGAGCTTCGCTCGTGGTTCAACTATAGGATCCTTTCGCTTGCTTGTGTTTCAATTGCACACTCGCGGGTAAAATACAACTTTGCACCCTACTATTCCGCCCCTATTACGGTACCTATGTCGTGGAGGCATTTTTTGGGCTTAATTACGCGTCCAGATATTATTATTCGTAGGGTGAACATGATCACTTACCAAATCTTATCATGAAACTTAAAGTGTAACACTCTTGTCTGCGGCGCGCCTAAGGCGGCAATGTGTGAGAAAATTCGGATAACAATATTTACGTGGAGCCATAAAACTGTTACACTATCATTTAAGCACGAAACGAGCAATATTATATGAGAGAATATTATATAAGAAATATGTGAGATTATTATCCAAATGCCTAAGCTTTTTATTGGTCATTACTCTGCTAAACCGTCTTATAATACACGTTTTACACCTGTATTGTAGTATAGCATTGTGCCATAAAAGGTTGTTTACCTGAAACTAGTATACAAGTTTTACACTTTTCGCCTAACCTTGAAACTCGCTGGTACTTCATTCAGGCTTATTTTCACTAAGCCCACTTATCTCCCTTGCTATCATTATCACGGACTGGCCCGCCGCTTGAAATTTTAATAAATCGTGCTTAGGTATGAAAACAACCATTTCCTCAGTTAATCTTTCCTAAATACGTGATGAGTTCGTAGCAAAATTAAAGCTTCAAAATAAGAGGTGAAACTGAGTCTAATTACCTACATCATTTAAGCTTACTAGGTTGCAGCTGTAAAAAAAGTTGTGCAAATTGCTCAAGTGACGTCACAGTGCTCTACATCGTGCTATCGACGTTTCTTGGGCTACATGCATAAATACCATGCCCAAAGGGACTTCTTTTTTAGATATAAGTAACTTTTTAAATTTTTTTAAGTAGTTTTCTTTTAGGATAAGTATTTACTCCTTGCGGACTGGGAGAAGAGCTGTGGGTGCGTAGGCCTCCAACAAGATGGAGCGACGACCTGGTGAGGATCGCGGGACCGCGGTGGATGCGGAAAGCACAAGACCGGTCTGAGTGGAGAGCCTTGGGGGAGTCCTATGTCCAGTAGTGGACGTCTTGCGGTTGACATGATGATGATGATGATGATGATGATGACGATTTACGCTCTGGGCTAAGTAAATAAAACGTTGCTTAGTCCACTTAACAACTTATATATTTACAAGAAAAACTAAATACACATTAAAACATTTTAAATAACATAAAATGCAACCGTACAATAATAAAGAACTAAACAAGAACTGCTGACAGTACACCAGTCAAAATCTAACCTGCCAGCATTCTAGGGCGCACTAAAGAGTCCTGAGGGTCGAGCACGACTTTACGAAAGCTGCGTAACGTTACGTTTATCGTATCGAGATCGAGAAACCTCATACTAAATTTTAGTTCCAAATACGCTCACGGGTGGGCGCTGTTCCAAACGTCATACAAACTCGACAACGTTTACTATTCGACTTTACGTTACGCAGCATTCGTAAAGTCGCGCTCGACCCTCTGCTATAAAACTTCGCGGCAAGCCGTCACAACGCCTTTGAGTAAAAAACCTGAAGTTACAACAAGAGGCAACTCTACGAGCCCCCAACAAAACCTAATACTTTTAAACACTTCCCATACACATTTAGCGCCTTAATAAACCGGGTAATGCGACTAAATTGCAGATTTATAGCCGCCGCCAGGCCGCGGGCGCACGTACTGATGTAGAGGCGAGACACACGGCGACATTTTGGTCGCTACTTGCACAGAGTCAAAGTCGTGTGCAGGTGTCCATGAGCGGCGGTGATTGCTTTCTATTAGGTGACCCGCGTGCTCGTTTGATAAAGGGACAAAAAAGCAAATGGGCGTACTGTTATTATTATTATGTAATGTAGTAATTAATACAGTTGAAAAACTGTTGCTATACTATTTAAATTCAGGCGTCTGAGCCACAGCTACTTTTTGCGTGTAGTAATTACAAGTAATGAAGGAAATTCCTTTTACCTTTTTTCCTACTGGCAGTTTCTACGTTTGCTGTAGTCATGCATTTTCATCAATGCAATTAGCAACTTTGAATGCCTTAAAAGTTTTAAATTATTCGACATAATGAAAACGGGATATTGACTGCGATTACCGTATAGGTTTGATGAGCTCCCGATATTTCGACGCAGTTACATGCATCGTGATCACGGGAAAACTCATCCCCATCATTTTGCCCGTGATCATGATGCATGTAACTGCGTCGAAATATCGGGAGCTCATCAAACCTATAAGGTAATCGCGGTCACTATCCCGTTTTCATTATGTCTGAATGCCTTGTTATAGTTAAAATTCCTAAATAGTTGTAATGTTTTTTTTATATGTACTTTTTTGTATTGTGTGTTGTTTATATTTCAATTATAAAATTGCGCATTGGCTTTGCTGTAATGCTGTAAAATGGTTTTGACAGTAAATAATTAAATAGTTAAGAATCAATTTGAGTTGCAAATAAGGTTGCTGGAAATAGCGCCATTTTTCCATTCTAAACATCAGAAGCAGCTCCAATCTCCCTTGAAGTTTAAATAACCACGTTATTAATTTATCTCACCTACACCTGTAACGAAAATCGCAAGCTACAAGTACGTCGGCAAAAACTCGCCACGTACTGCGGTTTTAAATTGTTCGGTTAACACCGCGGCTTAGGGCAGGAGACATATTTCAGCATTATGGTGTACCCGTGCTGCTGCTAAACCGAAATAAATGACTCGCGTTGAATAATGTGCCAATCCATTGATGACTACGAGCTCAATGATAAGCTCAAGTGTCTAAGTGTGTATTTCTTGACATAAAAATCATTTACAGGGTGAAACGTCCTGTCTTTTGTTTGTCAGTTTTAGTTCTGTTTTAAAAAATGTTAGAATGGTTATGACTATGACTTAAAGTTGGGCTGTAATTTAAACAGTAACGTTTTAAATGACAAAATATTATTATAATGTAATAACAGACGGACCTATCGCTATAACACTATTAACAAGAGAAAGGCGCCTGACAGAAAAAAAAAGAAGATATCAAAAACTATGAAATAAGCCGAAATCTGTAAAAGCTAAACGAGTTCGCAACAACTGTTTTAATGAATTAATTATCCCGTGGACACATAATTAGCAAAACTCACTTAAAATGATTCGCCCAAATTATATTTGTGTAAAGTTTTCAATTCGCAACTTTCATTTCGCTAATTCGGAATTCGGAACCTCGTTAATTACGCCCGAAGAAAAGTCGGAATTGAAATTTAATTTAATCTTCTCGCAAATTACAGCTTTGTTATAACAAGATTAAAGCTGGAACATAGATTAAATAATGTAGTTACGAGTTGTGCTTATCGAAGTCAACCGCAACGTGGGAGCGCTGTGGTCAGAGCCGCCTTCGCCAATATGTTGAAGCACGTTGTGGTTTACCTATAACATGTTAAAATGTAATTTTAAACTTTTGATCAGGTTTAAACAACATGCCGGCTACAATAGGTTTGTGGTCGGATTAACTTGAAATTTGGTGCGTGTGTATTAGAACTTAACTGAGCGCCATTTTCTACGTATCTGTGAGATTATTGACGTAAAGTGCTTGATTATGGCAACATTTTGTATGAAAAATATTGGTTCCTTTTTTTTCTGTTTTCTAGTGTTTATTGTCGTACTATAGAGCTCCGATGATGTTGCCATAAACAGGTATCGGTAGCAAAAAACCCGAGTTTTCTTAGCGATATTTCTTATCTACTATATAAATACCCTAAGCGAAAATTTTTAAGGGGAGTGTATGAGATTTGGCATAATTAAAGCTTCTAGGCGTAATATACAAAAGAAGAGCTGAAAGGGATTTTTTTACTGAATAATGGTGATATCTTGACTTCTGGGCGATTAGTACCCCGCCGCTATGAAGTCAGTTCTGACACATTGTACAGCTATGAAGTTTCTGATTATTGACAATGTTAACCATAGGAGAAAAATGCTAAACTTGCTTGTTTGTCACACTCAAGAGGAAAGTGTAGCATTTTACTCCTATGGTTAACATTGTTAATATTCAGAATCTTCATAGCTGTGCAACAATGTGTCAGAATTGACTTCATAGCGGGGACACTTACAGTTACCATTATAAAGAGAGCAAAAGGAAGGTTGCCGTCTCCCTCTGCCGTACTCTATGCCATCTAGTAATTTTCCGTCGCCTAGCCTTGCAAATGGCGGAGGTAACAATCAACATCAACCTCCGTATTTATTGAGATTTATTAGTAAGTTTTTTTTTCTTATTAGCCTGGTAAAGTATCCCACAGAGGGTCGAGCACGACTTTACGAATGCTGCGTAACGTAAAATCGAATAGTAAACGTTGTCGAGTTTGTATGACGTTTGGAACAGTGCCCGCCCGTGAGTGTATTTGGAACAAAAATTTAGTACTTATGAGGTTTCTCGATCTCGATACGATAACCGTAACGTTACGCAGCATTCGTAAAGTCGTGCTCGACCCTCTGCTGAGCAAAGGCCTCCCCCTCCCCTCGCCACTTCCAACCTGTTCCAACCCGTTTTAATTGCGTCGAAGTCGTCCCGCCATCTTCTCTTTGGTCGGCCTCTGCATCTATATCCAACCGGCGGAACCCAATGCGGAACAAGCTTATATGAAAAAGTCTCAGTTCAATTCTTAATTTTGACATAGTGCGATATTCAATTAATTTTTTGCTACTGGCGACCAACGGGCCGGCAGCTTTTTCTCCCAGCGAATCAGCCTCGCTGTTCAACGGGGGAACGCCGCCGGTCTTTTGGGCACCATGCCACGGGGGCCATATTTAGATTTAGGTTAGTTTTAATTGTTTCAATTATTTATAGCTAGTTTTGCAATTTGAATTGTTTTTACCATTTATTATAATAAAATTTGTTGTAATTTAATGTTGTTTTCAAACTTTTGTCGATTTCAATATAAAAATTCACTTAACTTGACATTGTACAATTTATGATGTAATTATGTATTGAAGGAATAAATAATTATAATCTAATCTGATCTAATGGGATTGGGCCTGACATGTCTGCCGAATGCACTCACAAACGTGGGCGCAGTCAGCCACATGGTGGGTACCACAGACATCACAGACCCCATGTAAGCAGCTGTCAAGCGTACCCGATTTTTATCTGTGTACAACACAGCCTGTAGCCCATTGGTCAATTCGTTGCCAACTTACCCGATAAAAAATAGAAGCATCGGTCGTTTTTGGTAGTCATTCAAATAAAGTGTCACTGAATGAGATCGGGTTATAGTTGCCATCAAAGGCGCTCCCTCACACATTCAAATACTGATGCACACTACAGATAAAAAAAAACAGTACGACTCTTGAAATCGGAGCATACAGTTGTCTCTTTTTAACAAAGGGCATTAGTTACATGAGCGAAGGATATAACAATACGGCCATAAGTTTACCTTCCATCTATTGCCTTCATTAATCTGAGGTGGGTACCGAACGACAGTCAGCCCTATCACAACTACGAAAAAACGTTTCACCTTCGCTTCGTTTTTGTAAAACAAACCTAATCTAACCTGAAGGGTTTTGCGAGATGGTCCCGAAATAAATCCTGTAGCACCGGCTAGCTTGCTATTTATGGTGGTTCGTGCGCAGAGGCATGTGAGTAGGTCCTTTGTAGTAAAACTCGCCACGCACACAAATAATAGTTTATTAATCATACACACAAAACAATAACAATTGAGAGTTTATGCGCGTTTACAAGTTATAAAAGGAACAAGTACAGCGAGTTAGCACTGCTCGTAACGCGGCGTTGGTCGGACTGCGCGGGGGCGGCGGGAACGTATTGTGATAGGTGCGTCTACGCGCGGGCCGTCACGCTTGGCCGCTATTGGCTGCTGAGGCGCGGCGGAGGATTCGTCCAATCCGGAGGCGCGAAAATTAGAAATTGGTGGTTGCCGCGCTACAATCCTGAAATATTTACAGTTTCAGAAAAAAATGCATTCTGACAAACGAGAATATGTTGAAACGTTTTTTCGGACAAACGCTAGGTAACCCCTTGAAATATTGACGCCTCATTATTTGCAATCTTGTATACAGACACGCCAGTTTAGTATGACACGCCACGACACGTGAACACAAGTCTGCCACCATAACACGTGTAGGACGTGTCACCTGTAAATATTGGACTGTTATCGCAGAGGCACGCGCCGTCACGTAATACGGGACGATAAAAATTCTTCTTCCCACGCCTTGCGATGGTACAAATTGTAGAGGCGTTAGTGGATTTAACCATGTACAATTTGCAGAAAGTTTCCACAAGGCTGGAAAAGTTCTAGGAAATTTCTTGAAAATTTCACAGAAATATAAGATATTTTCAATTTCGGAAAGTTTCAAACCCCATACAAAAATGAGAAATTTCTGAAACTTTCCCATGTGGAAAATTTCGCAATTTACGAAAGTTTGCGAAGGCACATCAGTAAGTGGATTCATAAGCATGAGGTATGAACTCACAACCATTAATTTGCTCACCCGCGACCATAGCGTGTAATGTGTACCTTTGTATGTTTTCATTAAACACCTCACCTCCACTGCCACACGAATCAAAACCCCTGACATCTTCATACCAAAGTTCAATATCACAAAAACAGCTAAACTGAACCGTTTTTTATGAAACTAACTATAAAACTGTATTAGAAAAACTGGCTAGGTATCGCATCTATAAAGTGACGTCTCCACTAATCTCCAGCAGAGTGAGGTATGCGCGGCCCGAGGCCTTCATTATTTAAGGCCAAAGGTGTAGGAAGTTAGGCCCGCTGTTTTAGATGGCTTAATCTTTCAAACGCCTAGCTTTTAGCTCCGGATGCAAAATAAGTTAATTCCAATAATTGACACCCGCTTGTCATCTTTCTTGCATACAGGTGAATTTCAATTTGTAAGTATAAGGGACCCATTTTTTTGGTTTTTAGGTATGTAATAAGGTTTATTACTTAAAAAAATATAACACGACGAGTGCATTAATAGCAAGAGGAGGGTAAAAAGCGGCGACATTGGTTCAGGGGGTCGATTTTTGAATCTCACCGGTGACTAAAATTCTCATGCCTATGATATCAAATACGTATACCCCCACCCACTTGTAAGCGAGATCACTTGAGTGACTTCTTGACCACTGGCAGTGACAACTAACCTTAAACTGCTGTATTGACATGCTTGTCTATGACAGAAACGCAAATTAGCTGCATGTTAGTAGACGGGTATGACATTAAAAAATAAGGCTTTTGGCAAATAGTGATATCGATGTCATGGGTGAGATTTTAGTCACCAAGTGAGATTCAAAAATTGATCACCTGGAGGGAAATACGAACGATAGCATTTCTATCCCCTTTTCTATTAGGTCTGTGGTTAGATGGCTGCGAATGAGGCAACGCGTAGCAATAACTTGATTGCAAAACCAACGAAGCCAACGACTCGTGACCGCAAATTCCTCCGTACCTACCTCCACTCTTATTCTGCCCTGTCCAATGTATACAGGTGAATTTGAATTAGTAAGTAACGGGACCCAATATTTTTTACTAGCTGGATAAAATTATATCTTAACTATATGCGCGAGTTATAGTAGGTTACATAATTAAGGGTCCTTAAAACACTTGTGTGGTTTTATGAAGCAAGGCGAAGCTGAGTTTCATATTAGGATCACACGAGTGTTTTATGGCTTAATTATGTAGAATTGCATACATTACTTTATCACACATTATAGTACTCTAAGGTGGAATCAGAAGCCGAAGGCATAACAAACTTGTCACGAATTAGACTGTTTTTTGTTTTTACCCTATAATTGACAGTGTATCTAATAAGACACATAGGCAGTTCGTGGCACAAACGTCATCTTTGAATTTTACTGCCGTTCTAAATTGTGTCATAAATCAAAGTCACTGAATGTCAAAAATGATTAGCAATAAATGTTTACTTAAAATATTTTTGTTTTGATCCATCATCAATATCTACCTATAGCAGTCTTTTTGTATTTTTGTTTTATTACAAATTTTTAGTAAATATAAGATCAAATTAGACTAGAATTCAGGTTTCCTATTTTCAGCTCTGCCAATTATAGGGTTAAACATAGACAAACACACCGAGCTGACGTTTGGTATCTTAGGCCTATTGAAATTGCATTAGTTTTTAAAGATGGTCCAAATTTTAAACTCACGATATTTAATTCGACGTTACTAAAATGTTCATAGCACCTAATACTGACTGTCATAATGCTGGTCATTACGTTTACGGACTTATGATATGCAATTATTTCAGTTTGACTGAACAATAACTGTGTCAACAACACACAGGGCGATTATTTACTATTATATCTCCTGCACAAAGTTAACCTGGCTAAGATCTCCCTTAAAGTTTCTGTTTGTCCACGTAAAGTAAAGCCCAACAAAGGATATTACATCCCTAGGGACAGGGGATCAGCAAAATAAATACGGCGAACGGAAATGGACGAAGCGCTTTAATTCAGCAGCGGGATAATGGATCTCCTACTTGCAATGTCCATCGTTGTACATAGACTACTTGTATTTATTTACTTATTTATTGCACAGTAGTAGTTAGGTTACCATCATCATCATCATCATCATCATGTCAGCCGAAAGGCGTCCACTGATGGACATAGACTTCCCCCAAGGCTCTCCATTCAGACCGGTCTTGTGCGTGCGTTCCTCATCCACCGCGATCCCGCGATCTTCAACAGGTCGTCGATCCATCTTGTTGGAGGCCTACCGACAGCTCGTCTCCCGGTCCGTGGACGCCAATCGAGAACCTTCTGACCCCATCGGCCAACAGGCCTGCGAGCAATGTGCCCCACCTACTGCCTCTTAAGTTTCGCAATTCTTCGAGCTATGTCGGTAAACCTTAGTTCTACTGCGGATCATCATTTCTGATTCTGTCCCGCAGAGAAACCCCGAGCATAGCCCTCTCTGCATAGCCCTCTGAGTGACTTGGAGCTTCCTTATGAGGCCCAGTAGTTTGGTAAAAGAAAATAAACTTCGGTTTAATTGGGTACTGCCCTGCAAGGGCGTCGCAATATTATAATGCATAAATAAGTATTTTTAGAGTTCCGTACCAAAACGGTAAAAAGGAATCCTTATGGTGCGACTCGGAAAATTTCACGCCGCAACAAAGTTTCGATCGCGTTCGCGTTAACGTGTCAAATACTATGATTGGTACGTTGCCAATACGTGCCCCTAGAGGGTGCTGTCGATTCCCGGTAGTAATTGAGACGCAAACGTGATCGAGACGTTTTCTTGTGATGTCAAAAATTACACTAGAGACTATTATAGACTAATAGATTACTGTCAGTCACTGCTGTCAGTATATTTGCGGCCCACCAACGAATAAAAAAAAATTGAAAATCAAAAGAATATTTAAAATATACTCGTAACTTGATAATCATTTATGAATCTTAACCAAACAAAAAGTCGAAACTGTCTGGCAATCGAAATTTAGAAGCAATTTTACGCGTGACAACAAATAACTAATTCCTTTGTCGCGGCCCGTCCCTGGCTCATAATCTTCCCGAGTGGCCCCTGTCCCTTTATGCTGTGCTATATTATTATATATGTAAGTCTGTGCATCCCTGCATTAGTAGCTCTAAGAAATCGTCGCCCCGCTCGCCGCACCGCCGTTCGCTGGCGTCCAGTCCGCAGCCTTACGAGTAAGTACATGCAGTCGAGCGTGTGTGTTTTTGACGCAGCAGTCAATTCGCTTACATTTGATGTTTCTGTGACGCTAACCTTACCAAAACAGCAAGGAATCCGGCGAAAACCAACAGGCTTTTTATGTATAAATCCCATAGTAGGGATGAGCTTCGGCCTCGGGCGGAACAAGAGATTTCTTTTAATTTAATTAACCTTTTGCTCTTGTTTATGTTTATATTCGTAGTAAAACGTTAACGGCCGGAATAAACCGCGGTAACGGTAAGCTTTGTGGAAGCTCTAGTTTCGTTGATTAAAAAGTATGTTACCTAGTCTTTTGTTTATTCTTTTTTACGAGAAAAGTGATTCAAAATCTCTTCTGGCTCATCATCACCTACACCAGCACAGGCTGTGTGCCCAGCTCCCACATCTCTGACACCCCACCCAATTCTCGTGAGATTTTAAAATTATTTATTCTGATGATTGAAATAGGCGCAGACTACATCCACTTGGGTCTTCTTCTCTTTACCCTTGCCCTTTCCTATCGGCGTTTTAGCTGTCTTTTCATCTGCTGCTGCTGATAATCAATGTCTTGCACCTTCGATATATCTATTCGCTAGAACATTCTTCAGCTGCTTTTTTATCGTCTCCTTGGACCGCTTTTAGTTGTTTTTTTTTATAATAACGTACCATAGTAGTTACCTGAAAAGATACACAAACAAGATTTTGCAATTGCCAAAAAGCGTAAATAGCATAAACCTTCAAAAGGTTATAAGAAGCAAGCTGGGGCAATAACCCGTCATGCCCCACGCATTTTGACCCGTCTTGCCCCAACCACCACAATTGCACAAAAAAAATATAAAAAAAAAACATGTCAAACATTCAAGTACAATTACATGCGCCACACGACGGTTAATGTAATCTTAAATGTGAACAAAAAATAACATAAGTCAGGCAGTATTGCTTACGATTTTATGACAGTTTTAAAACCTTCGAATTAAAGATCGCGCCAATACTGAAACACGTTTCGACCTGTAGTTCAGACACGCATACACTCTCTCTTGCTTTTGTCGCCGGACCAATGGCGGGTCGGGAATGGCGTCCTGTCAGCTGATACGTTACGTTGATGCGATGTCTCGTTTTATGTAAGTGTGCGTGGCCCCGTCATACCCCGCGTCCCCGTCTTACACACCTTTCCTCTACGTATGAAAGTAATTCCCAACTGACACGAGTTTAAAACTCTCACTTTCGATATCGTACACTCGTTGCGAATCTCCTATAATTCCACACGAATGTAATACGTATTACAATTAATCATGCGAGGAAAGTGCCACTTCACGTGGGTTAGTATATTTTTCCGCACGCATCTTCAAGTGGTATGATACATTTTGCCGCACACGTGCAGAAAAGACTGACTTTCTATTAATATATTGACCTATGCAAAGTGGCACTTTCCAAGCAAGTGCATTGAAATGAATTTGAAAGGTTGTTTGCACCTTTTATTACCTCTCCTGAAAAACAGGGCTTTATGTCCATGTATCAATCCATCTTCAGGGTTAGGTCAAATGGAGTTGAAGGTGATTAAAAAAACTATCCTTTAGATAACTTTTAATTTTATTATGTAGAATATAAAACACGGATGACATTAAAACGTAACAAAATATACAACTTTACTTACATTACCTACTTATGCGAGGGGCGGCTGATAAGTAATCTCCTTGGTCAGAAATATATACAAAAATAATGCTGGCTGGTATGGATTTATATTCTTTTGTTATTCTATTTTCAAAATGTATTACATTCATTTGTTTATTGCATCACGTTTATTTGTCTCCTACAATTGTTTCAAACATGTCGGTAGAAAAAGTGAAAATGGATAAAATCGAGCAGCGTGCGGTGATTAAGTTTTTGACTAAAGAAGGGAATACGCCTTCGGAGATCAGACAGCGTATGTTACGTGTGTTTGGCAGTTCGTGTTCTTCCGAATTTGTTATAAAGTTTTGGTCAAAGCAGTTTATGTTAGGTCGTGAGAGCCTGGAAGATAATCCTCGTAGCGGAAGACCAGTTTCGGCCGTCACCGATGAAAATGTAGCCAGGGTGAAAAAAAATATATTAGAGGACCGACGAGTGAAGCAGTGGGAGATAGCTAGAGATGTGGGCGTCAGTAAAGAGCGAGTCAATGAAATAATTCATGAGCATTTGAACATGTCCAAGGTTAGTGCACGTTGGGTCCCCAGAATGTTGACTGCATTTGACATGGAGAGGCGTGTCAAATGTTGCGAAGAGTTTTTGGACATGAGTCGAGGGAAAGAGGAAGAAATAATTTCTAGAATTGTAACATGTGATGAGACTTGGATTCGACAATTGGACCCGGAAAGTAAGCAAGAGTCGTTACAGTGGAAATTTAAGGATGAGAAGCCGCCTCGGAAATTCAAGGTCTGTCCATCGGCAGGTAAACTTATGGCTACAATCTTTTGGGACACAGAAGGGATTTTGCTCATAGATTATTTACCGAAGAAAACTACAATTAATGCTGATTATTACTCAAACTTACTATATCAACTAAGAGAGACAATAAAAGAAAAACGGCGAGGTAAACTAAGCAAAGGAATTCTGATTTTGCACGATAACGCACCAGTGCATACCGCCCGCACAACGAAGCTAGCAATTAAAGACAATGGCTTCGAAACCATTGACCACCCCCCTTATAGTCCAGATTTAGCCCCCTGTGACTATTTTCTGTTTAGTCTTCTCCAGAAAGACTCAGGGGACGAAGGTTTATGACCGATGACGAAATGAAGGCTGCGGTTACTGACTTTTTTGACGACAAACCGAAAGTTTTTTTTTTAAATGGTTTAAATTCAATATTTGAAAAATTTAAAAGTCGAATTGTTTGGCCTATAACCTCCAAAGCTTATAGAGTTTACAGAATGGGGGAAATTATTTACACACATTTGTAATTTATCATGAGCCTTTCGGTGAGGGAAACTTCCACACTTATGATAATGTCCAAAGCAATCGCTTCGCTTACATTAGAAGTAATAGTTGTGCCTGAATTTGGTTTCGCATTAGCCTTCCGCTGTCAAATATGGTCTGCTTAATGCGCGCCGGGCGTAAGCCTATTATAGCTATACCCACGTTTAAGGGTGAACCTATTTAACAAATATATATGAATATAATTACCTCACCGTGTTACATGTTAGTATGTCACTTTGTTGGTTTGGTATGTTAGTATGAACGGGTAAAGGTCCCGAAAACGCATATTCTGCTTTTAATTAACCTTAAACGAAATGTGTCTGTGTTTCGTGTGTCTGTTTGTGGCATCCTCGCCTCCTTAGTGTTTTTTGTCATCAAAAGCTAGTTAGATCGAAATGGTTGTTAGGTAAGTTCCATCAAAATAGGTTATCTCGTTAAATAGTTAATATCGGGGTTTTTAAGCTTTTCTTAATGAAAAACGCGTTTTAAAATTAAAAAATCCCTTATGACGATGAGATTTAGTTATTTATATTATTATAGTTTTATACGTAACGGTTACGTATTTTTAAAAAGCGTTTTTCAATAAAAAGACATGTCAAGATTGTTTACTGTTTCTTCTTAATGCTAAAATATACGAAGTATATACTTAGGTATTGCTTTAGACTTTCGCGATTTTCACACATTATCATAACACTCGGGACTTAATCACGTAAAAATAAGTAGGTATCATTTGTAAAAATATGTAAATATGTTTCATGTGAACTTCGTGACCATGGACGCAACGTCGCGTCCAACACGTCGAGGTATTTAAATGATACATATTATTTTACGTGATTAAGTCTCGAATGTCATGATAATGAAGTACAAGTACCCATTTTGTATGGTGCGACTTGGCCTTAACCCCGAATAGAATCGTATTTAGAATTAATTAGCTAAATTGGACGCATTAGGTGCCCTTTGCCCCGTACCACTTAATGCCTTTCCGTTCTCGTCAGCTCAGGTTCAGGCTTATTTATTACAGACCTATTTGTTAATAATGCTATTACCAGAAAGACGATAGTCATAGAATATTTGAAAGAAACGTATCATCATTCATGGGATCACACATTCTATGCCAATGGAATAGATTTTTGAATCTCACTTGGTGACTAAATTCACTGATTTCTAAAAAGTTCTTACTTATGAATCTCACCGGTGACTAAAATTTTCATCACATTACAGTCACCAAGTGAGATTCAAAAATCGAGCCCCGGGCGGCCGAATTTTGAATCTCACATGGTGACTAAATTCTCATCCATGACATTGATATCACTATTTAGCAAAAGCCTTACTTTTTTAATGTCATACCCGTCTACTAACATGAAGCTAATTTGCGTTTCTGTCATAGACAAGCATATCCACATAGTAAATTGAGGTTAGCTGTCACTGGCAGTAGTCAAGAAGTCACTCAAGTCGATCTCGTTCACGAGTGCATGGGGGCGTTCATATTTGATATTATCATAGGCATGAGAATTTTAGTCACCGGTGAGATTCAAAATTACGAACTTTTTAAAAACCAGTGAATTTAGTCACCCGGTGAGATTCAAAAATCGACACCCTGTTTCATAAAGGCCTGTAACTTGTATGCAAGCGGAAGAAAAAGTGAAAATGGATAAAATCGAGCAGCGTGCGGTGATTAAGTTTTTGACTAAAGAAGGGAATACGCCTTCGGAGATCAGACAGCGTATGTTACGTGTGTTTGGCAGTTCGTGTTCTTCCGAATTTGTTATAAAGTTTTGGTCAAAGCAGTTTATGTTAGGTCGTGAGAGCCTGGAAGATAATCCTCGTAGCGGAAGACCAGTTTCGGCCGTCACCGATGAAAATGTAGCCAGGGTGAAAAAAAATATATTAGAGGACCGACGAGTGAAGCAGTGGGAGATAGCTAGAGATGTGGGCGTCAGTAAAGAGCGAGTCAATGAAATAATTCATGAGCATTTGAACATGTCCAAGGTTAGTGCACGTTGGGTCCCCAGAATGTTGACTGCATTTGACATGGAGAGGCGTGTCAAATGTTGCGAAGAGTTTTTGGACATGAGTCGAGGGAAAGAGGAAGAAATAATTTCTAGAATTGTAACATGTGATGAGACTTGGATTCGACAATTGGACCCGGAAAGTAAGCAAGAGTCGTTACAGTGGAAATTTAAGGATGAGAAGCCGCCTCGGAAATTCAAGGTCTGTCCATCGGCAGGTAAACTTATGGCTACAATCTTTTGGGACACAGAAGGGATTTTGCTCATAGATTATTTACCGAAGAAAACTACAATTAATGCTGATTATTACTCAAACTTACTATATCAACTAAGAGAGACAATAAAAGAAAAACGGCGAGGTAAACTAAGCAAAGGAATTCTGATTTTGCACGATAACGCACCAGTGCATACCGCCCGCACAACGAAGCTAGCAATTAAAGACAATGGCTTCGAAACCATTGACCACCCCCCTTATAGTCCAGATTTAGCCCCCTGTGACTATTTTCTGTTTAGTCTTCTCCAGAAAGACTCAGGGGACGAAGGTTTATGACCGATGACGAAATGAAGGCTGCGGTTACTGACTTTTTTGACGACAAACCGAAAGTTTTTTTTTAAATGGTTTAAATTCAATATTTGAAAAATTTAATAAGTGCATTTTACTAACAGGGGACTATATAGAAAAATAAAAAAAAATTTGCCCCGACAGTCTTTTGTTTCATTGTTAGGTAGATTACTTTTCAGCCGCCCCTCGTATATCTTAATCTAATTATTCTACCAATTATGTTTTGATTGAGGTAGTATTCAATTTTGGTGGCGGCAATACACTCATACCTGTATTCAATAAATAGAATCACAGACCACAAAAAAATACACAATTATTTTATTCTCTAACCTGATTTACAACTGATGTTAAGATATTAAAAAAATATTTACTATCAAAACGTATTTTTCAATTATTTATCAGTTACTTAACTTAGGTATATATTGCATACAAAGAAAAATTCCTGTTCTTTGAAAGCATTAATATATCACAACAATGATACGTACTTAGCAATATTATTTAATCAAGCTATATTAGCCGCCTATTTCACCATTCCAATAAATACAGCTGACAGATATTATGTCATGCCGTTTCTGTTTATTTTGTTACAACTAACAAAGATTACATCACATATATATTTGTTAGATATGCTTAACTTATCTGAAGGTGGTGAAACAAACCTTAACCCTTAATAAGGCCCCATTCATTGGAACATACTACCACTGAATCAATAGCAGCTATGGAATACATACCTGACAAAGGATATTTTGAAGCAAGTCGCATTTAAAATAAACACATATTGTGCCATATTATTCAGATAATAATATTGAATTTCCAATTAAGTGTACTATATGTTGCGGGTGATAGGACCTTGTGCGAGGTCCGTCCGGATAGCTACCACCATCTTACTCGCTAATCCTGCCGCTAAGCAGCAGTGCTTGCACTGTTATGTTCCGGTGTGGAGAGTAAGACAGCCGGTGTAATTACGGGCACAAGAGGCATTTCATCTTAGCTCACTAGGCTGGCAGCACATCTGCAAAACCTCTGGGGTTACGGCTGTCTATAGGCAGTGGTGATCACTTACCATCAGGTGACTTGCTCGTTTGTCTTCCTGGTCGAATAAAAAAAAATGTGGTCCTTAATTCGCCTCCGACTTATTAGAGGTTAAATTAAATTATGTACATTTTCCTATCAACTTTATGCGCTTGTATCCAGAAGCGAGGCGGCAAATATCTGCTGCATGATGTGCGGCAGAGACGCGACCTCCATGCACACGTGCGCGCGGCCCGCCGGCAGCGCGCGCAGGAGTCTGGAAACACGGGTGCAGTGTATCACTACACTGAGTTTTTATCTACTCTCATATCGTAAAATTCCAAATATAAACTTCGAAATGAGTTTATATTGGCGTACTTTATAAATAGAATATCGAAATTTAAAAATAGAATCATATCATAACACTTTTCCTCTAAGAAAATAAAAATATTCCGACGAATTGAGAACCTCCTCCTTTTTTTGAAGTCGGTTAAAAATAATGTTATAAAACAATTTTTTTTAAGTTTCCGATACAGGTGGCAAATCCAAGAAGAAGAACCAAGGTGATTCCATAATATTATTTTTTTCTAATGGAACGCATAAGCGGGAGCGCCATTTTTGTAGCATTACAAAAAGTCTTGATTGCAAATTTTACTAATCTGTGGCAGTGCCCGCTTTAGCGCATGCGCGGTGATGTGCTGGGTTTTAAGATTGGCGCCATTCATACGTATTTTTGTACTGAATTTCGTGAGAAAAACGTATGAGAGTAGATAAAGTAGTAAATACTATTAAAAACCACGCCTAGGTTCGGTTTTGAAACACACATTCGTGTTCCCCTTCACTTACCCTTCATTATGCAACAGTTTCATAAACTACTATTAGACAGGTTACGCAAAAATCAATTTTATTATAATATCATAAGCACTCTCAATTCATCTGTATTTTAGTACATTGTGTGTTACGTCTTTAACACACTGACGCGAACTGCGGTAGAAATGCGAATCCTCACTTTTTACATATATTTTATACGAGTTCGTGGCGTCGGTTAGTACAAACCGTTAAGGTCGAGGCACAGTTCGTAATTTCCCGTGCCACCCGAGTAAAATTTTTTTACGATAAAACAGAAAAACTATTTAACGTTGAACTTGGAATTGTAAAAGGTACCCTTTCATTCAAGTTTCTGGCCATTATTAACATGTCAAAATCTAAATTTTATACAGTAAGTAGGCGATTAAATTATTTTTTACACGTAATCACCAGCGCTTTGGGAAAGACAGTGATTGCCAAGAAGAATGTGCCGCAAAAAACTTGGCAAAAAGTCATTAAGAGAGAAGCGCTCGCGTCATCTATACCTATAAAACAGTACCGTGACTGACTGACTGACAGACAACGCACAACCTAAACCACTGGGCCTAGAGACTAGAAATTTGGCAAACACATACCTCGAGTATCCTAGAGGCGCACTAAGAAGGGATTTCTCGAAATTCCCTCGGGATAGGGAACTAGCCCATTTTGAAATATTTCACGGGTGCAAAGCCGCGGGGCATAAGCTAGTTCTAGCATATTGGCGCAGATACGTTCGATCAGTACACGTTCAAACATACGATATCAAAATTAAAGGAACAGGTAACTTTTGAATACTTACGAATTGGCTTCATCGCCCAAACTGCCAATAAAGATAACGTGCGCCTGCACCGTGGGGTCCATCTTCAGTATAGACCCCAACTGCTCCGGCGGAATGCCGTATCTGCAACAAAAACGTCAACACCAGCCTTTATTTTACGTCCCAGTGCTGGGCACAGGTCTCATCTCAGAATGAGAGAGCTTGGGCGCTCCCACACGGATTGGGAACTTCACACACATCATTGAATTGCTTCGCAAGAGCGTGCAGGTTTGCTCATAATGCTTTCCTTCACCGAAAAGCTCGTGATAAAAATTACAAACGTAATTTCGTACGTGAATTCCGGAAAGCTCAAAGGTGCTAGCCGGGGCTCGAAGCGACGACCGTATGCTTGAGAGGCAATAGGTCAAACCACTGGGCCATCACGGCTAGCCCGATGCCCGAAGAGGTATTTACCACCAAAAGGGTGAAACTGCACTTTTCAGGGGTAAATATTGTAAGTTTATTTTATCTTATATTAAATTTTACATACCTAAGTTTCATATCTTATAATTTTGATTAAGTTTTTTTTGTTTTAGTAGGCATGTTTTAACCAAAAATGTATTTGTATGCCTGCGGGCGAAACATAGTGATACTAAATACGTGTAACACCTTGTATACATACTTATCCAACTATGTTGACAAATAAAGATACTTTGACTTTGAAAAAAAAAAGTTGTCAATACTGGCTCACCTCCTCAGGTTCGCGTCCGACAGTATGAGCACGACGGAATCTTCTTCATTGTGTTCGGCCGCGAGCGTGGTGATGGCGTGCCGCGCCGCCGGCAGCGTGTTGTCGCCCGACCAACAGAACTGCGCGTGCGCATGCATCGTCCGGACTATCTGAGGGAAAGATTAGGGTTAGCACAACCGCAGGATTGTCTAACTAAACTGAGTACAAACTGTGTAAATGTTAAAATAAAATAAATGTATAGGTAAATCCTAATCAAGAAGGATGAAAGTAAACAATGTATGTATGTAATAGTTCAAAAATGAACGAGAGATGGCGGTACTTATAATAAAACGGTTTTTTATGCGACCATTCTTTTTATATTTACAACGCCATCTAGACCAAATTTGCTGTGATAAGTGTTAACACTCATTTTTCAATGTTGACAATCACCGAAAAAAGAGCCGTATTGTCATGTGATATAGTTGTCTCTTTCATTTGGGAATGACGTCAAACCAAAGCGTCAAACGAACAAAATATTTTTTTTTTGTTTAGTTTGATAAAATTGACTGACGTTGAAATTACCGATCATAATTTATCGTGCGCTAACGATACGAATTTGGCTTTTATTTTAATCATAGACAAACATGTCGAGCTGCCGTTTTGTATAGACTATTATTTTTTTAATTTGAGGCCTATTTTTATATAGTATTGAATATTGAAAACGAAAATTTACTGAATAATGGTCATTACCAACGGTTTCTGAACGCATAATAGAGAACTTATGATTATGTGTGTAGATAAACAATATTTTTCGCGTCGCGTAGTGTATACGCCTAGTGTGGTCTTATACAAAAACTGTTTATGAAACACCTCATAACAGGCAATACAGAAAATAAGGCACAAGGACAGAAGGTAGCAATGGGCCGCGTTATCGCTACCGAGAGATCTCTACCAGGCAACCATAATGGGAGAAAGGTAAGAACAGATGCACATTGCACAGCACAGCAAGTGGTGCTATTTAGAAAGTTTTAGCATTATATGAATCTAAACTTACTTGCAGCCTCTGTTTCTCGTTCTCTGGCGGCCGGTCCACCCTCACCAGCTCCAAAGCCTTCTCCTCGCCGGAGTGCGCGTAGATGTCATATCGGATACGAGATTCGTAGCCTTTCATGGCTTCCGTCAGCAATACCACGGCTTCCATGGAGCGTTCTAGACGACCGTCGTAGGAATTGAATCTGAGAAATAGCATTACACTTTTCTCAGTTTGTTTTGTTTTAATTACATTTTTTTCGTCGATGCGATTTTCTGATTTTTTGTTATAGAGAATAACAAGTAATAATGTTCAAAAATAAGCCGATCTTAGTGCAATTTTGTGATCAAATTCGATAATTATACAGGATTTTTCGTGTCGATTAAAAATAAAAATATTCAGAAATGACAGCGACGGCGGGATGGACTAGACTCCTTGAAGGACTGGCAGCAGTGGAAGTATTGGGAGTAAGCCTTTGCTCAGCAGTGGGACAGTGCCCTAAGCACGACTTGTCGAATCCTGCGTTACGTTACGGTTATCGTATCGAGATCGAAAAATCTCATACTAAATTCTAGTTCCAAATACGCTCACGGGCGGGCGCTGTTCCTAACGTCATACAAACTCGTTATAGTTTACTATTCGATTTTACGTGACGCAGGATTCGACAAGTCGTGCTTAGGGCACAGATCTATACTATCCAGAAATGAGGTCGTGAGGTGTACAGCTCACATACAGCCACTACTGTTATTAGTTACGTGAGTGATACGAACCTGTACATGCTGCCGGACACGTCCAGCACGAGCCGCAGCCGCTTGGGCCGCTCGGGCGGCGAGCCCGGCGGGGGCTCCTGCTCCGCGCGCCGCCGGTAGATGGCGCGCTCACCCGTGAGGCCTATGAACGGTAGAGTTACTACGTCACACTTGGTTGACGACTCTGATTAACGCAGTTACAAATTTAAAGGGTGTAATTGAAAATATGGGTCCATATTGTCTCGCATACACATCAATTGTCCTAATGTAATGTTTGGTCGAATCGAAATTACACTGAACATTTTCAGCAAAGGTATAAAGTAAACCTAACGTAACTTAACTATCAAATATTTTCAGTTCAGTTGAAATCAGGACGAACGATCATTCGACCAAACATTACATTATGACAAGCAATTTTGTACATACGAGTACTTATATCTATATCATGGACACCAAATGACTTACAGCCGTTGCCGTGAATACGATTGAGTTATACCGCGGGTTTGCGAGTTCGCCTCCCTTCACATTCACACCCCAAGCGTGTTCAAATACTGCAAATGTCTGTTTGTTACCTCTTGAACCGCTGAGCCGATGTCAACGAAAAAAAAAACATTTATTTCGGACAACCTTCTGATCCATATTGCGTTAGTATCATAACTTATATACTATGTTAGTTAGGCTCATAAGATGTCAAGGAGCGGTGCAAGTCAGCCCAGTGCTGTACATAGCGACTGTCCAACCTGCTCGCTGAAATGTGACAAGAAGATAGTTTAGTAATTGAGGAAAAATTTGGCTATTTTTTTATCACGGAAAAACTATACTCCCCTCGGGATGACGATAACCGAATTCTACGCAGATGAAGTCTTGGGCTACACCTAGTACACAATAATGCAATCAGAATAACTCTTAATTGAACACCGCCTAATAAACAATACAGAAAAAAAGGTGTGTACAAGACTTTTATAGCTTAGAGTTTAGTTTTATTTCAATGAAACGTTGTGTAGACAGCGGTACCTTCGATAATCTTGCCGTCGTCCAGTTCCCCGCTGGTCTGGTGCCGGCTCCACTGACGCTCTTTCTTCTTCGCCTGCAACTCTGCTAGCACGCCCCGCAAGGCTCCAATCTGTAAAGAGTAATGACCTGTGACACTACGAACAAGGAGCGAAGCTTTAGTGCTGATGACAGGCGTGTGACGTAAAGCTACATACCCTGTCATCGTCATAATCAATGAAAATAATCGATTTATTGATTATTTTTGATTTTATTTTTATGAAACATTCATAGTATGAAATTCAACATACAATGACAATGCAAAAAAAAATCTGTTAAGCAGCTGGACAACACCCAACTGCTTAACAGATTTTTCTTTGCATTGTCATTGTATGTTGGATCATCATAATCATCATCACCAGCCTTTTTTTACGTCCCACGTCCCACTGCCGAGCACAGGCTTCCTCTCAGAATGAGAGGGCTTAAGCTATAGTTCCCACGCGGGCGCAGTACGGACTGGGAACTTCACACACATCACTGAATTGCTTCGCAGGAGTGTGCAAGTTTCCTCACAATGTTTTCCTTCACCGTAAAGCTCATGATAAATTACAAAATGTAATTCCGCGCATAAATTCCAAAAACTCAAGAGGTGCGAGCCAGGGTTTGAACCCACGACCCTCTGCTTGAGAGGCCGTAGGTCAAACCACTAGGCTATCACGGCTTTTTCGTGACAAACCCTGTCATCATCATCATGTCAACCGAAAGACGTCCAACCCACTGCTGGACATAGGCCTCCCCCGAGGCTCTCCACTCAGACCGGTCTTATGCTACCCTACCCAATAGGGTAGACATATTGAAGATTAAAGGCATTAATATCTGGTTTCATCTGTTTTGCTTGTTACCTGCGGCTGCACAGCCCTGTAGAACTGTTCGTACAGCTTGGCGTCGTACTCGCTAATGTTGATTTCCTTCAGCCGCTCCTCGAAAGCCTTTCTGTTCATCTCGCGAGCTGCCTTCTTCACGTGCTCCGGTATGTCATCCTTTTCCGCGTCTGACAGCTGGAAATTTTACATTATTTCAAGTAGTAGTAAGACACAGAATTCTCGCTTAATAAAAAAAATGTTCTTAAGAACCTCGAAGTGTTTTTAAAAGAGCTGTCGAAATATGTGCCACACATTGATGCTTGCTATAAAAAACAAACTTCTGTTACATGTATGGAGTGCCCTCCGTAGAAATATTCATTTTTGCTATTTAACCATCAAACTAAGTAGCGGCTTTTACAAGACACCTATACTCCAAATTTCATCAATATACCTCTTACTAGAGAGAGCCCGCGGCTCCGCCCGCGTGGAATATTATATTATACAGGTACGGTATATATTAACGTAAGGAATCTCTATAGCAATAGGAATGTGTCCTCTGGGTAAAAAAGTAATATTTCTAATTAATTCGTCAGACAAACTATCGGAAATCAAATATTGGACACGTATTTCTTGCTTAATGTTATCAATAAAAATTTACATAGATAAAATTTAAAATTTTCGTAGACTGCAATGCAGGATAATGAATGGCTTTCTTTATCCCTGAACAGCAACACTGCCATAGATAATAGATCACTCGCTTTTGGCTCGAAATTCGAACTTGCGATTTTATTTTGCTTAATATACAAAACTTACACACCCAATATCATATTTTCTCAAGTTTTTCGCGATTCCCAAGATCAAAGAATCGAATTGCATTAAAAAGCCGGAGAAAGAATGCGTTGTTTGGGAGAAACGTGTCAAAATGCTGTTGAAGAGCGCCATCTCGCTCTGTCTCGTTTCTTTCGAGTAAAATGCCTGTGACATACGGACGGACGGACGGACGGACATGACGAAACAGTAAGGGTTCGTTTTTGTCATTTTGGCTACGGAACCCTAAAAAGAGGATAGAAATGCTATCGGTCATATTTTCTTCCAATGTTGCTACACTTGCTATTAATGCACACACGCAAAATCATTACGCCATTACGCACACAATCACTAGTGTAAATTTCATACTGTTATATAAATTAAAACAAAAAAGTCGTGGTCCAATTAACACCTATTGAATTAACCTAGTCCTTAATTAAACATAGTTTGTGTTATGGGCAAAACCATTAATACATACTCAAATACATAGAAAACATCAACAACATTTATCATCTGGGATTGAACCCGGGCCTCAACCTCCGCAGTCAGGTTGTATGATCGCACCTGGTGCACGTCGTGTCCCTTGTCGAGCCGATAGGGCCCGCCCTTGCCGCCCAGGCCCGCCGTGTCGCGGCCGCCCGTGCCGCCCGCCCACGTGTTGCCGCCCACGTGAGGCTTATTATCCGGGTCGTCTTTGCCGTATTTCGGGGAGGAGACGTCTTTACTGGATGATATAGGACAATGGAAGGATTATTAGGCCATTATTCATAAACGTCACTCAAGCCTCCATTACTTAAAACAGTGCCCTAAGCACGACTTGTCGAATCCTGCGTTACGTTACGGTTATCGTATCGAGATCGAGAAATCTCATACTAAATTTTAGTTCTAAATACGCTCACGGGCGGGCGCTGTTCCAAACGTCATTATAAACTCGATAACGTTTACTATTCGATTTCACATGACGCAGGATTCGACAAGTCGTGCTTAGGGCACAGGTTTTGTTTTCTTCTCACTAACGGAAACGTCAATGTGACAAAAAAGGACACACTAACTTAAACGGCATTTTAGTTAGAATAGGTTTATGAATAATAGGGTTAGTCATTGAACGGGGCAAGTATTGGGATGATGGCAATTTCGTCAGTACAGTCGGTTAGTCAGAAGTTGTATTGAATTACTCAACTAATGACGTCATAATTTTCAGTGATCAATCGGCCTTCTTTTTATTAGTTTTTGTTAGATAACAGTTTAGATAACAAATCGTCTTAATTGCAGTAATAAGTGAGGCATCGATTTTTTACGAATATTTTCGGAAGCTTGATAAAATAAAAATGTATAACCAACTTGGAAAAGTTGAAAAACCCCCGACATTGCTATTTCAAAAACGGGAGAACCGATTTTAATGAAACTTCGCTAAGAACCATCTCGATTAAACTAGAATTCGATTAAAAAAACCGCATCGAAATTGGTCCATCCGTTTGGGAGCTACGATGCCACAGAGGTCAAACCCCTTTCTTTCGTCGGGGATTTAAAAAGGATTTGATTTTGGTATCAGTCATCAAGCCAATCGGTAAGTAAGCTAATTGAATACTCCAACGTAATGCAATGGAGCCAATGAAAAAAGGGTTAGGAACCACTGCTCTAGAGTTGCGGTTTTTATGACTGTGTCTACACATTTCCCTCCATTTCATTAACATTTTAAAAAAAGTGCCTATCAGAAATAGGCCAACGAGTAATTTCATCACTCATCACATACCCGCTAGTCCTCTCAATAGTCATCTGCAGTTTCTTCAAGGCTTCTTTCGAGCGCCCTTCCAACACCCCATCGGTGGGCAGACCGCTGGCGTGCAACACCTCCAGCAGGGTGTCTGCCATCTCCTTGCTATAGCGGTCGAAATCGAACACATTGCCTATGGCGCTGGCGAGATCTTCTGAGGGGAATTTCTGGAATTATTAACCAAGAGTTCTATTTACGGGTTGTCTACTCAAGGTTTGTCTGCCGGTGTATTGTCTACCGAGGGATTGTCTGCTCAAGGGATGTCTGCCGAGGGGTGATCTACTGATGGGTTGTCTACCGAAGGGCTGTATACTCTATCCTCACCTGCAAATGCTTGACAATATTGACGAGCTCCCGCGTAGAGTACGGGTAGTTAAGTTGCCCCTGGCCGTCAGTTGCGCCAGTTTCCTCATCAGTAGGAGCGGAACAGCTCCATCTCCAAGTCCACTGAGAGGTTGGTCTACCAAAGGGTTGTCTAACGAGGGTTTGTCTACCGGGGGATTGACTACCAAGGGGTTGTCTACTCAGGGGTAGTCTAACAAGAGTTTGTCTACTTTGGGATTGTCTATCCAGGGGTTGTCTACTCAAGGGATGTCTGCCGAGGGATGTCTACCGAAGGGCTGTATAGTCTATCCTCACCTGCAAATGCTTGACAATATTGACGAGCTCCCTTGTGGAGTACGGGTAGGTCAGCTGGCCCCGGTCGGCCATGTCCCGCAGCGCGGCGAACGCCTGCACCAGCCGCTGCAGCACGCCGCGCGGCACGGCGGGCCCGTAGGAGCGCAGGAGCTCCATCTCCGAGTCCACTGAGGGGTTGTCAACCGCGTGGCAGGAGAACAGGTCGCCTGGAGAAAGAGATTGACATGGCAATAACTACCTGATATGAGATGAGAGTTAGCTGAGATGGTATTGACTGCCACGATGTTACCAGTCTAAATAACCTTTTAAGCAACTTATAAAAGTTGAAAAACCCCCGACATGGTCATTTCAAAGCTCAATTTTTCAAAAACGGTGAACCGATTTTAATGAAACTTGGCTAAGAACCGCCTCGATTAACCTAGCTTTCGCTTAAAAAATCCGCATCGAAATCGATTCATCCGTTTGGGAGCTATGATATACACAGATAGGTACACAGATACACGGGTCAAACTTTTTCGTCGGGGGTTTAAAATTAGCTCGATAAAAATACAGCGACAGGCCACACCTCACAAAACAATGTGGTCTTTAAATTCCAACTCACCTAAAGAAGCAAAGAAGTCATTCCCCAGGAACGGGAATCCAGGCCGGTTGGCCAACACTATCATTCTAAAATCATCGTGCACGGGAATGAAACTCGACGCTTCTCCGCCCGAGCTCTCCAGCATATGCTGAGGCACAATCCTCCTTCCATCACTGAGAATCATCTCTCCATTCTCCACTAGAGTCTTCAAAATACAAGTCACGTGTGTAGGGGCCTTATCTGCCTCATCTACCACTAAAACGTGTCCATATTTCACAGCCTTTACTAAGGGTGAATCTTCGTAAACCACTACTCCATCTTGCACAGTCGGTTGCACTGTTAAAGACTGGACGGTGGTATCTCTATGCAACTGTATGTATTCCCTGGGCCTGTTCAGTAACTGGAGCAACCTGTCAGCAATTTTGTTTTTACCTACACCTTGATTACCTACTAACAGTAAGTGGTTTCCGAGTAAGAAATCTTGGAGCAGCCATTCTAGTAATCTTACGTGCTGTGGGACATCGTAAAACAAGATATCTGGTACTTTTGTTAGAGCGTTGGTTTTAAAGACGTCCGTGCTGGTATTCCCTATTGTTACAACGCCATTTTGTACAGAGCAGTACAGTTTTTTTTCGTCTTTTTCGGTGGCGCCGAAGATACCGAATCTTCTGGGTGGTTCTATGTTTAGTTTTGAACAAGCGCCATCTAGCGCTCGTCTCGCTAAGTTCGGGAGGAATTTAGCTAGGAACGTTCGTTGGACGGTTTCGTAGGGTGAGTCTGTGGGGTACTTGGCCATTCGGCTGGCGATGCGCAGGAGTTGCCTGGTGGAGAGTGAGGACGACAGGTTCTTTAGGGTCGCGTCGTCGGATTGCCGTAGCTCCTCAGCTAAGTTGATGATGGAATGCAGGGATTGAGATATGTCGCCGTACTGAAATGTTTATTAGAGTTTTATATAAACCTTTGCTTGTATAATGTATGAACATACGTCACAAATTTTGGTTTTTCTAGCCGGTCGGCGAATAAGTGTTCTAGTATTCTAGTCTTGTCAACGCCTAATAATACGATCACTGCCAAAATAGGAAGATTTTTGAGAATTTGTTGTAGCTATTGGTGATAATGATAGAAGTTAAACTGCATTAAGTAAATCAAATTCAAATAAATCAGACCTCAACAGTTTCTAATTTTACTTACCAAAGTATTAATAATTAAGATTTCTTCGTTCTTGCTCAAGTTCCTCATCTCGTGGAAGATGAACAGGCTGAGTATCTCGGGGGACAGCCAGTGCGGCCCGCGCCCAAGAGTGGGCGGCTCGGCTAAGGCCACTATTCTGAAATACAAAATAAAAAAAATAAACAAGGCTAACGGTATTCCTACTTCAACAGCATATTTCGCGTAGTTTGTGATTTGGCTGTTGTCGTGTTAAATAATTATTTTTTTATCTAAAAGGAGTCGGCTGAGAGATCTCCTTTCAGTCAAGATCAGTCGGTCCCAAACTCCAAACCAACTTCTGGAATTCCTGTTAGATAGATAGATACAAACTTTATTCTTAAAAACAAACTGTTGTTGCGAAACAATTCGAATGCGCTCGCTATTCCAGTCCACTCTCGGGTGTAACGAAGCCACGATTTCTGACTTTTGATGACCGAATGGCCTAGTGCTTTACCCTGACTATGAAGCTTGAGGTCGGGGGTACGATCGCCGGTTGATGCAGATGTTTGTATGATGAATACGAATGTTTGTTCTCGGGTATTGGATGTTTGGTATGTATTTAACTATATATTTATCAATATAAATAAGTTTATCCGTTGTCTAGTACCGATACTACAGGCATTGCCTAGTTTGGGACTAGGTCAAGGTGTCAATTGGCCATGACAATATTTATAAATTTTATAATATTATAGTTATTTCATTCTCCGACCAACTCGCCGCTTACCACTTACTCGTTGACCACAGAATCCTTAAAATGGTTCTCTAACGCGTCGGTTACCTGAAAGCGGGATGTATCCTCAGGACGCCACTCTTTTGCAGCTCTTCTTCGGTGTGTCCCGCAGCCAAGAGCTCATCGTATCTGTCGTGCCGCAGCAGCCGCTTGCCGTCGTGTAGCTGAAGCTCTCTGTCGTGGACCAATCTGTAATTGAAAACAGGTTTTAACCTTTTGACCGCCACAGTCATCTAGTCAAGACTAGATGACTGAAACCAATGAAAAGGCTCAAACGCCAACGTCATCAATACATGACTAACATTCCACTCGAAATAAATCCTTCTACGACTTACGATAAGATCCCTATTTGTCTACTAGACAGTTTGTTCTGTGGCGTACAGAGCACACTTACTGCAGATTTTTGTAAGTATTTGCTTCGCTTAATGTGCAATACGAAAGAAGTGACAGTGATTTATGTCATATTTTTCTTCTCCGATGAATAAGTAAAATGAATATAATAAGTTTTGGTTACTTAACGTTGTTATTCATTAGAGAAATATAATGAAACGCGTGTTACTATTTTGCCATCTTCTTATTGCACCGATTTGTGTAAATTTCCGAATAGCTACTAACATTCCTTTATGACGTCGAAGTGGTACTCATCGATAACAGGATTGTCGATGTTGTTATTATGTCAAACACTAACCACACGGCGTTCGTGCCAGGAAAATCTATTCTATCTATTAAATCTATTTATAAATGTTCTCGATGCACGCGGCGGGCGAGAACGACCCAGGCCTTATACAATAACCCTATCTTCTATACCTATAGAACAATACCGTGACTGACTGACTGACTGACTGACCGAAAACGCACAGTCTAAACCACTGGACTTATACACTTGAAATTAGGCAAACTGAGATGGTCAACGTAGCGTTATCGCTTCCGCGTATCAAATAAGTTATAAAATACAGACTTAGCGCCCATAAATTTCAAATAACGCAGACAGCAACGTTCACGTGTAGAAAGTTTTACCCAGAATTCAAGGGAACAAAAAATTATCTTAAACAAAACTTAAGATTTATAGAGTCGACCAACGCGCAACATAAAATTAAATTAGACAAAAGAAACCTGACTCGCTTTCTTAAAACTAAGTCGTAAAAATGACGCTTGACAAGTCGATACTTAAGAACCCATTATAGACAAAGGACCTTGTGCAATCTTTCAATTGCTAGGATACGTAAATTGCTTCCACGTGTTGCTCTAGACTCGAGTGAAACCAGTCAAAAAAAAATCATAGCAAGCAAAAACATCATGATGCTGATGATGATGTTTTAAGGGCGGAGCTTACGCTCTAGCATGACTATCGTCCAATCGCAAGGATCGGTATAGTCATTAACCAATCATATGTACGGAATTACTCGTGGGAATATTTTAAAATTACAGAGGCAAGCCCACAGCTCCCGGAGAGAGGTGGAGACCCGAAGGATGACGCTGACCGGAGTGGAGGAGGAAGTTGGGGCAGTTGGATCTTGGCTCGCTTCACGACAAGAACCTAGAAAAATCTTAGCAATTCTCTCTGTTAGAACCTATGAGCTAGGGTTGTTGAAGGTCCTAACATATCGAAATTTTGTAACTAAAATCTAAATAAATAAGTTAGTTTGTAATTTAGCTAGGGAGTGAAAAGTGCATCCAGGAGTTATTCGGTAAAGTACCCGATTTCAGTTATTAATACAGGTTATCAAATGAATCCACTACTTGTTTATTACTGTTCTGTATTATAGTAAAGAATGAATCTAGACGAACTATATGAGTCTTGTTATCGCCTGATTCAGGTTGAATATAAGGGTTGGAACTCAATAGAGGTCATAATGTTGATATTGTTCGGATTAATGATCATGGTTCTATTGATCTTAATGTGTGAGAAATGTGGGAGTATTTGGAGGTGTTTGGGCTTGATTGTAGTAGAGAAGTCACACCTAGAGTTCGAGGGATTGAGATGACCGACGTTGGAAATTGAACTTATAAAGGGTCATGGATTTATTTGACAATACTGGAAAGAGTAAATTGTAAAACGTAATTTTATGTGTACTAAGTTAATCTGTGTGAAATGAATAAGAAATCTTGTAATTCCCTTGATTCATAGCTTTAGATTTACTTGCCGATCTTTGATACTGTTTTCCTAATTGTTTTAAACCTTGTTAACGAATAAAGAGCGAACTTCATTGTCGCACAACAGATAATAAGTGTGCAGTCACAAGGGCAACCCGTTGCAAGCTATGTAAATATAGCACCATTCACCAATGTAATAAGGTGGAGAGTTGAGGCTAACGTAAATTAGACCCTCAATTAAAGCTCCTTTTCACACCAACTAAAAGCGAACCTAAAATCTTAAGTCTATTCATTGTACTCAGATGAACTAATTGTGTATATATTTTATTGTGTGATTATTTGTGTTTATTGTTGTGTGATATGTTTATTAACCACTGTGTGCATGTGTGTTAGTGTGTAAATAGCCAAAAGGGTTTTTTATTTGGGGGTTCGTTTTCCCTTTATTAGTATGGCTCTGTAGGAACAGAATCCTCGATTTTCATTGAAATATATCATCAATGAAGATCTAAATAATTGAAATAGTTTCTTTTGCTTCCTCAAATGTATTATAAGGTAGATCTTCCTATTAAATAAATTAATTGATCTACTAAATTTCATGGTTTTCGTTATATTCTAGATAAGTTCCCTAACTCGGAACTATTTAATAATGGAGATTCCTCATTAATAAATTGAGCGGATTAAGCTACAATGAGATTTCTAAATCAAGAGCAAGTAAAGTACACTTCGTGTAATAATTAATCTCCACTATTGAAGATTTCCACACTACATCTCGATCACAGATTTTCTATACAGTTCGATCTCGATGGCATTTTACAGATAAATTATTAACCACGTAATAAATACGGGTTAATAAATTAAATTGATTGATGAGACTTTATATTGTTAAAATTATGCCGATACACTAGTAATTTTGCTTCAAATTGGTAATTTAAGCTTCTTCCAAGCAAACTGAGAGTTAACGTAAGGTCCATATTTTGATTAAACAGACCAAATATGCATTTCTGAGACCAGAGTTGAGAACAAGAGTCACAAGTTATTTGAGTAATAAAATCCTGCGTACAAACGCTAGGCGATGTCCTAACGGATTTTAGTGGCTAAATGTCACGTGTACCGGGAGACACAAATGGCAGTGGACCGAGAGCGGCGGAACCAGTGGGTATTGTTCGCATCGGTAGATGCAGTAAAGGTAACGACCCTGTAAGTCACAGCTGGGCTTGTGAGGCTGAGTTAATTGAGTTTGAGACATTGAAGTAACGGAGGTTTCAGCCAATAAGCTGATTTGGGAAGGTTGACCCTATATACTCATGTACATGATTCGGTGGCGATCTGATAGCAATCCTGGGTACCCAATACACGCCATGTCTTACAGATTGACCTCCGACCTTGGTTTGGCCAAACCATATCAAATATTTATTGAATTTCATAAATCCATGGTAAAAGGGGTAGGGGCCCGCTGGGCCCCAACATTGAAAGTACGCATCCTCGGATGTTGGAAATGTAAACGCTTCGCAGCGCAAAGGAGGTCAACTGTCACCCCAATAACCTGACGACAGGGCCAGTTACTGGCGTAGGGATCCCCGTACCAGAATGAGATTGGTCATTTGGTTCAGGCATACCTGTTTCTAGTATTTTCACTGTCTATCACGCTATCCGAGCACTTACTTTATTCCAACAGCCAACAATAGTACAAGCGAGCTTCACTAACTTGTATTGAATGAGGCTCGCCTCATTACAATAAACCCTTTGTCTACCCCGGAACAAAGGTTCCAGGTAAGCGGGTGGAATGAATGACAGTCGGGGTACTAGACCACTCAATCCAATGTACTGTATAAAGCCTTGAAATTGACAAATAAGCTGCCTCCTTGTTACCGAGATGTGCTCTAACTCTACGATGTTTTCCTGAATAAAGTCTAAATACATTCGATACACTAAATAAATAAATATATAGACGATCATAGCCGTGCCATCACAAAACATGTACCTTGAGTATTCTAGAGGTGCACTAAGAAGGGATTTTTCAAAATTCCCACGGGATAGGGAACTAGCCCATTTTGTAATATTTCACGGGGGCAAAGCCGCGGGGCATAAGCTAGTTATTCATAAACCTATTTTAACTAAAATGCCGTTAAAGTTCGTTTGTCCCTTTTTGTCCCATTGACGTTTCCGTTAGTAAGAAGAAGAGAAAACCTATTTTAACTAATGGAGGCTTGAGTGACGTCTATGAGTATGGCATAAGCCTGCAGTCTAGTATTCACCTGTGCAGCACAGAGAGCGTGCTAGCATGCACCCTGTGCAGCCCGTCGAGCACGGCGAGGCGCCCCCCCTGCGCGGCGCCAACCAGCGCGGAGTCCCGCCACGCCGTGTCCCCGCCGGCGCGCGTGGTGCGCTGCTGCAGCAGGTCGCGCCCCGTCATGTCCTGGTACAGCACTATGGGCTCCATCGTGTAGCCCAGCAGCGAGGACAGCTGGGAGACCAGGAGGCTCTTGCCGCAGCCTTTCGGCCCTGGTGACGTTTTCATTTGATTAAATAAATAAATATCTTGGGACAAATGACACCAATTGACCTAGTCCCAAACTAGGCAAAGCCTGTACTATGGATAGGTACTAGACAACGAATAAACATATTTATATAGAAAAAAAAATAAACACAACACAAACACACATTTTTTGTTTAAAATAAAACAGTTACAATAGCTCTTACAATGCATAACCACGAATGAACTATGTGTGTAGAGGAAACTTACTAAATCATTAAGAAACTAGTGGAGCCTTGCAACCTCAACTTTTTTTTATTTCAATTAACGAATCAACATAAAAAAATACTATATAATTATCGAATCCGATCACAAAATTTCACGAAGATCGGGTCCTTCAGGTATGACCTTTTTTTTCTGTAATAAAAATTCAAAACACGAATCGACAAAAAAAATGTAACATAATTAGCGAACGTGCTCACAAAATTTCATAAGAATCGGTAGAGCAATGCGACCTGCAGAGAACTGTCGGACAGACGCCGGACAGACTGACATACGAAAAACCGGAAAAGTGCGAGTCGGACTTGCGCACGAGGGTTCCGTAGAAAGATTTTAACGCTTTTCCCCAGTATTTTAAGAAGTCCAGTGTTAGCAGAGCCCTGCTCCTAAGCAAAATGTACGCAGTGTGGGGTCAACTTATATTAGTCTGCCAAATCTACAGACAGACATAAAAATTTAAGATTTTAAGACTTTTTTGAGTGGTTGTGCTATAAGAGCTAACTTCATACCAAATTTCAAGTTTCTAGGACAACTGTAAGTACCCTTTAGGGTTTTTGGATTTCGGCAATTTGTATGGAAGTAGCCTTTTTAATGTCTGTATCATTTGATTGCGTTGACTTAGAAGGTTGATTTTTTCACAGCTCCACGCGTTCCAGAGACAAAGGGTCCAAGGTGAAACTGAGACGCCTCACTCACTTCGTTCGCTAAGTCAATAAAACTATAACAGTATTATAGAAACAAAGTGTAGAAAACAATTGATAGCTCAGCAAAACCAGATTACTTTACATTAATGACACGATTTAATCCTCCAGGTCAAATACAAAATCCAGCATTACGAAGGAATGTACTAATGCCGCTAAGTTGGGAGCTCTTAGAGGAAGCACTACGAATTAATCCGAAACGTGTCGGGCTAAACTCAACTTATACGCGTAACGAGTGATCCGTGTTCGCTATTTCACAATTATCAACTAACAGACTTACGGCCAAAAAAAACTTACCAACAATACAGAAGTCTCCAACACTGTGGCTCAACAGCAATTCGTTGAGTAGTTCACTCTGGAAAGCTGTCTTCACGGCTCCTTTGTATTCCCTCCCCCTCTTACTGCCCCCGCACGGCACGGTAAACTGACTCTTGCCGCCATTAATCTCCATAGTCAATAATGCTTCGTTTCCCTTGAACTCGACACCTTGAAACAAAAGAAAAGATAACATAATTATAATTGTTGCGTCTATATTTTCTCCCTTACAGTTGAAAGTTATAGGTAACTCGGTTTTTCTCTGAAACTATCAACTGTTCAGTATTATTTACAAAATAAACCTAACCTATCCTGTAGAATTCTACAGGGTAACCATTACAAAATTCCTGATTTTTTTACGGTTTCAGAGAAAAAAAGAGTCATGATATGACTAGTGATAGATTATGACCATCAACACACAGTATGACTTACAAAATTCCGACGAAACAAAAGGAACCGATTTTTTTATAACCGCTATAGCCTAGTGGTTTAACCTATGCCTATGGCTTCTCAAGCAGTGTGGGTTCAAGCCCTTTGAGTTTTTCGGAATTTACGCGCGAAATTACGTGTATAATTTACCACGAACTTCACGGTGAAGGAATACATCGCGAAAAAACCTGCACATTCCTGCGTAGCAATTCAATGGCATGTGTGAAGTTCCCAATCAGCACTGGGCCCATCATCATCATGTCAGCCGAAAGACGTCCAGTGGTAGCCCTAGGCTTCCCCCAAGGCTCTCCATTCAGACCGGTCTTGTGCTTTCCGCATCCACCGCGGTCCCGCGATCTTTACCAGGTCGTCGCTCCATCTTGTTGGAGGCCTACCGACAGCTCGTCTCCCGGTCCGCGGACGCCGTTCGACCGACACTGGGCCCGCGTGGGAACTATAGCCCAAGACCTCTCATTATGAGAGGAGGCCTGTGTCCAGCTATGACACGCTGGTGATGATGATTAAATTCCATTTTTTTTTTACACGTCATTTTTTTTAGTCTACCAGCGCTTTCGGAAAGACCACGATTGCCAAGAAGAATGCGCCGCAAGAAACTTGGCACAAAGCCATTTTTAGTGTTCCGTACCTTAAAAGGAAAAAACGGAACCCTTATAGGATCACTTTGTTGTCCGTCTGTCTGTCTGTCTGTCCGTCAAGACCCTTTTTCTCTGGAACGCGTGGAGGTAGCATACTGAAATTAATATCAAATACTCAAGCCTGCAGTCCCTTGAAGCCGTGAAAAAATCAACCTTCTAAGTCAACGCAATCAAAAGATACTGTCATTAAAAAGACTATTCGACCGAATAGCCTAGTGGTTAGAGACCTTGACTATGAAGCTTGAGGTCCCGGGTTCGAATCCCGGTCGGGGCCGATGTTTGTATGATGAATACGAATGTTTGTTCTCGGGTCTTGGATGTTTAATATGTATATAAGTATGTATTTATCTATATAAGTATGTTTATCCGTTGTCTAGTACCCATAGTACAGGCTTTGCCTAGTTTGGGACTAGGTCAATTGGTGTCAATTTGTCCCATGATATTTATTATTTATTATTATTATTATTTCCATACAAATTGCCGAAATCCAAAAACCTAAAGGGTACTTCAAGTTGTCCTAGAAACTTGAAATTTGGTATAAAGCTCTTATAGCACAACCACTCAGAAAAGTCTCAAAATCTTAAATTTTTATGTCTGTCTGTAGATTTCGCAAACCAATATAAGTTGATCCCACACTGCGTACATTTAGCTTAGGAGCTCTCTGCTAACACTGGACTTCTTAAAACACTGGGGAAAAGTGTTAAAATCTTTCTACGGAACCCTCGTGCGCGAGTCCGACTCGCACTTGGCCGGTTTTTTCTAAAAACATGTTACATTAGCTCTTACATTACGTATTACTAAAATATACCTTGTAGCGATATGCTCCATCTGGGCTTGGTATCTATACTGAGGTTATGGAGCACGGCTTCAGCGTTTTTGATGAGCTCTTTGGTCAGGAAGGTTCTGTACGGGTACAGCAGGTAGATCAGCTTGTGGATCGGAATGTCTGGGTTTTTCTCCTGAAAATGAAAAAAAAATTAGACTACGTAAATAAACGAATCACGCGTGTATAAGTCGAGTCGAGACTAATATTTGTGCGCCGCTATCACCTGCGCTTAATAGTCGCACGATCAAAGCCTTTATGCGCTCGCAGATAAAAGTTTATGAATTAGTCGAAACATGTCGGGCTAAACTCGACTTATGTACGTGAGTAATCCGTTTATATCACTATGATTCAGTCATATTAACTCAAGATAAAAAGAAATAGATACCTAACTCATGCTCATGTCATGAGTCATTCGTGTCAAGCCATTTATGACTTAAGGAATAAATAAGTACCTATCTAATGTGTTTTTTATAGTAGGTAATAAAACGTATACATGTGTATACTACAACGTGCTACAACTATCCAACATAGTATACTACAGACTAGAGTATATACATACTACAACTTTTGTTTCTTATTACATTCCCAATGGAATAGCAATTTTTAAAGTAGCTTTTCAGTCAAAAACAAGTGTACGCTTTGTTGCCCCACTGTGCCTCGTTTTCTTGTTCGTGTAAAAAGTACGCATAATTTAAAAAAATATATAGAGAAAATAACAATCTAATAAAAAAATATTAAAAAAAAAACTTAACGTGCTCTGTAATACGATACAACCAATAAAAATAATTGTAAAATGAATAAATATCGTGGGACAATTGACACCAATTGACCTAGGTAGTCCCAAATTAAGCAGATCTTGTGTTATGGGTACTAGACAACGGATAAACATACTTATACAGATAAATTCATACAAATATAGGTAAATATTAAACATCCAAGACTCGAGAACAGCCATTCGTATTCATCATACAGACATCTGCCCCGACCGGGGATCGAACCAGGGACCTCAAGGTTCGTAGTCATGTTCTCTAACCACTAGGCTATCCGGTCGTCAAAACTTGACAAAGACAAAACATCACAAGTGTTCGTACCCCGCCCTAAATTGACTTTGAAGCCACCAAATTCAAGGTTGACCCAAATAAAACTATCATTACCAAACTATTGTCAAACTACCCAGTGTCTTTGACAATGGACTTGACACACCAAACTCGCAGATGACAGGATCGCGTGAAGCCATACCACAGAACTATACCGGGTTAGAAGGAAAGAGGTATGTACCTTGCATGCCAAAAAAAAGAGCTGCGAACCTCATTACGCGTTCCAGCTCCATACTGTAGGCCGAGCACGAAGTTTTCGAATCCTGCTTAACGTTACGTTATCGTATAAATCGAGAAACCTCACAGTAAATTTTAGTTCCAAATACGCTCACGGGCGGGCGCTGTTCCAAACTTCATACAATTCGATATCGTTTACTATGTACTCGATTACGTTACGCAGTTTTCAGTGTTCGGCCTCTGCTTTCCGCGAGCGACGTTGGATTTGAAAAACAAAATACCTCGTTGTTCATCAATTAACTATTCAAACGCCACCACAAAAGTTGCAGTTGTTACTTAATCGAGGTTTTTTCTCTCTAAATTACACTCGTAACGTCAAAATACCTACGCATAATGTTACACGCTCGGTTCCCATATAAATCGATGAACTCTTTCCTTCTATCGCGGTATTGTTCTGTGAGCCATACCGTGAAAGTAATACAGTCTCAAGGATGAATTTTATTACGAACATATTAAACTTAACGTGCCGTTAAAATGATAAGCTTTATGGGCGACTATAGCTTGCGCCCGTGGCTTCGCTCCCGCGGCAAAACTTCGTATTTCAGGGCTATTTCCAAAACTGATGAAACCTGTGTCCTTTTATTGCTCTTAGAGAGTATGTGCACTAAGTATTTTAATCCTAACTTTAAAAATAAGAGTTTTCTCGTAATCATCCCCTTTTTCACCCCTTTAGTGCTGGATTTAAAAAAAAACTATACTATTCATATTATAAATGGGAAAGTTTAATGCATAAACGTCACTCAAGCCTCTATAGCTAAAATATTTTCTGTCTTCTTCTTACTAGAGAAAATGCCAATGTGACAAAAAGGGACAATCGAACTTTAACGGCACATTCGTTAAAATAGGTTTATGAATAACAGGGTAAATGTTTGCTACTCAATCACAAAGAAAAACCGGCCAAATGGGAGTTGGACTCACTAGCTTAGCTTTCTAGGTCCAAGGGTTTGGGCTGGGCGTTGATCAGTCAGTCAGTCAGGACTTTTCGTTTTCTGTACGAGTATACATATATAGACGATTAGTTACCAATATGAGTGCTGCAGCTTGCAGACTGTCCACGGGGAAGTCTGGCAGGTTGACCTGTTGCAGCTCGGGGCTGATGAGGGCGTACGCTGCAGACAGAAGCTGTTCCAGCTTCCCCTGGTCCACCTTGGGCGCTGCTTCTTTTATCATGTTTAGGTGCTCCTGCAACGCATACAAATAATGGTTAGGTTAAGTACACCAATGTATAGGGATTTTAATAGGTTAGGAGTTCCAGGAGGTTGGGTATGTAGAGAGACTGAGTGAAAGCAGATTTACAAAAAGGGTGTATGAAGGGAGAGTGGATGGAAAAGTGGGAAAGGGAAGAAAGACCTCGGCGAACGTACTGCGATCAAATCGGTGATATTTTGGAAAAAGGACAGGTCAGGAGTACCCAAAACCTATGTATGAAGAATGTTATGAGATTAAGGGAAGCAAAGGTTGTATGTCAGGGTCGTAGCAAGTGGAAGTCCGTGGTCTCTGCCTACCCCTCCGGGAAACAGGCGTGACTGTATGCATGTATGTATGTATGTATGTATGTAGGAGTTTCACGTTTAACATTATTATGATACCTTTTTTACAATATTTTAAATAAGTAATTTACGTATTCGGTGCGAATTCTGAACGATTTTTTTTGTGGAAAGACGCGTTATTTGTGATAACACTGTGTAACATGAATTAGACCTATATTTAATAGATATCACCACCAAAACGACGTGGTTTAGTAGACGAGAGGTGGGGTGAGGAAGGCGCGAAATGCTGACGGTTATCCTCTCAGGAGAGCGTCTTAAAGTCACAAAACAGACGACAGTCAAAACAACAAAAGCTACACCTGTAGAGAGCGTAGAAAAAAACAAAGCAAAACTTTGACAATTAAACTTGTGAACTAAAAAACAATTACTTTGCTCACCCGCGACCACTAATGACAAATAGTTATATCTGTGCGGCAAATGTATGTTTCCATGCAACACCTCCGCCTCCACTGCTACACGAATCAACACATGCCACACAGACCCAACTATCACCACCACCACTATACTAAACGCTGACGCGTTTCGGCACTCTCCACGAGGCCATTTACGAAGCACAACAACAACCGCTCAACATGCCACCACTTCCACTACTGACATATGTAAACCATGTACTCAACTTAGTTAATGACAATACCAACGTACCCACTAATATTTTATAAATTCCAAACTACCCTTTTATGTAAGTCCTAAACTACCCTTTTTAAAAAATTAATAAATTAAACTTGTGTAACGTGGAAACTGGCACAACACGCGACTTGGACAGTCAGATTGCCTGACTTTTTGCCGCCTTTAGAATACTTTAGAACAGGGTTCCGTTTGCCATCCATTTTAAATTTTAAGCTTGCCACTAAACGGCATATTCTTCAGTACATACGTGAACCATATATACTACTGTAGTCTTTGACGTGAACACCCATAGTAGCCGGACATGTCAGCTCAAAAATAGTTTAGAATGTTCAAATAACGATCTTTCATATAACACCCCACATGACCTAGTAGCGTAATTTAAAATTTCAATAAGTACATACTTATGCAATAAAAATACAAATATTATTTATTTCTTATTTTTGCAAAATGAGAGAGAGAGAGAGAGAAACATTTATTCACATACATAGAAATAAAATAATACATTTGAAAGAGAGAAAAAAAATACAACAGAACGTCGAAGCGTCATCTAAAACTATTCCAAATTTCAAGTCGCGATAGTATTAGTAGTTCCTGAGATAACCGGCTGTGGCAGACAGACTGACAGACTGGATTCCTGATATATGGGTTCCTTTTTAGCATTTGGGTACGGAACTAATAAAATTGCTTAAGTAACAACTGTCACAAGCGCTCCTTTAGGCTTTGCCGTAGTTATATTTACTCAAAGTACTAATTTACGCACCTAATAAAATGGCCAGAGGGTCGAGCACGACTTTTCGAATCCTGCGTAATGTTACGGTTATCGTATCGAGATCGAGAAACCTCATACTAAATTTTAGTTCCAAATACGCTCACGGGCGGGCGCTGTTCCAAACGTCATACAAACTCGATAACGTTTACTATTCGATTTTACTTTCGAAAAGTCGTGCTCGACCCTCTGAGCGTAACCCATTTAAAACCTACCAACGAAAGGAACAAAACCATACAACTTAAAAAAAATGGTAATTGGATAGTGCTCGAACTAGACAAAGACCCTGCGTCACTACTAAATCTCGCGTTGTTTGTCGCCGTATATCGCGTGTCGACAAAATCCTGCGGCGGATATAAATTCGGAACTATCGTGCGCTGTCGACGGGGTTGTTACTAACACGAGGAGACGTTATAGTTGTGAAATATGAGAAGACTGTTTGAAAATAGTTAAAAAAACTACACGGAGAAATAACGTTCACCCTTAAAAGTTGCGAGACAGAACACACGAAAGAAAACTCCAACCACAAGGCGCTTCTCTTCTTCTTCTCCATCTTCTGTGCCCTAAGCACGACTTGTCGAATCCTGCGTCACGTAAACTCGAATAGTAAACTATAACGAGTTTGTATGACGTTTGGAACAGCGCCCGCCCGTGAGCGTATTTGGAACTAAAATTTAGTATGAGATTTCTCGATCTCGATACGATAACCGTAACGTAACGCAGGATTCGACAAGTCGTGCTTAGGGCACTGATGCTTGGCAGGCACTATACATCGTAATCCTAACTAATATTATAAATGTGAAAGTAACTCTGTCTCTCTGTCTGTCTGTTTGTTACCTCATCACGGGAAAACCGCTGCACCAATCTAGATGAAATTTGGTAAGAAGATAGTTTGAATATTGAGGATTAACATAGGCTACTTTTTATCCGGGAAAATTACATAATTCCCGGGGGATAGCGATAACCGAAATCTACTCGGACGAAGTCGCGGGCAACAGCTAGTATTATAATAAATAACCTAACCAATTTAACATTAAAACATAAGAGCCGACTGCGATTCCCGGAAACAATAAACCCTATGTAACTCTCACAACTGAGACGAATCTAATGATACCTCATATGTTGAAATACGTCAACCGCTTTAGGCTGTAGAGCGTGCCAAAGAATAAGTCATTCATACATACATACATACGTTCGAAAAACATAACCACTCTTGGGCATTCGGGTAAACTCAGAATGGAAAGTGGAAACACCATACAAAGTTTACAAACGAATAAATGTCATTTTAATCCCAAATTAGAAACTATAAATATCTGCCTGTATTCTGTAAATTAACTCAAAAACGACCAACGAACAAAGCAAAGCAATTAAATATTCACAAACCTTATGCCAACTTTAGTCAAAATTCATGGCAACAATTAAAATGCAAACTTGGTACATGAAGCTAAGTTGTTACCTCACACCATCAAATGCCCGATACATCGAGTTTGTATGTAAAAGTGGGACCCGGTGGAGTCAGTGGCACGGGAGGAAAATGAAGCCCGTTTGCTTACTCACGACGTCAAATGCCGGTTACATTGAGTTTGTGTGTAAAAGTAGCTCCCAGTGGAGTCAGTGGCAATAGATTGTTCAGTCGCGTGACGGTCTGTACATAATTGCTATGTCACTGTCGCAAAATTAATCCCTCGCGACTTCGTTGGATGTTGAGCGGGTTTAAAATTTTAGACAATTTCGTGGCCAAGGGTAATTCTCGTTTCCGTGGAACTGCGACATTTTGCACGAGTGAACTGTACTCTTACATTTTCATAGCAGAGCAAGTAAATAATTACGAAACCTTAAAAATATAATTGCTTAGAAACTGTTATCTTTGATGAGCAAAATTGTATGGCAATAAAGCTAAGATTACGAGATAAATAAACAACATGAAAGGCTTGAATGTAAAAAAAAAGTTCATGAATACATTTTGTTTTTAGTTTAATTTAATTTTTGGTAAAAATATTTACTAGAATAACTCATTTTAGTAACAACGATAAATAATCTGCAGCCGTCACATGTATAAAACTAGTGCTATGTGAGCTGTTAGATCAATGGCGGTAGAACGAGACGGTGACTTTGATTGTGATTGCGAGCCGGCGGCCTCCCCCAAAGCTCTCCACTCAGACCGGTCTTGTGCTTTCCGCACCCACCGCGACCCAGCGATCTTTACCAGGTCGTCGCGCCATCTTGTTGGAGGCCTGACAGCTCGCCTCCCGGCCCGCGGACGCCATTCGAGAACCTTCTGACCCCATCAGCCATCAGTCTGCGAGCAATCCTTCCTTATGAAGCTATTTCATACTCAAACCCTATTTCTCACCCCGTGCGCTAAGCGTCGCATGCATACAGCCCATTAGCGCGCCGCACACGAAAACAATTTGCTCAATTAATTCCGACAACAGCGCCGCGTTCTGACAACTTATTAGCGGATAATCGCAGCGCAAACAACGGCGGTGATAAACGGCAGGGTTGCGGTTGATTGCTAACTATGGACTGATTTTCAGGGGTTGCTTGTGTATTTTAAGGCTATTACAATCAGCAGCAGAAGTTGCTAAGCAACCGAAGCGGTCACAATGATCTGCACAAGCTCTTATGTCTATAACAACAGAACCGTGCTTAGATCTTGTGAACGCGTCGGTTGCTTAGCCACTTTTGCTGCTGACTGTACCAGAGATAAAAAGCCGTCTCAAGCAAAGGATCGCGGGTTCGAGCTCCGGCTGGCAACTCTATTTTTCAGAATACATGTGCAAAATTACCGCGACGGAACTATAACCCAAGCCCTCTCATTCTTAGAGGAGGCCTGTGCTTAGTATATACGTTCTTTGTCTGTGCCCAGCAGTGGAACGTTAAAAAAAGACTGGTGATGATGATGACTACAGAATATATGAAAGTAATGGGTGTTCCCTTGCTGTGTTCTGGAGTGATGTACCTAGGCAAAACCTCGAACGGAACCTCATTCTACTTTCTACAATCTAATTCTAAAGTTTATTAAATATACATAAAATCTCAAAAAAATTAAACCCTAACGCTACAATATTTTATACCGTACCGAACACGAACACCGAATAGTTATCACGTTATCACTAAGGCTTGTCTCGGGCAATAAAGCCTTCCGTGTGGAAACAATCCCCACAATTACACGGCGGCCGCTACCACAGCAGTGCTTGCATTTTAAATTAGCTCAGTTCGCATGAGGCGTGTCATGCTTCGCTACACAGCAGAAGAGAAAATTAATTTGTGGTTATGTATTGTAAGAGCTATTAAGTAACTTGTTTTTAGAAAATAATACTCTGTTTGTACTAAGTTTCTTGCGGCGCGGCGCATTCTTCTTGCCAATTATGGACTTTCCGAAAGCACTGGTTGACTCAAAAAATGATGTGTAAAGGAGCATTTAACTGCCTATTTACCTACTGAATATAAATCAGATTTGTTGAATTTTGATTAATTTATTATATAGAAAAAAAATATACTAAAGTTGCATTAAATTTTTCATACGTACCACGCGCATGTGGTATATTTTATATTGCAAGGTAAGGTTTAATAAGATACGTAAGAATGGAAACTGTGAGAGGGCTCTACAATTACGTACATCAAACATTTTTATGTGAACCATAAACGCGTTAAAAACTTCCCAGATAAAATATAGTTTTTGACTTTTCAATTTTCTTACACTCCATTCATTTTAAACATTAGAATTAACGGTCAATCTACCAAACACGTTTTTCGGCAATTCGAAGAAAAATGGGGAAAAAATGATCTAATACGTGTTGAATGACAAGCACAGGTTTAGGCGTAAGTTATAGTTAGCTAAACATACTACCGTACAGACTTACGTAATATGCCTATTCGAGGGCGAACAGCTAGAGGCATAAAACGCAATTGTATACATTTCCGCTCCTGACACATAAAATAGAGAACTAAAGGCGACAGAACGCCTTATTCTGAGAGTCGCGATACAGCTTCAGGTATTTTTATCTAGTGGCTCTGTGACCGTAGACCTCGCCACCTCATTTTTGAAAACTAAAAAAAAAACAAATCTACTAAATAGACCCAGTTATATGATTATCGAACCTGATCACAAAATTTCACAGGAATCGGCCAATTTTTGAACATTTTCGTTTTTTTTTAAAAACAAACCCACAAAAACGAATCGACAATTTTTTTATATAATTATCGTACCTGTTCATCAAATTTCAAGAGAATCCATTGAGAAATGCTACCTGTAGAGGAAACAGCTGGACAGAAAGCCGGACATACGAAAGATTTTTTGCCCAAGCTGAAACCCAGACGTTTCACTCACTTCGTTGGCTCGGTGAATAAGTTCGATGTTATTTTGGAGATTCCATATTGTACATACGAAGTAGTTTCCGCCTGCGCATTCGTTCCCGTAGCAGAACTCCGTATCCTGAGCGTCTAGTGTAATCATAATCAACGACCAAAAAACGTCTCGATCGCGTTCGCGTTTGCGTCTGAATTATTATGGGCACATTGGCAGCACCACTAGTGGCACGTATCGACAACAAACAATTCTCATACTATTTGACACTTTAACGCAAACGCGATCGAGACGTATTTTTGGCCGTTGACGCTCACAATTCAGTGCCCTTAGTGTAATCAAAAAGCACAAAATACGCCTCGATCGCGTTTGCGTTAAAGTGTCAAATAGTATGAGAATTGTTAAACGCGAACGCGATCGAGACGTATTTCTTGGCGTGGTCGGCGTTTACACTAGGCGCTCTGAGCGCCTAGCGTAATCGCCGACCAGGCCAAGAAATACGTCTCGATCGCGTTCGCGTTTAACATTTCTCATACTGTGCCCTAAGCACGACTTGTCGAATCCTGCGTCACGTAAAATCGAATAATAAACTATAACGAGTTTGTATGACGTTTGGAACAGCGCCCGCCCGTGAGCGTATTTGGAACTAAAATTTAGTATGAGATTTCTCGATCTCGATACGATAACCGTAACGTAGCGCAGGATTCGACAAGTCGTGCTTAGGGCACTGTTTTACACTTTAACGCAAACGCGATCGAGACGTATTTTATGCTTTTTGATTACACTAAGGGCACAGATGCTTTAAGTCGATTTCTGTTTGTCGGTTAAATCTACATTTTTAGTTATTTTCATTAAAGTTTCCACAAGTTCTAAGCCCCGAATAAGCCTTAGCAAGTCGTAACACGATCCATGCGCGGCGTATCTGATGGCGCAGCGTTCTTATTTAAATCAACCAACTATTCACAGTAGCCGCCCACACGAGGCGCGGCAGGGAAATCACAGTGCCCCGAGCACGAACATTCTAATCCTACGTAACGTAATCTAGTAGTAACGGTACCGTATCGCCATCAAAAAATAAATTTTAAACATGGGGGTAAATTACAAAATGAGAAAAAAAGTTTCGCAAACTACATCGTGTTACATATCAAATTAATTAAAGGTCTCATTGTAAGCATCTCAATTTTTTTTGTAAATTTAAGTTAAACAGTTTTGAAGTTATTTAAGAAAATAGACGAAAATTTACCATTCCCAATGACTATTTTCTACAACCGCGGTGTACTTAAATTAATATGACTTGACATAAGAAGACTCAAACGATCACACTGAAAAACGAATGAAACAAAAACTACCTAAGCAAACTACACAACCGACTTAAATAAAGCTCAAACACTATCGCAGTTCTATTTCCACACTAATTTAAACCAACTTTCTAAATATACAGCGAGATACCATCATTCCATTAGCGATACAAGTTTCACAACTTAGGAAACTTATAGAAAAACCACGCGAAATAAATACCTTGAATCACGCAAAAGTGAAGCCTTCCACCAATGACATAAGAACTTAGCAATGTGCTATACTAACTTTGTATTCCCACTAAGTCCTGTTCAATTAAGCGTGGCGCTGTATTCTATAGTTAAACTGATTTTATTACTATAAAACGTTAGTTCCAGATTCGGCCACCAGCATTCCTTATTTTGCAAGACTGCACTATTTACAGTGGTAAATAACATTTCGTGTTAAATAACAGTTTACGTTCGATGTCTGGAATTATGCAAAATGAATACCGAACTTATAATTCGCAGTTTGTATCTGACTACATATTTGAAATTTTGAACGGTAATTTTATAGGTCGGTTTTGGTTTGACTATAACTAGTGAGGGCCAGCAGTGAACAGAAGTGATTTTGTGATAAATTAATTGAACAAAATTGACTTCGCAAGGGAAACGGAAATTATTTTCAACGTTAAAGTTAGCGAATTGTATTCAAGTAGAACTACAAGTATTAAACTTCTAAAAGATGTACTTACTGAAACGATTACCTACACAGAAAATAGCCTTAAATTAGATTTAGATTATTTATTAACTAAACGTCAAGTCAGAAGAATTCACCAAAATAAAACACAAGTTTTTGAAAATTAACTTGCTTAATGCAATCGAACCGTCGAATATTCGAAAGATTAAGGCTCTTTATTTTGAGACCGCAATCTTTAGAGTCAATTATTTATTATTTGCGGGGCATTATGTGCGACATTAAATTTTAAAACCACAAAATCGTTAAAAAGGGAAAATATGAAGGGCGAAAATATCTTGTAACTTTGTGTTCACTTCCAAAAACAAGTTGACCTCAGTTAAATAAATGGATTACTCACGTAGGTAAGTACATAAGACGAGTTTAGACCGACATTTTTCGGACTTGCTTGCTTGAATCGCGCGAGCAGAGCCTTGGCACGCAGTGGCGTTTTGCTACTGCTGAGTCGTGTGTTCCAGAGAAAGGACTACGAATTAGTCCCAAAAGTGTCGGGCTAAACTCGACTTATTTACGTGAGTGATCCGTTTTTTTTATATAACGGGGAAGGCAAACGAGCAAGTGGGTCACCTGATGATAAGTGATCACTAATTTATTGAATCAGGCGTTACTTTGCGGAGGTCCATATTTATGAACTAAAAAACAATGGCCTCGTGGAGAGTGCCGAAACGCGTCAGCGTTTAGTATAGTGATGATGGTGATAGTTGGGTCTGTGTGGCATGTGTTGATTCGTGTAGCAGTGGAGGCGGAGGTGTTGCATGGAAACATACATTTGCCGCACAGATATAACTATTTGTCATTAGTGGTCGCGGGTGAGCAAAGTAATTGTTTTTTAGTTCATAAGTGATCACCACTGCCCATAGACACCTGCAAAACCCCGGAGGGTTTGCAGATGCGCTGCCAACCTAGAGAGCTAAGATGAAATGCCTCTTGTGCCCGTAATTACACCGGCTGTCTTACTCTCCACACCGGAACACAACAGTGCAAGCACTGCTGCTTAGCGGCAGGATTAGCGAGTAAGATGGTGGTAGCAATCCGGACGGACCTCGCACAAGGTCCTACCACCCGCTAAAGTGTATTATAAGCTAAGTGTATTTCACGTTAAAAGTGACAACGACTTCGAGCGTCTCATTAATCTTATTTATTTTTTGCAAATTGGCACGCAATAAGATGCTACTTACAAATCATTCCTTTTCTGGCGTGACCTATACGAATAATGTCACTTGCAATTTTTCTTTCTAACATAAAAAAACTACAGAAGCATTCTTTCCGTCCAAACCGGTTTGAACTGGAATGCTCATTCACCGTTGGGGTCGTAAAGCGGGGCTTGACAAATTAGGCTAGCTGCGGATAATGTACCAACTTGGCACGCTCGCGATCGAGCACCATTTCGTAAGGTTAGGGTGCATGTACACCTGTGCCCTTAGTGTAATCAAAAAGCACAAAATACATCTCGAGCGTGTTTGCGTTTAAATGTCAAATAGTATGAGAATTGTTAAACGCGAACGCGATCGAGACGTATTTCTTGGCCTGGTCGGCGATTACACTAGGCGCTCTGTACTCAACGGCCAAAAAGTACGTCTCGAACGCGTTTGCGTTAAAATGTCAAATAGTATGAGAATTGTTTGTTGTCGATACGTGCCACTAGTGGTGCTGCCCAGAGTAATTCAGACGTAAACGTGAACCCGACCGTGACGTATGTTTGTTCGTTGATAACACTAGACGCTCAGAGGCCCGAGCACGAATATTCGAATCCTGCGTAACGTAACGTAATCGAGAAACTTCATAATAAATTTTAGTTTCAAATACGCTCACGTGCGGGCGCTGTTCCAAACGTCATACTAATTTCTCGATAACGTTAAGTACTACTCAATTACGTTACGCGGATTCGAATATTCGTGCTCGGGCCTGTGTATAAGCAGGTACGTAGTACGTACTTAAATAAATTAAATTATCGCATTAGCCCGTAAAGAAGTAAATTCTACGCTACGCGGACGCCAAGCAAGAAGAGAGTATTTACATACGTACTTATTTACAGAACCAAAGTTGTTGTGGCGATTTTGACAAAATAAATAATGCACATATCATGATGGTGTCCAATTGTCCATGTTGCCTTCATCGTAATTCGTAAAGTTTCAAGGACGCCGACAATGTAATGTGAAAATGCATTTGGTTTAAAAACACAAGTGGATCTCGCAAAAAATCGGCGTTAAGCAACATCACCCTCTTTCAATAAAAAATAAAATAAAAATAAAACTCCTCCTGTCAACTGTCACAGGGAGTGAATAACAAAAAAGAACAGACCGGAGGGAGCTGCACCGACAAGAGTCTTAATATTAAATATTGAGTGAACGAACTGTAACTCTTGCTGATTTTCCAAAAAAAAACAACAAACTAAAACAAAAAAAAGTGTCGCCATCGCCAATGTGACCGCGGCTCGATTCCGGGTTAAAACCGCCTCCGGTTGTGGCTCGTCAGCCAGTCACACACGGCAAAGCGACTTGCGAGGTCGTCACCACGGTCCACCACCCAAACAAATGCGCAACTATAATAATAATGATTGCAAACTGTTTACGACACCTGCGTAGAGGTTCGTAGAGGTTCGTAGAGCTTCGTAGGTGGCTATGGGCTACGGCGTAGAGTGATGTGATTGGAAAGTGGATTTTGTTTGAAGTGAGTTGATCACGTTGGTGTTTTGTTTTCGTAAAAAACAGACGTATTGTGTGACTACTTCTAGTTAACTTGCAAAGATTCGTCTCGTCATTGTATCGCTATATTGCGGAAACGAATTATTTTACGGAATAAATTGTATCATATGTTTTTTTAAATGTTCCTGACTCACTCGTAACTGTGCTTGATTTTATCTAAAACCATTTATTTATTCGGGCTTTTTTACGTGATTGAAAAGCAGACACTTTTGTAATTTAAGATTTATCTTGGTCAATTGAGTTCGAAACAAAATAAACTAAATAATTGATCAGAATCCCATAACGTTAATTTATTTTTGCATTATCGCCGTCAAAACTAAATACATCCCTTAAAAACTTAGCTCTTACAAACACGCTTTCATATTCTGTATTTTGTATTTTCAAAATATCATTATATATTTATGTCTGTATTATTTATTTACGTGCCATCTTGAAATTGGTGATTTTTTGTATTTTCACGCAAATCTCAGTAAGTATCAGATCTTGATTTTTTTGTAAGGGATGACTTCAAAAGTTGGTAATATATCCTTTGAATCTTAAATCAATAGTAAAGGTTTCATTAGATGAGAAATTACATATTGCGGGTAATACTTAGAAACAACACAATATAAGTTGATAACAAAAATAATCTAACTTTTAAATCTGTTCAAAAAAGTAAATTCTACCAAACTTTACGCACAAAATTATGCATTCACATACATAATCTTGATAACTTTTTTAATTTAAACCTAGATACTTCGAATTTGTCCTGTTGAATAGGTTTTTTTGAAACTGACGATCAACTACAGAAGTACTGCGAAGTATCTCTCGAAGTATGAAAAGCTCCATTCGATACATAAGGCAAAAAAAAATTACAAGCGACAGACTAATTGGGAACATCATCCTTTATTCAACATGATTTAAAATCATTAAACAGGAGAAATCCATAAAAAGTACAGCCAAGGCTTGTAAAAAATTGGTCAAGAGAATGTCGGTCTCGCGCGCTGAGGGTTCCGAGCCTGATGGCATGATGATAATATTTGTACTACTTTTCGTACAGTTAGTTCAATCTAGGACATACATACGGTCAGTGAAAAACTGTGCTATTTAGAAATACCGTTTTATTTTTTCTCTAATCTTCACATTTAAACGTCTATTATGTGTAATAATTTTACATTTTTCTCTTTCGGGGATAAAGCGGGGCAATATTTTTTTTAACATTTTTCTTTACAAATCGAAAACTGTGGGCTTGAAACAGAACTCTTTCATGTGATTCCCCCATTTGACCTAGTGACCCCACTTTGAAATTTTAAGACCCCTTTCAGACCCTGTTGCAATCAAAATGAGCACATTTTTAATTATTTTCTACTTGCTAAATACTTGGGTCATCTAAAACCATTCCATAATTCATGTCGATATCGGATAGCATTAGGTGGTAATTCCTGAGATAAGAAAGACAGGCGGACAGACAGATCGAGTGACACCGTAGGGTTCCTTCTTACCATTTTGGATCGGAGCCCTAACAACTACAAACTCGTATCATTGATAGAGACTTTACAAAAAATATAGGGTGATGTTTTGTTTTGATTGAAATCCACAAAGTTGTGGAAACGTTGCGTCACGCAAGACTTTCATGGAACTATTAATCATTTCTACGTGGTGCTACGTAGCGTATTTATAAAATACAGTGGCTGCAATTGACACATTTTCAATTGCAAATGCAGGATCTAATAGGAGTAATGGGGCAAGGCATAAAAAGAAGCACTTGAAAAATAAGATAACATAAGATATTTATGAGATCCTTGAAGTTATTTATTTCCATTATTTAATATCCCTTAAGTTTATCAATTACTCTAATATTGAACAATCTGTGCTCGATCTGTAAATAATTACAACACTTTCAAATAAAAAAAATTAAAATCGGCACATACCTATATGGCAAAAAGTAAATATTTTCCATTACTTAATGGTGATGGTTTAAACTGAAAATACAAATCAAACTCAAATCTGAAAGTAAATCCATTTGAGAGAGATACTTTTATTTACACAAAGTCGAAACACAAAAATAAATAAATAAATATCACGGGACAATTTGACACCAATTGACCTGGTCCCAAACTAGGCAAAGGCAAGGGTACTAGACAACGGATAAACATACTTATATAGATAAATACATACTTATATACATATTAAACATCCAAGACCCGAGAACAAACATTCATATTCATCATACAAACATCTGCCCCGACCGAAAATAATATTAAAACACACAATTTACCTACAAACTAATTACATTTGAAATAACATTATCGAATATTTTGAAATGGGCTCTACACAGCATAACGCGAACAATAAGTTTGTTTGTTACTGAATCGCAAGTATGTATCCTACCGGATCCGAATAAAATCTTGCACATAACATAACCCGTGACCCAAGCTGAAACACAGACCACCCTTTTTCCCGTATAACCAAATCCTACGCAGATTCGGTTATCGCTATCCAGGTATTCTAACCTCAAATACCTGTATGAAATGTCAACACTGGCGCAGCATACGCTGTGGTATACAAAGCATTGTGAGGTAACGTTAGCGAACAGAGTGAGTGGGTAACAAGTCTCCATTCAAACATTCCCCTTTCACAAAATTGAAAACAGACTATAATATATTAATATAACATAGTTTAACAGACAGGTTTTTACAGTCACGCAAAATTAATTTTAAGTTGCTAAGGGACATTTTGCACTGACGGACGAACATAATTGACCGTTGTTTTGGACTTTCTTTGCTTGCTTGTACTGAAATTTGAGTACCGTATAACGTACAGAAGTTATGTTCAATTAGCGTGCAAGTCAGGTTTGTATCTCGCTTACTGCGATATAATTTGGACGGCATCGGCATCTATTTAATAGAAGACCGCCTTTTACATGCAATTTTCAAACGAAGATGCGGCCCCTTCGAAGTAAATACCCGTGTGAACCAAAGCCAGTCCGACAGTCATTTATTGACACAGCCATTTCAATTTCAGGACCGCATCGATAATCAATTATTATGGGCGCAAGTTCACGCACACATCGCGTGCCGACGTATGGCCCGTAGGGGCGGGACCATGCCCGCTCTCTGGCAGTCATCCCAGCGGCCTATGTACGTCCGCACGGTCTGGGTCGACGGCTTCCGGCACGCCATACTAACCAATGACGATCCCTACTACGCCAAGCTGAAGAAAAGAAGACCGCACTCCTCCGCCAGTACAACGCAGTACACAAAAACCAGGACGCGGCGGGAAGACACCGATCGAAGGAAGTTAAGCCTTGTCATCACGAACGACAAGTCCAGTTTCGGAATACCATCGAAAAGCCACCCTGACATCGAGGAATTGAATCTAAATGACTTGGATCAGGAATCCGAGGACGATTTCTTGTTAAAAGCGAACTCGCAACCTATTTACGAGTTCGACAGCAGCCGCTCGAAGTATAACAGCCTCTGTTTAAACATGAAGGCGTTTAGGAGCAACCGAACGGCGAGGAACGATTGTAAAGAAAACACAGATTTATCCGACAGAGTGCTGCAATGGCTAGATTTGGCGGGTAAGATAGATTTACTAGCCCCGGAAAACACTGAGCGCATGTCGCAGCCGCGCCACAGCTGGCCTGAGATACAGAAGCGCAACAATCTCAGCAAATCCAAAACGACTACCGACTTAAGAGCCAAGGAGGAAGCGAAAACTCCGAAAACCGATTCCGCGAGGACACAGCAAAGTGGTATTGATCGTCACGATTACCATGTCCCCACATCCGCGGCCACGATCGAAAACTACGCGAGACAGTCACGGAACAAGACCGCGCCACGCGACGCGCCGAAAACAAAGGACGCCAAAACAAAACGAGACATACGGGTCAATGTGCTGGAGGCACGACAGAAAGTCGCCACCGAGAGAAGCGCCGTCGAGAAACAGTACGCGGAGTTAGTTAGCAAGAAATTGATACCGGACCTGGGCAAAGGCAAGAAACAGGTACACATTTTCATGCCCGAAATGCCAAAGAAGCACAACACCAGCGTCACGAGCAGGACCGAGAGTCTGCTCTCGCAGTTATCTTCACTTAATAAATTTTAAATTATCCCTGATGTGAGTTTTATTATATTCCCTATTCCCTTTACGATTTTTGGCTAATTTCATTTCAACCTATATTTTTTGTAGACTAAAATTGCATTCGCATCCAAGTTAAATTTGATACTATTTATCAAATTTAACTTGCAAAAACTGACACACACGTACGAACAAACTAACAGGGCAAGTTGACTAAAATCTTGTAAAACCATACAAATAAATTGTACTAAAGATTTCGATACTTAAAATAATGAAACGGTTTATATTAAAAACTGTCTGATATCCCGAAATTGCCTGTAACGACCGATTACCTTACTTTCTAATTACTTCGTAAAAAAAATGGAATAATTCAGTTCAGTAGCCTTCAGTTTTAACAACTTTTTATCGTTTAAATTTGTAATTAGGGATTATTGTTATTCGTGATGATGAGTAATATAAAATGAAACAGGCCACCGTTGATATTCACTTTAAGCTGAAAACGCACAGAGAGCGGTAGCTGGGCGGCGCCGCGTGGAAGCGGTAACGGTAGTAGATAATATTCGAACCCGACGCAGAAAACGCGCAGTTTATACGACGACCTCTTTCATACAAGTACAAATATTCCAACCGATACCGCCTCCGCGCTGCACCGCGCCGCCCCGCTACCGCTGTCTTGCGTTTGCATCTTAACCGCAATAGCAGCAAATGAAGAATTTACGTGAAAACGCGTATTCCCTCTGTTTGTTATTTCTAAGTACCCGCCGGCCGCTGCTCGCCGTAGCCCGCCGTAAAGTACACTATCGCTTTACGGAAGGCATAAGCACCTGACCGGACGTGACTGGCTGTATGGACTTAGTTTCCTTTTCCTATCCCTTATGGAATGAATTATTTAAAAAAATAACCACAATAAGTTTTGGGAAGAAAATAAATGAAACATCTATGTTAATTTATAGAAAAACTATAGGTACAGTACAGGGTTTACACTACTGTATTTACTCACTGCACTTTATCTACTCCGCTAAACACTTATCCAAAGTAAATCGGCCTTTATAGAGTCTGACCAGCCAGTCATGTCACAAAATACCAACAAATTGTAACTATCTCTTTGTGTTAAGCGTAAAAAAGAGATGGGTGTACTTCCCCAGCTACGAATGCTAGTGACACGACTGGCTGGTCAGACCTAGCTATCAGCGACACAGACGGACTTACCCCGTAGCCGACAGTGACGACATCTCTCGCCTGGAACCGCGAGCGCAGCGGCGGATCGAGCGGCTGCCCGCTGTAACGGGGCACGGGCAGGCCTAGCGCAATCACGCGGAAGTTCTCGTCTACACGGACGAGACGCCATTTAGCTAGTTCCTCCTCGCCGTGTTCCTGAACGGACGAAGTGTGACGTCAAAATTGTTCTTAAACTATAATTTTGCCAAGGGTAGAATGGTAATGAAATATAATGTTTTGAGCACTGCACTGTAGAGATCATGATAACTGGCTTTCCATTGTGAATATGGCAAGATGTTCTATGATTGCTGCATTCAAAATTTTGAAAGAAACATTTTTTCCTGAATTGGTTAAATATACATTAATGAACAATGTAGATGTAGAGCTATTGTCACATTCACAATTTCCAAGAATACTCATCTAGAAAAAAAAGAAGTACAACATGAATATTATAATCGAACTTTTAATCTTACTTCTCGCAACTTGTCGTATCTCGCCGCTGGCACTAAAAACCTGCCGTCTTCGAGGTGCATCTCTCTGTTTTCCAGCAGATTATTTAGCACTGGCAACACGTTGCGCTCTGCTTTCTCTATGCCCTCGAGCACCAAAACTCGGCCTTCCACTGCGGCGCGAACTGCGCTCTAGAAATAAATATAATAGATTTACTTGATAATATAAAATACTAGCTGTTGCCTCTGACTTTTTCCGTTACAAAAGATAGACTACATTTTAATCTACGGTATAAGCTATCTTCATTAATTTCCACATAAGCTAATTTTCCCTTGTGCATTCAAAACAAACACTGAAGATCTTAAGAACAGTGTCAGATACAGTACAGCTATTATACAGGGTTCGTTTTAATGAACCGTTAAGAATTCAGCCAGGGATCGAGCAAGTCTATATCCCTGCAAAGTTTTTATTTGGCAAAAACATATATTATTTAAAAAAATTGTCCCATACATTAGTTGCCTCTGCTGTCATGATATTATTAATATGTATGAGAGAATGATTGTTTTTACTTTTAATTTTGAAAACAAAAACTTCACATGAGTGCTCACTTAGACTTCCTCAACCCCTGCCTGAATTCTTCATGGTTTTTTTTTTATACGACGAGGAAGGCAAACGAGCAAGTGGGTCACCTGATGGTAAGTGATAACCACTGCCCATAGACACCCGCAAACCCTCCGGGTTTGCAGATGCGTTGCCAACCTAGAGAGCTAAGATGAAATGCCTCTTGTGCCCATAATTACACTGGCTGTCTTACTCTCCACACCGGAACACAATAGTGCAAGCACTGCTGCTTAGCGGCAAGATTAGCGAGTAAGATGGTGGTAGCGATCCAGACGGACCTCGCACAAGGTCCTACCACCCACAAATTCATTAAAACACAAAAATTTAAGTGACACACACTTACTTAATGACTGTAGTCTACAGAACAGATGCTAACAACAATGAAACTTCAGAAATATTGTTCAAGTCATAAACATAGGAATGGCAGACAAGCAGAGGCCAAATCTGGTAAGTACCTGGTCAAAATATTTGGCTGTAGATTGTTGTATTTCTCGTCTCTGCTTCAAATCAGCCTCAGTGGTGTCTCTGGACAGTGCCACATACTCCAACTCTCGTTGGGTCAGCTCCAGATACTGGAGAGCTACTTTTCTCCTGTATTTTTTTTTTAAATAATTATTATGAAATTTTACAGAAGTAGCCAAACCCAAGTACCTAAGATGTGATCAGATAACATTGTAAAGTTAAAAATCATCAAATTATGATGGCTAACAATCTGCTCTAACATAAGGAACTGTTATTATCATTAAAGACATGGCTATTTAATGTTTCATTGGATGCGATTCTATGTGCACATCGCCTAAATAGCCTAAAACTAAATTTTCTAATTTTTAGTTAAAATTTAGACGGCGGTAAAACCGTGTGCGTAAAACAAATGCTATTCCAGAATGTCAAGCTGACTAAATTTAGCCGGGTTTTATCCGTATCCTAAAATTTCTAAATTAAATTAAGCGTTTTGCTACTTGAAAAAAATAAGTGAAGGAATGAATGTATGAAACTTGTCAAAATGTATGGGATCATACATTTTGAAAATGGCAACATTTAGAAAATGGCTTCTGGCATCGTGTTTAAGCTGATAGCCTTGTAGCCAATGCTTCATAATAATAAAAAAACTATCCTTGAGGAAATTGTCTTGGAACTCCTGGGTCGTGTTTTGTAGGGCTGCAGGTTGTAGTTCGCGGGCGGAAGCCTCATTCTATCACCTTTCGTTAGAAAGAGACTTCCGCTTGTAGATTGTGAGTTGTAGTTTTATAAAACACGGCCCTGCACTGCCCTCTCTTTCTCCAGTCTAGTCACTGGGAACTTGATCCACTGTGGGGTCAAGCTTTCTAATATTACAGGACAAACAGCTGCCAGATTGCTGCTTATTGTTGGTGGAATTTGAGCCAGAATATTAATTTCCCTACCTACAGCAGTCTGGTAGTGGTAGCTACCATGGGCAAAAAAAAACAATGCTCTCAAAACCTTTCAATGTGGGGGCACCGTCCCCACTCGTAGCGCATCCCCTGCACACAAAAGTGTCCACTACGTGTTGGCCAATATTCCGCGACAGCCTAAACAATTTCCGATACTTCTGCTCGGACCGGTCAAACGGGTTGGATTCATTTCGCAACCTCTTCAAATAATTGACATAATAAAAGACATGTACAGAATAGCATTTAAGCAGCTAAACCTAAATTGAATAGACCCCCTAAAATAAGAAACGTCAGATATAAATTAGCATTGTCATTTGATTATGACAGCCGCTCATAGAATAGCAAACGGACTTAGCAATGCCTAAATAAAATTAGGAATTTTAGCGGCCGCTGTAGAATCGGGTCCATTGTCACTATTAAAAAGATTGTGTTATCATATTAACTAACTTTTGTTAGACAAAAAGTGAACTAAGCAATCTAATTAATTTGAAATAAAATAAAAACGTACCGGCTTGGTCCGGGTTTTCCTAACAGGAACATGTCCTGCCCGAGGGAATCCTTTTGCATCATCCATCTTAAATTTCGCAAACTACTTTGCGACAGATGTTTTATCTCTGAATTTTCCACTGCCACTGAAAAACATAACATTTACAATGCAACACAAAGTCCCCAAATTCTAGCTCTATTTATACCAATGTAAACAGACCAAAACAACACCCGTCGAACTTTTTTAGGTTATAAATAACAAGTAAAGTCACTAATCACTTACAGTACTTCCTGGGTACATATTCGATCTTTTTGGGCGCTTTCAAGTCCTTGCTAACATCTCCAATAGTCACTTTACTCTCACTAGAGTACGCTCGAACGCAATTTGAGCTCAAAATCGCTTTGCGACCGCTTAAAATCCTGATCAAAACGTCTATTCTTCTAACCGTGACAGCGGGGTTATACATGATTTTTTTAAATTAAAGACAACACTAGTAAATAAAATAATATTTCTTTTTGATGTACTACACCATTTTCGTGAGAAATGGACTTTGGTTAATATAGAAATTTAATATAATAAGTCTTCATTATCTGCAGGTCCAAAGTCTCGAAGTAGGTCACGTCACGTCAAAGTGACGTTTCACAGCTGATTGCGGGAGTGTTCCGGACACAGCTTGTCATCCATTTGTCCGTAGCTCCGTAGTGATTATAACATAGAATAAAGATACAAAAGAATGCTAGCAAGCGTGCCGCCGAAAAGGACAACAGATATAGTATATACAATATTTACGGTTGCCAAGTAATGAAAAAATTACTTCACAAGTCAAACACTAAAAATAATTCAGTGAAACATACATATTAGGTGAAAATGTATAAATAACAGTAAGAAACTCTACAAAAGTTAATAAGTGAAGTACTGTTGTCTTCCCTTTCTTCCAAAGCAATGTTGTGTCACTCTAGGTACATATTTTTGATGAAGGATTTGGCACATAATTGATTTTTCCCGTAGCTTCTATCCATTTTCTAAGGTTCGGGTCAGCGGGAAATCTGAAATTTTCATAAAAAAGGAAATGAATTATTTGGTATATTACGAATCGAGTGGGGTAAATTTTTATTCTAGACACTATCAACACTAATCTTTGAGGTTATAAAGCAAAATTATCAGAAATATAGCCGAAATGTAACAAATTTAACAAAAATGTAACGCACATAGTTAACAACCATAAAAACATAACTACGTTAGTCATTGAACTAACAAAATATACGAGAATAAATTGTCTACTTACGAATGAAAAGACAACCTTCCTTCTATTATCGCTTTTACAGCCAATAACACTACACCGCGCCATTATCACAGATGTAAAAGCTAAAAAGCTATCACCGGCCACTTTTTAGCGCAAGTAAATCACGAAATATTTTACAATTTCAACTTTTAAACGTGAAAATCAATTAACTGCTTCCGCTCTTTCCGACAAACGTCAAAGTTTGTTTGAGCATTGCGAAGCGCAACCTTGAAAAAACCGGCCATACGATGAGGGACAGAAAATAGATATTTTTGTCTCTTTTCGCCATGAATAATGTATATTAAGGCGTCCTTTTTGTGTCTATTTCTCTGTCTACGGATTATATCTAGAGTTAATATTCTATACATTTGTCATCTCATCATCAAGATAAATTACATAAATATCATTATATCAAAAACCTGCATAAAAAACTAATTAAAACAAAAGGCATGCGAGAATTAAGTTTCTTCTTAAAATAATTTCACTCTACCTTTCCGGAATCGTGTATTTACGTTACATTGAGGAAAGGTTGATGTTTAATTTCTGGTAAAACAGCAGTTGCAGTTAGCACAGGTAGTTATTATGATTATAGTATGCCTTTAGTTTAACGCTACATTTATACCTTATCGGTTTTTTGTCTCATTTACTTGGTACGTATTTGAAGGAAATAAAACCAATTCTTTTGAATTCACACACATCAAGTACTATATTATTGAGTATGAAGTCAAATTACCCACATAACACAATCACTTAACAAACTATTCCCGATCAAATTTGATAAGCTACATAATGTAGCACATTATACAAATATTTTCTTTTACATGCGCACTAGTCTTTCTTACCTAAACATAAAAAAGTAGATAACTAAGCAACATAAAATAATGTAACTGAATACATGAAAGAAAATATTTTTTAAATTGCACTGACACCAAAATATACAAGACAACAGCTGTTAATATTATTACATTTCACTATTCAAGTTGAGATCCTTCAGCTCCATCTTCGTCCTCCATCGGTTCAATCTTAACACTAACAAAATCGGTGGGCTCCAATTCATCACAATCCCTCCTCTCAGTTTTTATAATAACTTCTCTAATTTCTTCAACTTTCTCACTATTCGCATTCTCATTCTCGCCATCGTCATCGGAATGTTCGTCATTGTCATTTTCATCGTCATTTTCGTCATCATTCCCGTCGTCGTCATCATCGTCATTACCATCTTTCTGTACATTGTCAAAGGTTAACTTTTTGGTGAGTGTTACAAAGTCACCAATGAGGATGTCGTTCATAGTTTTCTTCGGTGGGCCGAATATTCGCGTCATGGCTTCTTCGTCGAGCCCGAGGTTGCAATCGCGCGGGTCTATTCGTTTGAAGTAATCTTTGATGTTTATTTCCGTCCCTTTAAGTCCATGGCGTTTCCTTAGATGCTTGACGACTGATCGCTTGACAGCGTAGGACTTTGGACAGCATTTACACTGGAAGAAAGAAGAAAGTATAATAATATTAAAGACCACTAATCACTATTATAATTATTCGGATTATTATCATAAGCGGGCCTATATTAACACAGGACAGCCAGCTGTGAACTGTTGGAGTCGCTATAGCCAATAGGGCTAAGAGAGTTATGTTGATACCCGGCACTGTTGTTTTCCCTACCTTATCCTCTGGTCTAGCAAAACAGCTAAATATGTGTGTGCAAGTATGTGACGGAGTGTGTCACGTCACTCGAGACTCACCCGGAAGGTGTTGAGGCCGCTGTGAGACACCACATGGTGCCGCAAGCCCGCGATGCTGGTGAGCGCCTTGTCACACAGCGGACACGGCAGCTGTGTGCGAGTGTGTGACGTTCTCAGATGACGCAGCATGTAACGCTCGTCTTGGTATTTCTTGTCTGAAACATTTAAATTTAGAATCATAATAATAAAATATTGGTCAAGGTATCAAGGTTTGTCAACGAGCTATGGAGCGCGGTATTCTAGGTGTTCGAGGAACTGATCGTGACAGAAACACAGAACTGCGCCCCCGAATCCATATTACAGATCAAACACATCTGTGGGTAAGCTGAAATGATGGTCCGAACATGTCTGCCTTAAACAACCTGAACGAACGAATAGGTCCCGACGCATGGCCAACGGAGAAGAGGTAGACCCAAAAGAAGATGTCGGGATATCCTGAACGCATTTCGTTCCGAGTGGCAGGAGCATGCCCAACGCAGGGAAGAGTAGCGGAAGGGACGGAGGCCTTTGCCCAGCAGTGGGACACTAATCAGGGCAGGCTACGATGATGATGATGATGATGATGTGTTCCTGTAATCCCTTAGCAGGGACATAGGGCTCGCAGTAGGACTTCCATGCATCACGGTCCTGTGATGTGGCTATACAAAACAAAAAACTAAAAACCATGGTCTTTAACGTAGCTGACTGGATGATCTAAGACAGCGTTTTGATTGGCTTCCGCGCTATTCCGGAAATTCGTGGATGAACCTAAGGTTCTGCTAATCCAGGGCCATTGGGAATCCTCGCGATAAATGGCAATTTTGACCTGAAAAGGGTTCCTGAGAGCTAGCTTACCACACAAAGGGCACTGTATGGCTGCTTTCTTCTTGGCCAGATGTATCTTCATATGCTCCCGCAAGGAACAAGCGCTAGTAAACAGCTTTGAGCAGATGGTACACGTCTCCAGATCTGGAAAAAAAGTACCTTGAACTTTTATGTCACAACCTTTATAGTATGGTCCACTACAACAACAATACCACCTTAATTCGCCGCCATAATAGCCAGACAGGTTAGATTCGAGGCCGTGGTAACTTTTGATTTTTAAAAACTCACAACTCAGTGAGTAGAAACACTCACAAAAACTTAAATACTTAATAAGTTTGTAATAAATTGTTCCGTTACTCACTCTCCCCCGTATGTTTTCTGACATGATACGTCAGCTTCGATTTCTGAACGAACGTCTGCCCGCAGTAAACGCAAGCGTAGGATGCTTCCTTGGAATGTGTCCTAAAAAGAAACAAAAAGCATATTGAAGGATGTAAAACGACCGGCATACTGCCTTATTAATTTATCATGAAATGTTAGTGTTTATGACATTAACATAGGATTGGTTTTTGCCTGACCCGTGGAAAACCTTTTTCACTAGAGCTCTTTGGTATCGTCGCTCGCCTGTGTGGCGCCGCTCGTGCCGCAGCGTGTAGCGGCGTGCGGCATGCGGCAGTGCGACACACCTAGCGTGCGAGGTGGCGGCGCCCTTGTCCGCGAAAGTGCGCGGGCAGTGCGGGCAGCCGTATGGCCGCTCGCCCGTGTGGCGCCGCTCGTGCCGCAGCGTGTAGCGGCGTGCGGCATGCGGCTGTGCGACACACCTGGCGTGCGAGGTGGCGGCGCCCTTGTCCGCGAAAGTGCGCGGGCAGTGCGGGCAGCCGTAGGGCCGCTCGCCCGTGTGGCGCCGCTCGTGCCGCAGCGTGTAGCGGCGTGCGGCATGCGACAGTGCGACTCACCTGGCGTGCGAGGTGGCGGCGCCCTTGTCCGCGAAGGTGCGCGGGCAGTGCGGGCAGCCGTAGGGCCGCTCGCCCGTGTGGCGCCGCTCGTGCCGCAGCGTGTAGCGGCGTGCGGCATGCGACAGTGCGACTCACCTGGCGTGCGAGGTGGCGGCGCCCTTGTCCGCGAAGGTGCGCGGGCAGTGCGGGCAGCCGTAGGGCCGCTCGCCCGTGTGGCGCCGCTCGTGCCGCAGCATGTTGGAACGCTGCACGAAGCGCATCGGGCAGTAGGAGCACGCGTGCCGCGGGCCCTCGTGGATCTGCAGGTGCTCGCGGAACGAGTCGCGTTTCTGGGAATCAAATAGCTAAATATATAAAAGATCAATTGAAAAAATATAAAGAAAAAAAAACCGTTATACACATTATGTGAGCCGACTAGCTAGCTACTGCTCGAAAATTTTGCGTAAAATAGTTTTAGATTCGCGGTCTAGAGTGGTTATTCAAATTTCGTCAAAATTAATATGAGGTTGAGTCGGAGTGGTCGGAGTACCGTTGATATGTCTATGTTGTTCTAATCAAAGAAAAGACGTGTCCATTACGCGCGTAAAATTATTAATAATTGATTGCGGTCGCAGGTGAGCAAATTAATCGTTAATTAATAAATATGAATCTCAATTATTTAAACCCTCGAACACCGCCCCGATATCGATACTGCGCAATATTCGAACTACCACGAGCGATGACCCGATATCCATTGAGCGCAGCGTTCCCCGCGTAGCACTGTTCAACAATTTTCCGCGCGCAATAGACATGAACACCTATTTAAGCCTCACCGCGAAGACTTTAGAACAGTAGGAGCAGGTGTAGCTCTGTTTGTTTGGCGAGTGTTCCTGCTTGTGCATGTAGAGAGACGACTTGTACTGGAAAGACTTTCCGCACTCAGCACACTCGAACGGGTGTCGGCCCGGGTGCTGAAGAAGATAGTGGAGCTTCCTGTATAAAACAAATAACAAAAGATGACAACATACGTGTACAGAGGTATTGTGCCATATGTGTCCCACAGACGCGTTACAGACTGCTGACAGTCAGGTTACGGAGTGAAGCGAACGCGCTGTGCCACAAAAGATCCTTTAGGCTGATAATATATGGACACTGCCAATTTTAAATGGTCCACATGAGCAAGTTTCAAAATTGCCACTGAGCAGGTACAATGGTTATACTGATCACTCACGTATGTCAGTCGAATATAGCCCGACTTGTTTCGGACTAATCTGTATATATACACATAGCAATCTTCAATGCGTGGGTGTGTCGTGATCACAGTGCGAACCATAAAAAAGGGTGTCTCTTCCCTTGAAATTATATTCAATTGTCATCTCCCGCAAATAATGTCTATTCATTACACAATACTATTGGTTGTTACATGGTCAAAGGATAGAGTGCCCTTACCTCTCATCCAAGGTATGCATGACTTCCCGGCACAGTTTGCACTTGAACTTGCCTGGACCGTGAACTTGTGCCATATGTGCCCCACAGGCGCGGGAACTGACGAACTCTCGGCCACATATGGTACAGTTTACGGAGCGTTGCGGCCGCGCTGTGGGATCGTGTACCGTCTGAAAAGTTTACTTAACAATACATATAATGATCAGTTGGTAATGAATATGTAAGTGTCTGAAGCATTGTGGCTCGCAGACGGATGAACCAATAATACAGATGCGTTTTTTTTTAAATAGAGTTAATTTAATCATGATGGTTTAGCTAAGTTTTATAAACATTGGTTGAGACCTTTTTGATATACCGCAATTTGTAATAACAATGTTAGAGTTGTTTCTACTTTCCTAGAATGTACAGCCGAACCATTTGTTTCCTGACTCACCATAGAACATTCTCACAGTAAGTGTCATAATGATTTTCCTTGTCAGGCAATGCGATGTCACTGTGACATTTTCTACGAAAAGGTTACACATAGTGGGTCACAATTCAGCTGGTTCAATAGTACTTTAAGTATTTTATGGATAAATATTATTTAAATTAATCTTACCCGCAAATGGAATTTAAAAGATTTCCTATGGCTCAGCGGACGGTATTGGCAGGTATCCATGGAACAGAACACCTTCCTCGCCTCTGGATGCTTGGCTTGGAAGTGGTTTCTCATCCCCTCCACACCTGATTGTACCACGCAGCAAATGCTACATTTGAGCAGGTAGGAGGGAAATTGCGGGGAGTCATGCTTCTCAATGTAGTGGTGAATGAAGAATATCTAAAATAGAAAAGATTTAGTAAATTTAAGACTCTGGGACATAAAATGATAGCTGTTACCCGCGATTTTGTCTGCATAGAATCCGTTTATCATTATCCCGCGGGAATTAGGCAATTTACCGAGATAGAAATTAGCGTATGTGTTGTCCTGAGGTATAAGCTATATTATTGTGATGTCTCATCAAAATCCGTCGAGTAGTTTTTGCGTGAAACAGTAAGAAACATTCATACATTCATACATCCATCCTCACAATCTTTCGCACTTACAATATTTGTAAGAAGTAGGATTATAGCAATAACCGGAAGTAGTAATAGCAAAGTATACCTTATCACTAAATGTTTCAGAACAATCTTCACATTTGTAGAACTGCTCCTTGTACTGGTTGAAATGTATGCGAACGTGATGTGCCTCTCTATCAGTCTCATTCCAGAATAGTGTCGGACAATATTTACATTTGAAACCCAA
>OY829513.1:3161365-3323595 GCA_963691665.1 Clepsis dumicolana
TAACCAACTATCAAACTAACCAAGTATCAAACTATCAAACTACCAAACTAACCAAGTATCAAACTATCAAACTACCAAACTAACCAACTTACCAACTATCAAACTACCAAACTAACCAACTAACCAACCAACCAACCAACCAACCAACAAACCAAATAACCAACTAACCAATCAACCAACCAACCAACCAACTAACAAACCAACCAATCAACCAACCAACCAAATAACCAACAAACTAACCAACTTACCTACCAACTAACCAATTAACTAACCAACTATCAAACTAACCAAGTATCAAACTATCAAACTACCAAACTAACCAAGTATCAAACTATCAAACTACCAAACTAACCAACTAACCAACTATCAAACTATCAAACTACCAAACTAACCAACTAACCAAGTATCAAACTATCAAACTACCAAACTAACCAACTAACCAACTATCAAACTACCAAACTAACCAACTAACCAAGTATCAAACTATCAAACTACCAAACTAACCAATTAACCAAGTATCAAACTATCAAACTAACCAACTAACCAACTAACCAACCAACCAACCAACCAACAAACCAACTAACCAAATAACCAACCAACCAATCAACCAACCAACCAACCAACCAACCAACCAACCAACCAACAAACTAACCAACTAACAAACTAACCAAATAACCAACCAACCAATCAACCAACCAACCAACTAACCAATAAACCAACTAACCAACCAACCAACCAACCAACCAACCAACCAACCAACAAACTAACCAACTAACCAACCAACCAAGTATCAAACTACCAAACTAACCAACTAACCAAGTATCAAACTATCAAACTACCAAACTAACCAACTAACCAACTATCAAACTACCAAACTAACCAACTAACCAAGTATTAAACTATGAAATTAACCAAGTATCAAACTATCAAACTACCAAACTACCAAACTAACCAAGTAACCAAGTAACCAAGTATCAAACTACCAAACTAACCAACTAACCAAGTATCAAACTATCAAACTACCAAACTAACCAAGTATCAAACTATCAAACTACCAAACTAACCCACTAACCAACTATCAAACTACCAAACTAACCAACTAACCAAGTACCAAACTAACCAACTAACCAAGTATCAAACTATCAAACTAACCAACTATCAAATTATCAAACTACCAAACTAACCAATAATCCAGTATCAAACTATCAAACTAACCAACTAACCAACCAACAAACTAACAAACTAACCAACTAACCAACCAACCAACCAACAAACCAACTAACCAAATAACAAACTAACCAATCAACCAACCAACCAACCAATCAACCAACCAACCAACCAACCAACCAACCAACCAACCAACCAACCAACCAACCAACCAACCAACTAACCAACCAACCAACAAACTAACCAACTAACCAAGTATCAAACTACCAAACTAACCAAGTATCAAACTATCAAACTACCAAACTAACCAACTATCAAACTACCAAACTAACCAACTAACCAAGTATTAAACTATGAAACTAACCAAGTATCAAACTATCAAACTACCAAACTAACCAACTAACCAAGTATCAAACTACCAAACTAACCAACTAACCAAGTATCAAACTACCAAACTAACGAACTAACCAACTACCAAACTAACCAACTAACCAAGTATTAAACTATGGAACTAACCAACTATCAAACTATCAAACTAACCAACCAACCAAGTATCAAACTATCAAACTACCAAACTAACCAACTAACCAACTATCAAACTATCAAACTACAAAACTAACCAACTTTTAAACTAACCAACTAACCAACCAACAAACTAACAAACTAACAAACTAACGAACTAACCAACCAACCAACCAACCAACCAACCAACAAACCAACTAACCAAATAACTAACCAACTAATCAACCAACCAACAAACCAACTAACCAACCAACAAACCAACTAACCAACCAACCAACCAACCAATCAACAAACTAACCAACTTACCTACCAACTAACCAATCAACTAACCAACTATCAAACTAACCAAGTATCAAACTATCAAACTACCAAACTAACCAAGTATCAAACTATCAAACTACCAAACTAACCAACTAACCAACTATCAAACTACCAAACTAACCAACTAACCAAGTATCAAACTATCAAACTAACCAACTATCAAACTATCAAACTACCAAACTAACCAATTAACCAAGTATCAAACTATCAAACTAACCAACTAACCAAGTATCAAACTATCAAACTAACCAACTAACCAACCAACCAACAAACCAACCAACCAACCAACCAACCAACCAACAAACTAACCAACTAACCAACTAACCAACCAACCAACCAATCAACCAACCAACTAACAAACTAACCAAGTATCAAACTATCAAACTACCAAACTAATTAACTAACCAACTATCAAACTACCAAACTAACCAACCAACAAACTAACAAACTTACCAACTAACCAACCAACCAACCAACATACCAACTAACCAAATAACCAACCAACCAACCAACCAACCAACCAACCAACCAACCAACCAACCAACCAACCAACCAACCAACCAACCAACCAACCAACCAACCAGCCAACCAACCAACCAACCAACCAACCAACCAACAAACTAACCAACTAACCAACCAACCAACCAATCAACCAACCAACTAACAAACTAACCAACTATCAAACTATCAAACTACCAAACTAATTAACTAACCAACTATCAAACTACCAAACTAACCAACTAACCGACTATCAAACTACCAAACTAATCAACTAACCAAGTATTAAACTATGAAACTAACCAAGTATCAAACTATCAAACTACCAAACTAACCAACTAACCAAGTATCAAACTACCAAACTAACCAACTAACCAAGTATCAAACTACCAAACTAACGAACTAACCAACTACCAAACTAACCAACTAACCAAGTATTAAACTATGGAACTAACCAACTATCAAACTATCAAACTAACCAACCAACCAAGTATCAAACTATCAAACTACCAAACTAACCAACTAACCAACTATCAAACTATCAAACTACAAAACTAACCAACTTTTAAACTAACCAACTAACCAACCAACAAACTAACAAACTAACAAACTAACGAACTAACCAACCAACCAACCAACCAACCAACCAACAAACCAACTAACCAAATAACTAACCAACTAATCAACCAACCAACAAACCAACTAACCAACCAACAAACCAACTAACCAACCAACCAACCAACCAACCAACAAACTAACCAACTTACCTACCAACTAACCAATCAACTAACCAACTATCAAACTAACCAAGTATCAAACTATCAAACTACCAAACTAACCAAGTATCAAACTATCAAACTACCAAACTAACCAACTAACCAACTATCAAACTACCAAACTAACCAACTAACCAAGTATCAAACTATCAAACTAACCAACTATCAAACTATCAAACTACCAAACTAACCAATTAACCAAGTATCAAACTATCAAACTAACCAACTAACCAAGTATCAAACTATCAAACTAACCAACTAACCAACCAACCAACAAACCAACCAACCAACAAACTAACCAACTAACCAACTAACCAACCAACCAACCAATCAACCAACCAACTAACAAACTAACCAAGTATCAAACTATCAAACTACCAAACTAATTAACTAACCAACTATCAAACTACCAAACTAACCAACCAACAAACTAACAAACTTACCAACCAACCAACCAACCAACCAACCAACCAACCAACCAACCAACCAACCAACCAACCAACCAACCAACCAGCCAACCAACCAACCAACCAACCAACCAACCAACAAACTAACCAACTAACCAACCAACCAACCAATCAACCAACCAACTAACAAACTAACCAACTATCAAACTATCAAACTACCAAACTAATTAACTAACCAACTATCAAACTACCAAACTAACCAACTAACCGACTATCAAACTACCAAACTAATCAACTAACCAACTATCAAACTACCAAACTAACCAACTAACCAAGTATCAAACTATCAAACTAACCAACTATCAACTTATCAAACTACCAAACTAACCAACAATCAATTTTGTATGGCGGCCATCTTGTTTTCGCCATTTTGAAAAAACTTTGACCGGCTCACCCATTAGTTCGCTGTTCTGAGCGACTTTAGTTCCGGGCAAACTCGGTAGGTCAAGTCGATACATAGAGCTACCCCATGTGTCGGGTCAGTTTCCAAGTTCAGGTCAATTTAGTATTTTTTTGTTGGTCGTGGCGGCATTTCTGATGTGATGGTGTATAGAGTCGAACCCAACCTCTAAATGCTGCTACAAAACAACAGTAAGTCAGTGAGTCAGACGTAACATTGTATGGCGGCCATCTTGGAAAATTGAGAAATCGAAAAAATAATTATGGCGTTGAATATTGTGGCCTTCAAGAGCCCTGGATGCAAAATTTCAATCGAATCAAACAAAAAAAAATTTCGCCGCCATTTTGAATCCGCCATCTTGGAAAAAAAAATTACTTCATTAGATTACCCTTCCTATTTTGAACAACATTAGTTGAAGTACCTTATATCTATCTAGACTGGCCTCTGAGATATTCGCTTTTCAATTTTGTATGGCGGCCATCTTGTTTTCGCCATTTTGAAAAACTTTCACCGGCTTACCCATTGGCTGGCTGTTCTGAGCGATTTTAGTTCTGGGCAAACTCGGTAGGTCAAGTCGCCGCGGAGGACTACTCATGTGTCAGGTCAATTTCCACATTCAGGTCAATTCCATACTTTTTTAGTGGTCGAGGCGGCATTTTTGATGCGATGTTGTAGAGAGTTGTACCCCACCTTTCATGGGTTGTTCAAAACAGCATGTCAGTGAGCCAGATTTTCCATCGTATGGCGGCCATCTTGGAAAATTAAAAAATCGAAAAACCAATTACGGCGTTTTATTCAGTGGCCCTCAAGAGCCCTGGATGCAAAATTTCAATCGAATCAGAGCAAAAAAGAAAATGGCCGCCATTTTGAATCCGCCATCTTGGAAAAAAAAATATCCCGATAGATTACCCCTCCCACCCTGAATGACATTTGGTCGAGCACCTGTCATAAATCTCTATTAGTTTGCGAGATAATCGCGTTTCAATTTTGTATGGCGGCCATCTTGTTTTCGCCATTTTGAAAACATTTTGACCGGCTCACCCATTGGCTGGCTGTTCCGAGCGACTTTAGTTCCGGGTAAACTCGGTAGGTCGAGCCGTTGCAGAGAGCCGCTACTTGAGTCAGGTCACTTTCCACATTCAGGTCGATTTCGTATTTTTCCTGGGGTCGTGGCGGCATTTTGGATACGACGACGTATACAGTTCCACCCCACCCCTCGTGGGTTCTCCAAAACAGCATGTCAGTCAGTGAGTGAGTGAGTGGGTATCGAGCTATATATATTATAATAATACATATTAAACACCCAAGACCCGAGAACAAACATTTATATTCATCATACAAACATCTGCCCCGACCGGGATTTGAACCCGGGACCTCAAGCTTCATAGTCAGGGTCTCTAACCACTAGGCTGTTCGGCCGTCAAAAATTTAAAGTTACAGTAGTTGTTTTGTTTCTGTGTAGACAAAAAACATTTCCGTTTTCAAATCCAAAATGACGGACACTGTGTGTCATTTTCTAGTTTTCCGGGGCTGCTAATTAAAAAATAGGACATGAACATGTAGGGCCACGGGCGTAGCCATGTTTTAGTACCGGGGGGAAGGGAGCGTCCACGAAAATAATAATGTAGGTAATAATTAGTGATCAATGAGATAAGCCGCGCATCTGTTCTTATTTTAATTCTATGAATGTTAATATCTGAACCTCCAAAACCCTCCCCCGTGTCGGGCCATGGCTAGTGTAAGGTTCCGTAACCGTTGCTACAAATATTTTTGAGTTCTGCAGACTTATCTTAGACCATTCATACATACATACATACATACCGTCACGCCTGATTCCCGGAGGGGTAGGCAGAGACCACGGACTTACACTTGCTACTATCCTGACATACAACCTTTGCTTCCCTTAATCTCATAACATTCTTCATACATGCCCTCCGGTTTTGGGTACTCCTGACCTGTCCTTTTTCCAGAATATCACCAATTTGATAGGAGTACGTTCGCCGAGGTCTTCCCTTTCCCAATTTTCCATCCACTCTCCCTTCATACACCCTTTTTGTAAATCTGCTTTCACTCATTCTCTCTACATGCCCAAACCATCTTAACACACCCTTCTCAATTTTCGTCACTACATCTTCATTCACACCGCACTTCTCTCTTATCGCATTATTCGTCACTCTATCTCTCAAAGTCACACCACACATACTTCTCAACGCTCTCATTTCCACTGCATTCCCTCTACTTTGGTGTTTAGACCATAGTGAAATAAAACGGATTACTAGCGTATATAAGTCGAATAATAAAAATGCGATGAAAACGAGGGTAAGTAGTTGTGTACCACTGTAAGCTGCGCCTAGTAGTCGCGCAAGCAGAGCCGCGGCGCTCAGTTTGCGTCTCGCTGCCGCTGGATCATGTGCTCCCAGAGGAAGGACTACGAATTAGTCCGAAACATGTCAGGCTAAACTAGACTTATATACGTGAGTGATCCGTTTATTTCACTATAATTTCAACACGGTGATGACTATTATATTTCCGCCATCTTGGATTTGAAAATGGGAGTTATTTTCGTAATCAGCACCCCTGAAAATATAGAAAATGACACCTATATCGATTTTTAACAAAAAAATGTGTCCGCCATCTTGGATTTGAAAATGGGTGTTATTTTCGTCATCAGCACCCCTGGAAAAATAGAAAATGACACCCATATCGATTTTGAACAAAAAAATGTGTCCGCCATCTTGGACTTGAAAGTGGGTGTCATTTTCGTAATCAGCACCCCTAAAAACGTAGAAAATACACCCGTATTGATTTTGAACAAAGAAATGTGTCCGCCATCTTGGATTTGAAAATGCTTGTAATTTTTTGTTTACACACAAAACAATTAAGCGAAATTTCGGTCCAAAAACTTTGTGATGTCTCATTTTAATTCAAAATAATTAACTATAGTCACCGACAGCCCTAAAAGCACAGAGCTAAAGTACCTAACTAATCGGGCAGTGCTTGCCCTGCCCGCCCCTCACCCCGCACCCCCCGCATGATTGACCTGTCTAAAGGCCTTCGTCGGACGACTGTATAGACTGTGCCCTTAAGGTTGACATTTTGAAAAACGGTGAAATAGGAGTTCATTTATTTCGTTTGTAAAATATGTTCACTAAGCTTCTTAATTGTAATTTTAAAAAAAATCCGTACAAACTTCCACCCCCCTTTTCACCCCTTTAAAGTTGAAATTTTTAGAAAGGTGAAACACGTGTTTATTTGTTTTATTTGAAAAACAAATTCACTTAGTTTACACACGTAACTTAAAAAAAAATCAAAAAATCCATGCAATTCTCCACCCCCCTTTTCACCCTCTTAGGGTAGATATTTTCAAAAACGGTAAAACACCTGTTAATTTATTTTATTTCAAACACATATATTCACCAAGTTTCATGACCGTAACCTTAAAATAATAACGTTTTCCCATACAAAGTTTCACCCCCCTTTTCACCCCTTTAAGGGTGGAATTTAAAAAAAATCCGCCTTGTCCAGGATGTACATTATAAAAGGAATTTCAGTTTTCTAGGTCCAGGGGTTTGGGCTGGGCGTTGATCTGAATAGAAGCTCGATTTCTCGCTAACTTCTTATCAAAATTCTCCGGAGATCTCCGGTGAATCTCCGGAGATCAGCAAATCACCGGTGAATTTCACCGGTACGCAAGATTTCGCTCCGGTGGAAACCACTGGTAGTATGTAGGTACCTATTCTATATGTCAATAAATCTGCAGAACTGTCATGTGTGTTGTCTGTGTGACAGATTTTGCCTTGAAGCGTGAAACGGAACGAATCGTCCGTCAAAGACAAAGTCAAAGAAGAACATGTCCACGTTTGCCCCGCAGACGGCACGGATCGTGTATGCGTACGGATAAATATTCTCTACACAACGTCATCCATAGACTACGAAATTGCATCGTTTTAAAAATCAACGTTCTACGTTTAAAGACTTAAAGACACATTAAAGACAGATCAAATAATAGTTCATTTATGAGATTCGCAATGTCGAACCTCAGTACAACCTTGTTCTTAAAATGCAATAATTATGGTGATCAAATCATTTCAATAATTCAAGCATTGACATTTTGTGAAATGATATTATTTGCGCATTATTTATTAATACAATCATGCGTAGAATGAACTGTTTGAAAAAAAATTGTACCGTGGCAGCCATTTTATAGAAAAAATATTGTCTCTGGCCAAGACCTAAAGAAAGGCGAAGCTAAACAAAAGGGTAGCATGTAGTTAGCGTTTACTAAAATATTAGTAAAATATGCAGTAATTCTGCTTTGAAAACCTTGTTTTTGTGGTACAATCAAGTGAACTTTGAAGTTTTAATGGCAGTGTATCATTTTATCTCGTAAAATGAAGTTCAAAGCATCGTGTAATGGTGGCCATTAGGAGCAATAATTATGTATATTGGCACACTTACTGTTTTACGGACCATCAAAAAGACATCTAAAATGGCACTGTGATGTGTGTTGCTTAAGTTTTAACTTTGCGGAATGTAATCGAACATTAATTTGTGACTTGTGAGTGGGGTAAGAGAGCAGTGTAAATATCCCGTGCCGCGCGAATCATGGCCCAGAACCAGGGGGAGGTTCAAGTCGGTACTGCAAATCAGCCCGTAAAGGATAAGGATATCTACGCCTGCTTGCCTGACATGCGAGTGCACGGCCCGCTGGGACCCGACGAGTCTTGTCCTGGCGGTGAAGAGCTTCGTTGGCTGCCAGCGCAGTCTACTGACCGCGACCTGGTAATGTACTTGAGAGCTGCCCGTTCCATGGCTGCGTTCGCCGGAATGTGCGACGGTGGTTCACCGGACGATGGCTGTGTGGCAGCCAGCCGAGACGATACCACTATTAACGCCCTTGACGTCCTACACGACTCTGGTTACGACCCTAGCCGCGCACTGCAAGCACTAGTCAAGTGCCCAGTACCCAAGGGAATCGAGAAAAAGTGGTCTGAAGAAGAAACTAAAAGATTTGTAAAAGGCATCCGCCAATTTGGTAAAAACTTCTTCAAAATAAAGAAGGACCTTTTACCTCACAAGGATACTGCTGAATTAGTGGAATTCTACTATTTGTGGAAAAAGACTCCTGGTGCTAGTAGTAACAGGCCACATAGGAGACGAAGACAAGCTTCACTGCGAAGGGTGCGTAATACCAGAAATTCTCGTGCAGGGACACCTAAGGAACAAACACCTGAAGCTGCACCTGTAGTGCCTGATACTAATGGTTCTAGGCCTTCTCCAATTGCTAAAGAAGCTGGAGAAATGAGTTCAGTCACTGAAGATGAGAATTCTGAGGAAGATAGTGATTCCAGGGATGCTGGAGAGACAGCTAAAGTAGACAATGGTAGAACTGAAAACCCAGATGAATCCCCAACCAGAATGAGGACTAGGAATAAATCAAAGGAACAGACAACACCAAATGGTAAGAAAGGACAAGATGAAAGTGACAATGACACTAAACCCAAAAAGGCCAAACCAAATACACAAAGTACAAACAACAATGTTCCCGAGAAAGTTCCATCATCACCTGTCAGTAAAGACACTAAAAAGAAAGTTGTCAATGGTAAAGTTGATGTTTCAAAGGTCAAGAAGCGTCTTCCTGATGATTCAAAACTGGAAAGTATATTAGATGGAGATGTGCAAATGAAAAAGAAGAAGGCTGCAGAACCACCAGAGAGTCCATCTGAAAGTCTAACAAATGATAGTTTCTCAGCTATGGATGAGACTGAAAATGTTGAGCCTGAGCCAGAAGCTTGTGATTTTAGTTTTCATAAGACTGATAAGGAAAACACAGAACAAAGTAAAGAACCTCAGCCGGTTGAACAGCTACCAAAGCCTGTTGAACCACAAGTCAAAACTGAACTTGTCAATCCAGAACAAACTATCAAAACAGAGAAAGATCAATTACCTCCTCTGTTCAAACCTGCAGAAAAAGATGACAGAAATGCTCTTGATCTTAAAACAGATGCAAATGTTCCTAAAGATCCAGATGCAATAGAACCAAGACTACTCCCACTGCCAGGTGCTATATTCCCTAAAACAGAACTGATTATACCCAAAGTGACACCCATGTCCACAGAAACTATGGAAAAGATTAAAATCAAAGAAGAAGTTGATACTGAAGAACAACCACATAACTTGCAAAAGGAAGAATTCCAGAAGGATCCCCTGTCTCATAACTTCCATGGTCATCCAGTGAATCAATCCAATAAACCACTTAATTTGGAAAATACCAATTTCTTTGTGAAGGACAGCCATAGTTACAATCCAAAGATTGCACATAACATCAAAATTGAAGGTGTTCCAAGTAATATCTTTAACCCAATGAACATCACTAAAGAAAATTCTATTATAAGAAGTGCTAAGGATTTCTCTACAGGTATGCCACCATATTATTCACATGGCATTAATTACCCAAGTGACCCTAATAAGCATAATCCTAACCTCAACCCACTAAAGACAGTCATAAAATTAGAACCAAGAGATGAGGCAAGTGATATGAAGAACCAGAATACACCTGAAATATTTACTGCAACAATATCAACTGGAAACAAAGTTGACTCACCAAATGCTCCGAGATTGGATACTCTCCAAAGAATAAGTCCTTCACCCACAAATGCCCGCGGTTCATCTCCTCCACCTATGGAACACCCAACTACAACAAACACTGAGCCAATATCTCCGGCAAACTCTCAAGGTAACAAAGAATCTGACATTGATGATAAACAGCCCACAGATCTCAAGACCCAACCAAAACATGACAATCAAATGGTTGGTTTGAGACCACCTCTCTTCCCACCCCCAGCAAGACCTGAAAATCTTGGAGTTCGATCCACAGAACCCTCAAGTATTCCAGTGACTGGACAGAGCATGCCTCCACCATCCCTCAGTCAACCATCAATTACAAGTCTCCTACCACCTGGACCATTGATTTCAGTGGGAAGTGGATCCAATGTGGGGCCGTATGGATTTATACCGTCTACATTGTATGGACATCCTGGCCATCCGGGTCACCCAGGGCACCCAGGACATCCAGGCCATCCTGGACATCCAGGTTTAGAGAAACCTGGTTTAATGAATCCCTTATTGCAACCAGTGCCATCTCATGCTATTCCTGGAAGTAATCTCTTGACATCTAATAATCCAAATGATCCCTCATTGCCTCAAGATCTGAAAATAAAACAGGAAGTTCCTGACAATATGCCAGCTAATTTATCTACCCAGGGTGTTTCAGATCCTCTTCAATCACTCAAAGAAGTGAAAGTACCCGGTTATCCAATTGGTAGTGCTATTGCACAGCATTTGAGCTCTGAAAGAGATAGAGAATCAATCTCGAGTGTTGAGAACAATAGTAGACCTCCAAGCCAACCTACAAATGAAAGTTCGAATATTCCAAGCGGATTCCTTGGACCTAGAATAGAGAGCATAAAGAAAGAACCAGATTTTATGCATCAGCCACATCTTCCTCCTGTGACAGCAAGTCAAAGTAGTGGGCCGGATGCAGCAAACACTTTGCCACCCGTGAAGAGCCCACATACTCCTACACCAATTAAAAGTCAACCTGGCCACAATGGTACTCCTGGACATGGTCCACATCCATCTTCAACGACATCGCCATTTTCCAGGCACCTAACAAGTCCATCTCAGTCGAGACATATTTCTGCATCACCAGTGCAACCTCACACCCCAGTGTCACATTCGGCTCTAAATCTGATGAACCCTACGCCGCTGTCAATACCAGCTACTATGCCTGGGCCTATTATGCACTCTGGCCAGCATTCTGGACCACCGCATCCGTTCGCTTCGCCATTACACCATCCTCACCATCCTTTACTTCATACTTCGATCTTCCAACTGTCTGCAGCAGCAGCAGCGCACGCTATGCATCCTTATTATCCACATCCACACCCTGGCTATTCAATGCCATATCCATATCCTTATGGGCCCTTGCCTCAACCTCACCCAATACCACCAATGCATCCCGGCTCCAGCGCGCCAGGAAGGCACGATCCAGTGAAACCATCAACAATCGAGTCTACTGTGCTGAGTTCACATTCTCATCACAGCACCAGTTCATCGGTTACAACAAGATCTCTGAGAGAAATATCTGAAAGCACTGAGGATCCAAGAAATCCTAACGCAACTACGGAAAGACATCAACTTCATGAAACTACAATGACCCAGCACCATTCGACCAGTCATCACAGTGCCGTTCATACAAGTACTGAGAAACAGCCCAATCACGCGGGCGGCGGGTTGAATCATACTTTATCTATATCACACTCGACTTCAAGCAGTTCATCTCAGTCTATACAGCATAAAATAAACACGCAACAGAAAACGAGTTCTCATTCAAGTTCACCTCATCATTTGTCAGCAAGCGTTTCGCAATCGACCAGCTCGTCGTCAAGCGTGAACAACCACACTCATCACCACTCGCACCATCTCGCGCATCATCCAGAGAGACTTTCGCCGGCAGATTCGATGCTGTTACGGCATCATCCTAAAATGCTTCCTGGAAATCCTAATCATCTCATGATTCAACCTCCTTCAATGGGTCATCCTATGGGTCTGAGTCTGCCTCCAGGTCCTGGTCCTAGTTCTATCGAAAGCTTAAGACTACACGCACAAGCTGCCGCCGGTCTGCAAGTGGGCCACGGGCGTTCAGGTTCCCCGCATCAAATGCCGCACGGTCATCCCCATCTTCGAGGACCACCAAGACCCATACCTGATGAAACTCCAGAGTTAAAACTTGAAACTCAATCTCAACCAGAAGAAGAGGAAATTCCGAGTCCAGCGCATATATCGCACGGACCCAGTCCTGAACCAAAAATTGAAGATACAGAGTGCCACAGATCTCAATCGGCAATATTCTTAAGGCATTGGAATAGAGGCGATTACAACTCTTGTACAAGGACTGATTTGATCTTCAAGCCAGTACCGGAATCCAAATTGGCAAGAAAACGAGAGGAAAGGCTGAGGAAGCAGGCCGAGAGAGACAGAGAAGAGAGAGAGAAGATTGCTCAACAGGCACATCGAAAGATTGCGACGCCAGAGAAACCTGAAACGAAACCACCTTCTAGAGGTGCTATCGAGACTATCACTTCACCATACGACCGGTTTCCTCGACCGCCCGGGTACCCGGACACTCCGGCCCTGCGGCAGCTGTCGGAGTACGCCCGCCCGCACGCCGGTTTCAGTCCCGGCAACCTGCCGCGGCACTGCATGGATCCGATGCTCCAGTACCAACTGAGCTCGATATACAGCGCCGCCGGGGCGAGGGAACGGTTAGAATTAGAACACCTCGAGAGGGAGAAGCGGGACAGAGAAATCAGAGAGCTACGAGAGCGCGAACTCAATGACAGACTGAAAGAGGAATTGCTCAAAAACAACGTTGGGCCACGGGGGCTGGACCCGCACTGGCTGGAGATGCACCGGCGGTACGGCATGCCGCCGCCGCCGCCGCAGGGCGCCATCCCGGTGCAGTTCGGGCTGTACCCGCCGGGCCACGGCCCCGGGGCGCTGTCGCAGCTGGAGCGCGAACGGCTCGAGCGGCTCGGCATCCCGCCGGCCGGGGCCCCCGGCGCGCCCCAGGCGGTGCCGGTGTCGGGCGCGCCGCCGCACCACCCGCACCACCCGCACCCCGGCGTGGCGGCCGCGCAGCTCGAGGCGGCCGAACGGCTGGCGCTGGCCGCGGACCCCATGGTGCGGCTGCAGATGGCCGGCATCAACCCGGAGTACCACGCGCACACGCACGCCCACACGCACGCGCACTCGCACACGCACCTGCACCTGCACCCGGGGCAGCAGGCGGCGCAGGCGCAGCAGGAGGCGATGGGGCTGGGCCCGTACCGGCCGCTGCCGCACCCCGACCTGCTGGGCCGGCCGTACGCGGAGCAGCTGGCGCAGCAGGCGGCGGCGCACGAGCAGCTGCAGCGCCAACTGCTGATGGAGCGCGAGCGCGGCTACCTGCACCCGCACCCACAGCACCACGAGGACTTCCTGCGCCAGCAGCGCGACCGCGAGCTCAAGGTGCGCGCGCTCGAGGAGGCGGCGCGCGCCTCCAGACCCTGAACTAAATACTAACGTTGCGAAGTGTTCACGCGGTAATTATATAACGACTTAATTTAAAACGAGCGAGATGTTTTTCATGTAATGTGTGACGATACTTGTAATTGAACTAATTATAATTATGTAACTTAATTATTTAAGTTTTTTAATATTTTTATAGATGCATGGTCATGTAGTGCGCTTATTTTCCATGCTCAAATTATTTCTTAACTACTAGTCATAATTAAAATTTTATTCATGGGCAGACTATTATAGAAATGACTGATGAGTCACACGTTTTACATAGATGACCTTATTTTAGTTTAAATTATTGTTTTATAATATTTTAATAATGATACAGTTTAACCTGCCGGTGCTAGAAAGCATGCGCGTGGTTAGTAATTACATTTGATGTAAATTACGTTATTTTATAATTGTGCTGTCATACATTAAAAATACATAGTAATAATTAAATATGACAGAGTAGGGACTGTGACTTGCCTTTCAAATCAACTTGCCTTTTAAGTAATTGACCTGTAGAGAAGTTATCTTTCTTACTCTGTTAAATCCTAAGACTAAAATTTAGTCTACTACTTCACTTAAATTATTTACAATATTTTTATCCTATACATAATTTATTATTTCATATAAGAATTTGTAACTAGCTCTCATGAAATTTTAAGTAAATATAAGTCTCCATTTAAGACGGCAATCTAATTGGTAAACCTGGTACAATAGAATGTGCAATCAGTGTATATCCGTGTACACTTATCAATTGCAAGATTAAGATCTCGCCGAGAGAAACTGTAAATAATTGATATGATGCCTTCTATTGTTGATAATGTCCGAGTTGATTGCAATAATTCTATAAATATGATTAATTAGCACTTGTTTAAAAGATATACTATAGATATTTGCAGATAATGTTGGGTCTCTTACTTATTGTGATAGATACCTACTTTATATAGATTGTTCTTATTGTATTTTGGGAAGTTGGAGATTAATTCTCCTACTATGCCGTTTGGGTATATGAGAATAACTGGGAAAACAGTGATCAAGGCCAATTTTATTTTTATTTTTGTTAATTACCATTAATAACACGCACACATTATGTAAACATTCTGGCTTCCTACGTTGGTGATATCAGCATCTAATGTCAGTGGGTTTTTTTTTATTTGTCTTAGTCCAAGCATAAAATATTTTTTAAGTGTTGAGAGAAAATTGAATTAATTTTCGCTATTCCGACTAAAGCAACTTTTAAAAAATCTTCTGACGTGAGCGTATTTTGTATGCTGTTTTGCTAAACTTGGTTTCAAAACGAAGTACAAATTATTTGTTCGAAAGCAATAACATCTGGCATAAGTGCAAAGAAACTCTATAAAAGACTTGTAAAATGCTTCAACTTTACATTTAAATACAAGTTGTTAGTAGACTTATAATAATTTTACTATTAGTCGCTGTGGAATCAATAAATATTAAGTAAAAACTTACATTAAGATGTAATGTTCACCCAATGTACACATTCAGTGATTCTATTGCACTAAATTGTAATATAAATCCCCTTGGTAATAAATAGACCCTGTTAGTGAGTCAAATGAAAACAATGGAATATTTTAGACTTAAAAATTCACCATGTTGCTTGGTAGGTGTTATTTTGGTAATGCCATAGTTACTTTCTGATGTTGAAAAGAGGAAATGAGTATTATTTTTAGAGACAAATTATATCTTAATTAATTTAAGAGGTTGAGTGTTGGTTTAAAAACTTCATTTATTTAGACAATAAGGTTAAATGGATGTCTTAGTGCTTTTGTGTAAATTTTTTTGAATAATATATGTGGAAAAATTCCATTTGATTTTTGATTTTTCGGCATATCCTACAGACACGGTGCAACCAGCATATTGGATTATCCAATTTGGATATTTTTTTAAACGCTAGGGTTTTCTAGCTTTACCTAGGTAGCTATATAACAAATAGCTAACATATCTCTTTGATCATTTCATTACGCCTGATCAGAATTGTTGTTTCATATAATTAGATTACAAACATTCGAACCTGGAAGATATATAGAAAGGTAGCTGCCAAATTTTCCCTGTACATGCACAATAATTACTGTGTTAAGTAAGGAACTAAAAAGATGCTTATTGCGTCCCCCATTGCAGACTACAAACAATAATACAAATATTCTTTAATGAACACCATGAAACAGTACAAGGAGGTGCTATTTATTTATTAGCCATTAGGAAGGTTATTTGTGTGCCTAGGGCTCGTTAACTTACATAGCTAGTTTCATATTCATGATTGCCGTTAAATCAAGTAGAGTTGCGTTATAAAACGTGCAATTTGCCATCATCATAAATTTCGTTTTAATGGTAGTTTAAAACTACTATGCCAACATCCGATTTGTTTCTGCACCAACAAAACAAAGTGAAACAACGGTTGGAAGAATTTAAATTTTAGTTAGAATTAAATTTGATGCTATTTCTATCACTTTGACTTCTACGACAGGTATCTTGTCAAAATAGCGTTTGTAAGCTTTACAGGGGTTTTGTCTTATTTTATTTAGTTTGTGAATGTATTTAGGTTTACGTAGCTAGGCGATAGATTGGTCGATAGAGACGCTTATTGTATTGTTTACACTTAGTTTGTGATTGTGGACCGAAGAGATGGGGCTGACGAGCAATACTGGCTTGTTGGCTTCCGTCCCTCAGAAACCTCCACTGGTTATACAGAAGGTGGGTAAAATTACTTATTACTTAAGAGGTACATCCTTCAATGAATTATTGATATATGTGATACATCAATTATCCTAACTTAATGGTGACTAGTATACTGTAAAATATAATAGGCGATGAAAGGAGGGAGAGAAAGGGTCACTGAGGATCAGACATAATATTGAGCGACAAAACAGGCCACGGGTTCTTATGCTAGCGCCCGATTCCGTAGCCCAGACGCGAGCAAGCGAAATTACTAAGTACTTTGTACTTGAAGTGAACTTATATTAGTAACTCATACTTACCTACCCATTCTTGCGCGTATTTAGCACATTCACATTTAATTTTGCATGTGGCCAAAGCTACGTACTGCGTTCACTTCTGACTGACTCGTTATTAAAGAGTTCTAAGGCCATTGAGGTCATTGATTTGGGTAATGGCGGGAATTCCAGCTATTTAGGGTTCTGGTACCTACTTACCTTTCTGGGTCCATATTCCAGAGCAACGTCGAGTTACGATGCGACGTCACACCTGCACCGTTTATGCTGCGGCCGTATGCGGGACTCTATAACCCCTTCTCGCACGCGTGCTCGGTTCTCTGCAACCACCCGGCTGACAGCGAGGCCAAGGAGTACGTGAAACGGGCGAAGGATACTTGGGTATGATTCACATTTTATTTGCAATTGGATTAGTTATACACGTACCTACCTATTTCATAAACTCTTCGGCATATTTACTTCACGGATCAAGACTAAATAGATCGTTGAATTTTTATTGCTGCGCTACTATTCAAATTTGGTGAAAAAAAAACGACAGCAGATTCAAAGTTAAATGAACTCAGACCGTTAAAAGTATACCAAGGTAGGTAGCTACTTCTTTGATCAATAATTAGCAATTTTATTACTGTCTTCGTCAAATATTCAGTAGGTACCGTAAATTAGTTGTGCTTGAAATTTTTACTATTGTGAGCAGTAATTCACAAACACAAACATAAGTTTTGCGGGGGAAATACCGGAAGTGGAAATAAAAACCATAGACAAAACTGTTTTTTTCCGAAAGCGGAAGTTTTTTTTACATACTTAGCTGAGTGTCACAGACAATGAAATTATCTTTGTTTATTTTAGCACCAGAAAGAAGGTTACAATCGTGACATGCCTTTTTATTGAGAAATGCTTTTAAAAAAATATTTTACAGCAAGTAACAATTAAATAACAATGAGATTTAATTATTTGTGTTATTATGGTTTTATACGTTACGTTACGGTTACTTATTAAAAAAAAGTCTTTAACAAAAAAACCTGTCAAGATTGTTACCTTCTTTCTAATGCTAAAAAAACGAAGATAGGTATACAGTTTATTAAATCAGTTTTTGCTAGTTTGCATTACTACTTTATTTTATTAATTTTGACTTTAAGTATATATATGCAAATAAATATTTCTGATTTCTGATTAGGTAGATATACAAAAAATAATTAACATGATTTATGGAGACAAGTATATTGTTTGTTGCTATAATAATATGAAGGTTTGAATTGTATTTGGTAATTGAAACAGTATTATAAAATTATAGTACCTGTTTAGTGGTGCTTGATTTCTTACGTATTTTCTTATAGGTACATGTGCTTGAATAACTGATTATAATGCTTTTACAGCTACAGGAAGGTAAAACCCACTTTTTTGGAGAAGATCTGAGCAAGATCCAAGATCAAAATGGACCCGACAAGGATAAAATCCGAACACCCCATGACATTGTAACTGAAGATATGTTTAGGAGGTAGGAGCATCTAATCTGATTATTTTCTTTTAATTAATAATCGTTACAATGGTTCGGCTACATGCTCTAATAGGAAGAAAGGAAAATATTTCATCGATTTTTTCCTCTCTTGAAAACATCTTTCTGATTCAGATACACGGAGACAGACTCCAGACCGCTGACGCCGGCTCCAACACTCGCCAGCGGCAAATCGCGGGGATCCCGGAGATGTCTCACTCCGGACCAGCCTCATCAGAGGACCACTATAGTCCTAGACCTAAGGAGGAGCCACAGTCAGGTAGAATTATGACTAGGTATTAGAGTAGCATATATAGCTAATGAACCTTCGATCCCGAATGGCTAAATGAAAGTGGAAAAATTTAATGGGAAATGGTACTTGTAATAATTATAATAACCTCTGTGAGATGTACTTGGCACCGTCTTACGCTCAATGGGTAAGTATATCTTACTATAAGAACTAGTGATTTCTCACGTTTTGACGGAAATCACCTCGTTTTAGTTGCCAAGTTTGGAGCTTCATACCAAGCTGACTCCTATCGGAACGCCGGATTACATCTGTCTTAATTTGTGTATAATGGTGTATTGCAATAGGCTTTACGATTTTCTTTATCAGGAAACCCTGTATTACCATGGCTATACGACGTCTGACATGACAGTGGGCCACAACACAAGTGCCACCAACGACCGTTCAACCCTGCCCTCCTTGAATCTCTCCGATGGTGCCCACAATCGCCTCATAAAAGGACAGTGCGAACAGCTCCCGCCTCTGGCGTCTCCCCTAGTGCTATCGAAGAGGGTTTCTCCCGTCAAAGAAGCTTTTAGTAACCGGTCAGATAGAAAGGTGAGATACAGTCATAATGTGCTGGTGAGGTAACCAATTTTGTTTCGTTGCCTCACGACATTTCATTTATTAGGTTCTAATATTATAATATTGTATTGTAAGCCTGTTTAAAGATATTTCAATACTCAAATTAAGTTTACCAAAAATGTAATGGGCAAACAAATATTTTTTTTCTCTGGTGAAGATATTTTTGAAAGTTGTTTTAAGTAAATATTAAATTTGTTTGGCTTAGTGCTTTCAAAAGTATAATAATACATACCTATATCTAATAAGGATAAAGTACTTTGCTTCGAATTAGATAAAACGTTACAAAATTACTTTGAGTGTGAGATAGTTCAGGCAGGCAGGCTCTTACTTAATGTCAATGCCACTAAATTCAATAACAAAGCATACTTGTACTTTATATACTTAGCAACGTTTCACACCGATTTTCTAATCAGTTGACGCACGCGCGCATGCCTTTACGTAGTTTTCCATCCAGCCTCTTCAAAAATTACTAGAGCATGTAGGGTACTGATAAGTAATAATCGATAGCTAAATTACCTCCCTGACGTTGTTCAACGCACTCACTTTGAATCTAATCACGTTAGCACAAGCCACCGCTGTGACTGAATTACTTTCCATATAAACGATGCTACCATTTCTCATATCAAAAACGAAGTTATTGCCGATTAGAAAAGAAAAGCCGAAGGAAAAGAAAGAAAAAAGCTTCTTTGTAACAGGCGATAACTTGTACACGACTAAACCAAGGCGCGTAAAACGCAAGTCTTTGAAAATACCCTCGATTATTCCTACGTCTCCGTGCGACTGCAACTTGATGCATTTGACAAGGATTGTGATAAATTATGCTCCTAAAAGTAGGAAAAGAGGAGCTTCCAATATCGTCTTGTCTATGACTGCTTGGGGAGCAACTGGTCAGCGCAAGAGGATGAAGCTACCAAGTAGTGTCCTGATGCCAAAGAAATTAGTGAAGAAAGAAAAACCAATGAATTATGATAGTGACCAGTTTTTTAAGAAACTAGAGGTGTGCAGGATGGTCAGAAGGATACGCAAGAGCTCGGTACGAGATACACTTAGTGCGAATATGATCTTTATGCTTTTTTCTTTCAGAATCAGTTGAAAGCACTCAAGCTAGGCAAAGTGATTAAGAAGAGTAACAAAGCGGAGGCTCCACCCCCGACATCTCAACGCTCGAAAGGCGAGAAGGAAACTAACGATGGCAGTGAATCTGTTCGAGTTAATTTAGATGGATCTGGAGGTTAGACCACCAATAATATGTTTTTGAATGATTTTCCATAGAAAATTAACACTGAAAAAAATCTTCTGGGCAGTTAATTTTATCTCCACTTGGGAAGTACAAGTAAGTACTATCCTCATGGGCTCAATAAATTGCCCACCTGATTTTTGCTATTTAAGTATTGCAAATGCGATAGCGATAGGGAGGCGCGGAGATGGACACCACCAGCCCTGAGCTCCACCTGGGAGACATAAGAAGACGTCATCATCATTATCCTTGTAAAAGTATTCGTTGATTAAATATCAGTTTTCACAATAATCAGGGCAAATAGGCTGGGAAATTACATTGTGTCAGTTAATGTATTTTAAAAACAATTGCTCTGCTTAATAGATTCCGGGGAAGTTCGTAGACGAGGCAAAAAGCACCGCAAGGGCCGACCTACTGGCAGTGACCGAATGACGTCCGCCGGACTCGCGGCGCAAACGCAGCAAGATCCAGAAACGCAAGTTAGTTTAATTATTTAATTAGACAAGTGCCCTAGCTCTCAGTCAAAAGCGAAGTGTTTGGTCATGCATACTATCAATTTGTAATGAAATATGTGGCACATGAAGAGATTAAAAAATATTATACTTAATTTTATCTTTATCACCATACATAATTATTTTGTTAAAATATCTCTTATGTATGAACGTAATTAACAGTGTTCATTATAAATGTTCTTTTCTGTTCAGATTGCAGGTATTGGCACTGACTCCCAAAACCCGAGTTCTCGAGGTTCCATTGCTCCGTCGGCAGATGACGACATTATTATTCTGCCGCCCGTAATCAAAACTGGGGTACCTAAAAAGACGGACTCGTTTCTTGACGATGATATACTGAAGTATCTTCACAGGGAAGTTGATGAAGAAGCTATTGAAACTGAATTTGATACCAAGGTAAATAATTGTCGTAGTTGTAGTAACAATAGATAATTTATTTACTGTGCCTAATCGTGACATATGTAAAGTGTTCAAACCAGCCCAACCTTTCAGAGACGTTATGTCCTAGAAGAAGCACTTCGCACTCGCCCTGAGCGTCCCTACGGGCAAGAAATGCAAACACTTTTGAAAGAACTTAAAGTACCAGCAGTCAGTCTTGGCGATTGGCTGCATATACCACGAGTATTCTCCCGCCAAAGTGCTCAATTCTCGCTACCGATAGACTCCAACACACTTGAAAGTAAGTTTGTACAGCAAAAATAAGGTATAAATAAATAGGTAAACTACACACTCTTCGCGTGTCGTTAATAAAGTTATACGATAAGCGATAAGTATTTCCCCATTTAAAAGTGGCAGAATTTGAACTGCTCTGGTAGAAACCATATGATAGTCGGGTCACGCGGGTCCCGTGAAGATAATTGCAAATGACCACCTAAGAAGAATTGTAATCGATTGTCACTGGCATAAGTATGTCCTGACAATAATTATCACAGCGCCCATTTATTGATAAGATAATTGATTTTGCTCTCAGACTTAAACTAGCGTCAGATTTAGCTGAGGTCGTAACATATCTAGCATAAAAATTGATTGCGTTCATACTAATTGATTTAATACTTCACAGCCCTTACTCCAATGCAATATGCGGCACGTTTCGTCACCTTGAAGAAATCCAAACAACTCCTTTATTTAACTGTTCTAAGGAAGTTCAGACCTGGTGGCTACAGAATGCCAATTCAGGTACCAATTGCTTTTGCGTAAATGCATACAAAATTGTTAGAGGCAATTATGAATAATGAGCCCTTTCCAAATAGACTGATTTGCGGATTTTTTTCTCAACATATCAATTAAGTCAGTGGCGAGTTTAACTGGAAAAATTCTATGCATTTCTTTTGACACATTTTGCATCATGTATAGACCGTTTTTCAGGATATTGGTGAGGGCTTAATGCTGATGATGGGCGGCATCCTCACAGACAAACAAGTGGAGAAGTACAAGACGATTATGGAGTGGGAAGGATATCAGGAGGAGGATAATATACCCGATGAGATTAAACTGACCCTTCTGGACACGGGATACAGAAAACAGGACCGTCTTCAGTCGAGGGACAGCGAAGAGGTGAATTTAGTCATGCTTCTATTTTATGTTGCTAATAGTTCAAAACTAATGTTGGTTGAGTTAGTTGGTTGATAGGTTCTTCGTCTAGGTACCTACGTATTCGCCTTATAAAACGTTTAAATCAAAATGTTCTTTTCTTTTCAGACTAATGAAAATACGCTGAAATATCGGACTTGGTGCGGCCTATGTGCCATCTGTGAACGAATGTACGGAAGATTTCCACCAAGACCAAGGGATCCTCCTGATGGGGTAAATATTATTTCCCTTAGGCCGACTTGCGCCGACCTCGGTTTGACACTAACCCAAAAGATTAACTTGACGTATTTGTACCGTCTGATGTATGTCGGCCACATATAAATATTTAACCCACAATGGCCACAATACAAATGCTATTTTTATTTATTGTTTTTCAGATGGAGCTAAGCGATTTTACAATGGTGGAAACTAAACTTGCTATATTGAAAGTTCATGCTGGATTGGTAGAAGTTCTTAATACCGTAAGAATGCGATAGTAGCTGTATTGTGGTTAATTTATAATAACGTTCTTGTAAATATATTTTTATTACCTATTTTACGATATAAATTTGATATAAAAAATAAAACATTGAAAAATAATTATTATGAGCGCTTCTTTACTTAAATCCACCCGAACCTATAAAAGTTTAAGTGCTGCGGCGTGTTCTGTTCAGATTCAGACACTTCAGACTTGGTTCAGTACAAAGAGTAAAGTAAGTGTTCAGTACGACGACATGGCTCAGACTCAAGACACTCAGCTTGGACATTTCGAAATTGGCGCCGCATGCGCGCTACACTAAAAGCTCTATAGACAAGAAGTTCCTCTAAAATAAAGCGCTCTACGATCTACTTTAACTTTATGAACATAGACAACTATCATCCGTCATAGAGTTTTAAGTTTTGACGTTTGTTTGATTACCGACCGGAAACTATTTTTGCATTGCTATTTTTGTACTCGGGCAGGCGTAACGAATTTATTTAAGTGTAATGAAAAACAAACAATTCTAGCCGTTAACGTGCATGTGTTCCACTGGTGATTTAGCCAAGGATTTAAAAATACTTTTAACGAGTTTCCTTGTGGTAATACAGTAATTATTTGACGCAAAATGGATTTAGACAGGGATACTTCGAACACGGACGGTAATTTATTATTTCTTACGTTTTGTTTTTCTTTTATAAATACGGCAAAGCGTTGGTATGCTTATTTAGTGTGTGCTGAGATTAAGTTTGGGTTTTACAGAGTATCTTGAGACCGCGCTGCAGTTATTTGACTATTGCGGTGCCGATAGCGCCGGCACTTTGCATGTGGATGTACTCATGGATAAATGTGCACCGTCCGTGAAGACAAACAAGTAAGCTAAGCTTATGTTATTTTTCATGTAACCTGTTGAATAAGTTTGATAATAATATAGCCAATTTTTCGCTAAATTTCGTGTCAAAAATGCCACTGAGGTGTAATTTTAAGAACAGTGAATTTTATTTTATTGTACAGCCGGCTGCAGAGAAAAGGCACTCCCCCTAGTCCCCAGTAATGGCAGTAATCAAACCTCTTTTCTGCAGCTGATATGTGTGTCCTGTATTTTTAGGTGTTAAGTGTCATTAAAATGTGCCTTTAAACTTAGTCATGCTTTTATCTGAAAGCTTCTGCAGTGTTTTTTCAAGATATCCTCATAGGGATAAATTTATAGCTACATCATACTTAACTTATTGTTTTAGTGCCGAGTTCAACTACTTAAAATCCCTTCTGGACCCCAATCACAGTAATCCAGAGATAAATGTGTCCAAACTGGCCAGTGCCTTGAACATGTTCAGCGATGGACAAAAGAGCAAAATAGATCTGGATGAGAGGTATGTTAATGTTATTTCATCATTGGAGTTGGCTGTCTCTTTTCCCTTGATTTATTAGTGCATAGTGTAAACATTTGCAGCTTCTTTTAGAGATACATGTTAGTCTTTTACAAATGTCCAATAAACCATGACATTGGTATGCATGGTCATTTTGGATAACCTTTTTTTGATATAAATTCCTATTAAAACTTACCTTATTTCTTAACTAATTTTTTTAACATGAAACTACCATGAGACTCAATCATAATAGTGAAAAAAAATTATCATTCAAATACCTGGTTTATGTGTAAGTCTAGTTTAACCTGCTACATTATTTAGGACATAAACACAAAGTAAAATAAAATAAAATAAATAAATGTCATGGGACAAATTGACACCAAATTGACCTAGTCCCAAACTAGGCAAAGCCTGTACTACGAGTACTAGACAACGGATAAACATACTTGTATAGATAAATACATACTTATATACATTATTAAACATCCAAGACCCGAGAACAAACATTTGTATTCATCATACAAACATCTACCCCGACCGGGATTCGAACCCGGGACCTCAAGCTTCATAGTCAGGGTCTCTAACCACTAGACTATTCAGTTGTTCAAGTAGCCTGAAACATGTAGCTAAACTCTATTTAACACAAAATTTGTATCTCCTTTAATTGCATTCAATTAAAGTTGTGTCTATAGCAGGTAAAGGCGAGGTAAAGTTTTTGGTTATCAAAGTGCCAGTCATGTTATTCCCATTTACCTATGTAAACAAATATGGCAATTGTGCTGTGAATTCTCATTCTTTTGTACAGTTATCATAATCATCCAACAACAAACTCAGAGGGTCGAGCACGACTTTACGAATGCTGCGTAACGTAAAATCGAATAGTAAACGTTATCGAGTTTGTATGAAGTTTGGTACAGCGCCCGCCCGTGAGCGTATTTGGAATTAAAATTTAGTATGAGGTTTCTCGATCTCGATGCGATAACCGTAACGTTACGCAGCATTCGTAAAGTCGTGCTCGACCCTCTGCTGACCTTATTCATTTGTGTTGATTGTTTGTTAGTTCATTGCTTTGTGTCATAATTTGCCGACATTCATTACAGTTTCAATTTGAGAAGCGGCCCCGGACCACAGGACTCTGACTCTGGTATTTCTAATGATGGTAACTAATTCTACACTTATTTTTATGATGCTAAGACATCTGGCTAGGTGCAAGTCAGACTCACACACCGAGGGTTCCTCATCTAATGTTTTTTCCTTGACTTGCACTGTGAGATCTTGGTTCTTGCCAAATTTCATGATTAGCCTAGAGATTTTAATTTCCTTGAAACTGACATATGGACAGACAAACAGATAACAAATTAAATGGAACCCTAAAAAGCAATACCTAACAATAAGTGATTAATAATTTAATAAGCAAACCATTTTACAAGAAGTAAAATTAAAATAATTAGATTGAATTGATTAAAAAAAGTAACCTCATAAATAAATATAACATAAATAAGATACAATATTTATACCACTAAAACAGTTGTTCAGTCAAAATATTTAATAGGTATATAAGTTATATTGCAGTGCCCTACTACACGGTTTCATGTTTGGGAAAGTAATGTATTAGTTGAACTAAATAGTTGAGTTGAAGAGGTCAAAAGTAAAGTTATACATATACTTACCATTATTCATAAACATAAATGTCACAAGCAAATTATTTTTACAAGTTGCCATATCATAAACTATATCATCATAATGACATAAATTTACTGACTAATTGACTACTTATTCAAATTAGATCAGCATGTGCAAGCACTTGTCAAGTATAATTACTAGCAATTGGTTTAATATTAAGGAAAATTATACACACACTTAATTGACCATTACATTGTGCACCTTATAATTATCTCATTATAATGGTTCATGAATGGTTAGTTGTTGTTGTATTATTTTCCTTGATAGTACAAAAAGCTGTCACCAGATAAACTGGCAGCTACGAAGTTAACCAACCATCTTAATATTATGTTATTCCGAAATTATGCTCCAATCTTCAGGAATCCTGCTCCTGGAGGAGCTCCAGAGCGAGATCCGCGAGAAGACCCACCTTGCAGCTCAGCTCCGGAGCCAGCTGGACTACTCGGTGCATCAGCATGAGGAGACCCTGGCTGCCATCACTGCGGATAGGGACTCGCTGAGGGCTCATCTCAGCTTGTAAGTCATAAACTTGTACATACAGTTGAGTAAACAATAGACATACCTCTGGAGTTTTTGTAAAAAGACTGTATATAACTTTTTTCATTGATACAAAAGGTCAAGTGTGACATTGCTCTGAGACTACAGTTGCAGAGATTCTATTTGCCTGATTTGACATCTGTCATTTTCATAAAAATTCGTCAAAAAGTTAACTATACCACTGGAATGTGCTCAATGTCTTGACCAGGGATGCCAAAGGCTTCCCAAAACGGTATCCTTAGCTCGCCGGCAGGCGTATTCAAAGGCAGACACAGATCTGGTATCTACTTAAACAAGAGCGTAAAAAAAGTAATATATTAAGGCATTCATACTGTAAGAGAGATTGGAGAGCCCTGGTCTAGATCTAGACAGTATTTCAAAGCGCTAACTGGTGGAAAATGGCAAGATGAAGCACCTAGCAAACGCAGATTGATAATATGACAAAACTCCGTGTATTTGTAGGCTACGCGAGGAAAACAAAACCCTAATCGACGCCCGTCGCGACTACGAAGACGCGACAGAGCGGCTCAGCGGCAGCGAGCAGGCGCTCGCCACCGCGCGGCGGGAACGCGACGCAGCGCGCCGCCGCGCCGCCGCCTTGCAAGACCAGGTCGCCGATATGGACGCTGAGGTACCGCTATAACCACTTAGGGCCTGTCAGATCTAGTTTTCCGAACGACAGCGTCTCATTACGTCTCATTAACGCCCGCGCAGCGTCGAACGTGGCGAACTGCACGAGTGCGCGCGGGCGTTTAATGAGACGCTGCCGTTCGAAAAACGCTACTTACTCATCATCACCAATACACATTGTAAAACCGCGTCTCCATCTCGCACGGCAAACCCCCGAAGCGTGACTTAATGCCCGGTTTGCCACGCGTGGCCGCTCGAACATTGCTTAACACGTTCGTCGCCGGTAAGCTACTATAGAAATTCTATTGTGACTAGTTTACCGCCGGCGAGAGTACCTATTATTAAGAGCGTGATCGATCGATTTAACTTGGTCCTTAAGGCTCACGGTAAAATCGCGGTCTTGTGAGAGAGCAGCCAGACTCCATCACACCCATCGCCAACTCGAAGCAGACCTATAGTCGATATACATCCCACATGACGAATGACATAATGACCGCCAAAACGGTCTAGCGAAACGAATGAACAAACTATATTTGAGCACATCATTGGCTGTCTACATCATTCATCAGTCCATCAACACAATTTGACTACGATTTGTACCGCCTTATCATCATCATCATCATGTCAGCCGAAAGACGTCCACTGCTGGACATAGGCCTCCCCTAAGGCTCTCCACTCTGACCGGTCTTGTGCTTTCCGCATCCACCGCGGTCCCGCGATCACCGCCTTATGACGATGTCGAATCACTAGCAGTTACCATTTGTTTCTCATTCTTTTTCAGAAACTGACCCTTCAAGAGCTGCTGAGTTCGTCCAAAGCGGAATGCCACCGCATCAACGAAATGTACGCCGCACGGCAGTCGGCCCTACTCGAGCAGAGCGAAGCCCTGCGCGCCGCCCGCGCCGAAATGGCCGCGAGACTCCGCGAACAGGAGCAACTGTTGCAGCAGGTGCTAAGGGACAAGGTCAGTCTGAGCGCTGCTGCTTAGCGGCAGTATATAAAAAAATGTCTTGGGACAATATGACACCAATTGACCTAGTCCCAAACTAGGCAAAGCCTGTACTATGGGTACTAGACAACGGATAAACATACTTATATAGATAAATACATACTTATATACATATTAAACATCCAAGACCCGAGAACAAACATTTGTATTCATCATACAAACGTCTGCCCCAACCGGGATTTGAACCTGGGACCTCAAGCTTCATAGTCAGGGTCTCTAACCACTAGGCTATTCGGTCGTCAAAGTGCATATGTGTGTGCATAAGTGCATTTACACAAAATCATCATCATCATGTTAGCCGAAAGACGTCCACAGCTGGACATAGGCCTCCCGCAAGGCTATCCACTCAGACCGGTCTTGTGCTTTCCGCATCCACCGCGGTCCCGCGTCGCTCCATATTGTTGATACCAAATTTCTAGTTTCTAAGGCAACTGGATGTACCCTTTACGTTTTCACAGTACGGTAATTTGTATGGAAACAACCTTTTTAATGACTTGATTGCGTTGACTTAGAAGTTTGAGTTTTTTCACAGCTTCAATGGACTGCGGGCTTGAGTATTGTATTTGATATTAATTCCAGCACGCTACCTGCACGCGTCCCAGAGAAAAAGGGTCTTGGCAGACAGACAGACAGACGAACAACAAAGTGATCCTATAATGGTTCCGTTTTTCCTTTCGAGTTGCAGAACACTGAAAATGATTCCTCCAACAAGTACCACTTTTATCTCCCACAGGTAATCCTCGAGATGGAGCTCAAGGACGTGCTGAACCGCTCCAACAGCGCAGCGCTGCAGATGGACCGCTCCGTGGACGTCAGCTACACCGAGGATCAGATGCTGACGGCGCTCGACAGTATGCATGCTGACAGCAAATTCTCGTCAGGTGAATAAAAATGTCGTTTTGATAACTTGCTTTTGACCGCTCTGCGTTCGTTTTTTCGAGATAAAATGTAGCTTATGATAGTTGTAAAAACATTAACATCAGGTCGAGCCATTGCTTCGTAACGACATGAAGGAAGAACATACAAACATACTGTGATATATATGTGTGTTTGACATTAACATGTCAAACACACGGAATCCTAACGGAATAGTCTTGTTTCATAAGTAGGCTGAAAAACTGTTTGTGCTTTTGCACCATTTGCGCGCTTCGTATTCCCATCCCAAAACATGGCGAAACAGGTTTTTTTGAGTAACCGAGTATTGAAGCGAAACCGGAATCGTTAAAGAGGATATATGGCAATATACCTATATTATCATTGTCCAGTTAATGGCAAAAATATGTCATCATCATCACCAGCCGTCTTTACGTCCCTCTGCTGGGCACAGGCCTCCTCTCAGAATGAGAGTGCATGGGCTATAGTTCCCACGCGGGCCCAGTACAGGTTGGGAACTTCACACACATCATTGAATTGCTTAGCGGGAGTGTGCAGGTTTCCTCACGATGTTTTCCTTCACCGAAAAGCTCATGATAAATTACAAATGTAATTCCGCACATGAATTCCGATAAACTCAAGAGGTGCGAGCCGGGGTTTGAACCCACGACCCTTTGCTTGAGAGGCCATAGGTCAAACCACTAGGCTACCACGACTTTTTTTTTTTATATTTATTAACTTTGTTTGCATACATATTTTTGCCCTTGACTGTCCATGTTTCTGTCTAATGCTAACTGTAATGTTGTTATGTTCCCCCGCTTTCTAATTCGCTAAACCATCTTATTTCATTAGATAACCAAGTGTTAGACGACGAGTCGTTCACTAAAGCTCTAAAAGAACAGGATTTCGGACGCGCCTCAAACTTATCCTTGTTCGACGAGATACGTCTCAGCTTCTGCAACATGTCTCGCCGAGACATTCCCGACAGTTTCGGGAACATGTCCAGATCGCAAATACTAGATTTTAATGACACCCAGTGTGACAAATGTGACTTTCAAAAAGAAATGACAACTGTAGAGACTCAAACAAGTGACCCGACAGAGAATAGTAATGTGGAATGTGAGGACTGCTCCAAGATTTGCAATGAGTGTGTGAAACTACACCATGATCTGGCAGAGTTGCAAAGTGATCTTGAATTGTCTAATGAAAAGGTTACAATTTTGCAAACAGAGTTGAATCAATATGAAGATAATTTAAACATTATGCAAAAATGTGCAAATCAAATCTATGAAGATAAAGCTACTTATGCAACACAAACAGATGAACAACCCATTGAAATGTGTAATAGTTGTGCCGAGAAAGATCTTGAATGTGGTAAACTTAAGGATAATAATACACAACTAACCTTGGACCTCGAGGAGTCTAAACAAAAGATCACAAATATAAAATCAGAATTGACTAGATATCAGATTAATTTAAACACTTTACAAGACTATATTAGCAGAATGGCAGTAGAGACTAGCGTAGTACAGACGCAAACTGATGTACCAACTGAAACGATCAATGATGATTGCACCGAACAATTTCTTGAATACAAGCGACTGAAAGATTATACAACAAAATTGGAAAACGACGTCGTACACACCAATAACAACCTCTCCGAGATGTATTTGGATCTGAATAAGTATGAGAACACTTTGAATGTTCTGCAAAAACATATAGACGAAGGTATAGAACGGAACAGTTTTCTGGAAGCCATGTCAGACAGTTTGCAAGCTAGAGTTCAAACTTTGGAGTCTGCCTGTGCGGCGTATAAGGACAAGATTGATAGTCTCTCTGGCGAAGTTACATGTGCTTTCTGTCAGACTGAAGACAGTGGTAATTGATGACTGATAAATTAAGTAGTTTAGCTTTTGTGTTGTCGAATTAGTTTAGTTTAGTGTATTTTGTGTTGGTGGTGGTTGTTAAGAATTATAATTGGCTTTTACTTGGCTACGTTATTATACGTTAGTTTTACGGAGTTGATTGATGTAGTGCTGTGTCGTTGAATGAAATATACTTTGTTGAAGTTTCAGCAGCCAGACTGTAGCTCATATTAAATAATACATCCGATAAAATAGCGCCACCAATTGTAAGATGGTATTTAATTGTACCGAATAGTATTTTTGAAAATAACACATTTTCGTTTTAACTGTTTTTGATCCAATACACGATTTGTTTTGGAAATAAGGTGAAACACGATCAATTAGAAAGATATATCTTTTAAAATTTAATGTAGTCGTAGTTCCTGTTGTAGTTACCGATACGTTAATAAATATTGGTTTAGTCCTAAATAATGGTCACGTTTGCAGATGTCGCGTCAATAGGCACGCAAGTCGAGGTCGCCTGCAAGGAATGCGAGAAACGCAACGCGGTGGTTCCACATCGCAGTTTTCGTAGGATGTTGTGGTAAGTCACTTGTACCTTCGAATATAATTGCTATAAGTAAATAAAAACCGGCCAAGTGCGAGTCGGACTCGCGCACGAGGGTTCCGTAGAAAGATTTTAACGCTTTTCCCCAGTGTTTTAAGAATTCCAGTGTAAGCAGAGCCCTGCTCCTAAGCAAAATGTACGCAGTGTGGGGTCAACTTATATGGGTCCTCGAAATCTAGAGACAGACATAGAAATTTAAGATTTTGAGACTTTTCGGAGTGGTTGTTAGAGCTACCTTCATACCAAATTTCAAGTTTCTAGGACAACTGGAAGTACTCTTTAGGTTTTCAAAAAACTGCAATTTGTATGGAAACGACTTTTTTAATGACTGTATCTTTTGATTGCGTTGACTTAGATGCTTGATTTTTTCACCGCTTCAAGGGACCGCAGGTTTGAGTATTTGATATTAATTTCAGCATCCTACCTCCACGCGTTCCAGAGAAAAAAGGGTCTTGACAGACAGACAGAGAGACGGACAACAAAGTGATCCTATAAGGGTTCCGTTTTTTTCCTTTTGAGGTACGGAACCCTAAAAATTATGGATTTATCTGCATATTTCACAGCATTTTGCGGAATCAAATTTAATACTCTTGTAAATTCTATGGACCCAATTGCTATTATACCGGCACAATTAATTGTCAACCGTATAAAACTGTTATTTAGTCAATTAATGATTTTACAATAAATTGTGAAAATAGACTGAGCGATTAACTAGTCAATTAATCATAAAATAAAGATAAATCATATGCTCACAAAACAATCGTAAAACATGTTCCTAACATGGTGACATTTGCGCGCAAGTTTGGACCTTATTCAAGAGCGACTGTGGCCAAAGAGGCTACAATTGTAGCCTAATTTATGCGCTTCATTTTCGGCGTGCTGATGGATGACATGTCTACCTCTTTTTTTATATGTAAATAATATCATTGTTTTCTGATACCGTTTCCTAATGTTACTTGCTGCTACATCTGCAACAGATTCCTACCAATCGACCATTTTGTATCAACAAAATTTTTTTTCGCAATGCAATACATAGGTATTGAGAAAAAAAATTGAGAAAAAAAGTTGTCATAAAAATACATATTCTTACAAACTTCAGTAAACTTTTGCCAAAGTTCCCCATTTTATACTTCTCAGCCTACCCCCAAAAACCGGTCGTTCTCTATTCCACAGTCTCTAATTCCAGGGAGCCACTGAAATGCCTCTTCCAAGCGTTTGCAGTCCTGTGCTTTGTCGGCGCCATTTCTGTCTTGTACGGGGTGACGCGACGCAACGCCAGGTGCGACCGCGAGGCTGTTCCGTGGCGTTGGCTCGATGCGCAAGAATTTATGGACATGCTTCTGAGGATAGAGTATGTCGCTGATGTGCCGATGTGAGCTTGTGAACGGTTGAGAGCAGTGGTGGTCCTAAAGCGCGGGCAGAAAGAATTTCGTACAATGACCTCACACTACACGTTTCTGTCGCTCGCGCGTTATTTACCATCCTGCTCGCACAGAGAGCAAGACGTTAGATTTTGACATGCGAGCGACAGTGACCATGTCATTACATACTGTGAAGTACCGCACGGAATTCTTTCTCTTCCGCGACCGCGCTTTAGTCTTAGACGGTCTCAGGTAATTCGGATCGTAGCGTAGGTGATGCAGCTCATGAGATCGAGCGGTTGTGTACTTGTTCTATACTTGGATTTTAAAATTTAACAATAAAATATGCAAGGTTTGGTAATGCAGTAAGTCGTGGCCGCGGACGTTGCGTTAAGGCACAGTGTAAAGAGATTATAACAGTAGTCCGACGCCTTTGATGTTTGCTTAAATGCAGACTCTGCAACCGCAACGCCACAGCAGCAGCCGTTTTCCTTTGCTAGTTACTAACAAAAACGGGCAGCGGCGGCGTATGCAACTGGGGTCCGCTCTACCCTCCCCTCGCCCGCACCGCACTCCCCGCACGATTGCCCTTTCAAGACGGCTTCGTCAGATAATGTTAATGATCGTCAGATAATGGTAATAGTTAATGTTACCGCTGACAACCAGCCTTTCAGTTCTTTCGGGATTAGATTATTTTTTTAACCCCCGACGCAAAAAGAGGGGTGATATAAGTTTGACCGCTATGTGTGTCTGCATGTCTGAGTTTGTACGTGCTAGCCCATGCCCGTCTTAATTGTGCGTTGATTCTCTAATGCAGCCTTGAACGCTAGTGTATCTTTTCGGTATTCAATGACAGCAAATTTGACACTTCGATGCTGATGCAGCCGTTGCTGACCTTAGAACACACCTAATCTTTCACAACATTTATCGCGACGCAACAAGGTGTGTGAATGAATGATTAGAACTTGTGAGCTGCATCATCTATAGCTGGTAGAATAGTTATATTATAAATTGATAATACAGCATGTTTCTATATTAGATATTTTATTTTGAAGACAAACAAGCTCCATGTAAGTTTTATAAAAAAAAAAACAAATGAGCACAGGTTTTATTGCACTGCCTTTTCATTTCGTCCTTTATTGAAAAATTGGTACTGAAATACAGTTTTAAAGTATTCCATCCTAAATCTGTGTTTTTTTAACAAACTTACTCACCTAGGCTAGGCCTTTACTTGCGATATTTGTGTTCCTTAATAGACTTACTCGTTTTGCCCCGGGTGGGCTCTTAACTTGCTTCCATATAATTATTATAAATATTGTTCCACTGCATGTTAATTAGTTGATTTCAATGTTTGTATTGTATAATAATTGATTATTTTTATTCACTATAACACCACCTTTGAGAGAAAAAAGGTGGCTTATTCACATTGGTTCATCTATTAATTTAATTAACATTTTCATTGTTCTGTTAATTATTATATTATTTTCTTAAACTGTGTTAATCGAGTGTCCACATAGAAGTTCACGAAGATAGTCTCAAGTCACTATTATTATGATCTGATTGATATTTAGATTTTAGAATAATGTAAATTTTCTGTGATAGATTAGTGCCAGAGATAGTAAAACTTTTATCGAATGTGACTTTAAAATTGAGAATTTGATTTTACGTACAATATTTGTTCAGTTGGGATTGACAACTCATAAACGTATAGATTTAAATATTAGTCATAAAAAATTTAATAATTTGCTTAATTCACTAGGAGTTAAAAGTACTGCCAAAAATACGAGTTGTGAATGTCGAATTTTAAGAGTAACATAGTTAAATTATAATGTAAGTGTAATTTTAAGGTATTTTAAAATGTGGGACAATATGACAGATGTTTAAATTGACTATACTTCAGCATTAACATTTTTTAGTTCATACTCCAGATACCGACATACGTAATTAATTATTTTATATCTTGACATTTTTCTCCTACAATAGATCTAGTTTATAATTTAGCGACGCGAATAACTAACACATCTTGATTTACCGCACTTGAAAATGTACACTCATTTACAGTCGTTCTCAATATTCAATCCATCTCGTGTGTTGATCTGAATAAATCCAACAATTGACAGCATTTCATATTTTTCACACCTGGAAATTAATATAGATATCGAAAGGGCTTTGCCTCCTGAACACACCACTATATTTATAAAAAAATAATATTACTTATTTTTTAAATACAAGAGAATAAAATAAAATTACCGATTCTACCAAAACTACGCAAGAATGGGTGTAATACTTTTGCCTTTTTCACGAAAAAAAAAATAAAGCAACAATCACACGTAGGTTTGACAATGTCAGAAATTTAACATCTTGGATTTGTTTTTTGATCGTGACAAGACAAAGACAATGGATCCATCCTAGCGTAGTTTCGGAGTTACGTCCTTTTGGAATAAGTACCTTTTAATTGATTAATAATAAATTAATTACTAATCCTAATGAAAATTTAAAATCGTAGGTTTGCTCCTCTTTCAAAGTAGAATATAGACAATTTAACAAATTATAGTCTCGAAAATATGAAACGTTGTCAATTTGCTGTCTGTACATGACCCACCATCCTCCCATCTACAGATTGCAAGCAAAGGTTGGATTGCCTACCGACAGTAATTTTATTGAGACGGCAAAATTTAAGATAGATGTTTTTATCGCTAGTAAACCAAATGAGCTGTTCCTAATGTTCAATATATATCTGTATATTGATCATTAGGAACAGGAACAGCTGTTAGAGAGCGCTTACCTGTATTAAAAAGTTAAATTTTATCACACACCATTTATTATGTCGAAATAAAGTCCATGTAGATAAAAAAAAGATGTTTGGAATCAGTTTCGTAACATTACCTACCAAAATAATTGAGAAACTTGTAATATAAAACACGATTCTCTTTTGCATGTCAAACATATTGTCTCATAATCAATGTCAAAAACTAACAGGGCATTTACCGATGCATTTATTGTGAATTTAGGCTAGGATTTAAAATAATAAGACTTGTATCAGTTGTGCAATTGTATATTATCACCCAATTTTTATAATTTCAGAAACAATTTGTATCTAGAGTACTCGTAGTTGTCCGTTTTCTAGTTACAAAATGTAGTTTAAATGTTCTATCAATATGTACCTATTTTAGTCATTTTAATATTCGAATTAAACGTGATTTTGTACATTTATGTATTTTATTGGTGTAGTTAATAGATTCCTATGAACCTGATTTCCCAAAAAAAGTCAAATGCAGTTCGAAGTATAAAGACTGGGATTTCTATAATTATCTGGCATCGTAACCATTTGATTGTCTTTTTCGTTCCAATCTTGTGTTTGCGGTTCTACTAACTTGTATTTTGTCTAGAATAAAGATTAATGCGCTACCATTGCGCTACATTTCAAATCAGAATCGAGTTTATTGAAAACAAGAGGGTTGGTAACCCCTGGTCTCGACAATGCCTCTTGGTCAAATCAGCAATTTTTTTTGAAATCCGATTTGATCGGATCCGTTACTATGAAGTTTGTATTGAATAGTTCTGTACTATGACGTCATAATTTTCAGTGATCAAACTACCTCCTGTTATTAGTTTTTATTAAATAAAAAATCGTCTTAATTGCAGTAATAAGTGAGGCATCGCTTTTTACGAGTATTTTCGGCAGCTTGATAAGTGAAATTGTAAAATGATTTTATTTTGACATCAATCAACAACCCTATTATTTGTTTCGCTTTGACACTGCGGCTTTTACTTGCTATAAGGATGCCAATCCCTGCATTACTAATCGAACAGAACATTATACAATACGGAATTATACACCGTGTAAATATAGTGTTTTTAGGCCGCAACAAAGTTGCACCGAACACAAAAGTAAGTAGTCAATTCATAAAACGTCTTCACGCAGCAAAAACCGATATCAGTACAAGAAAGGCGATCCCGTATCCCTTTACCAAAGGTATTGTGTTGGGACAAAGGGCTCAAGGTGGCAGCCACAATGGCCGGCTGAGAAGTGCCTTCGCGAATATTTCTCACAGGCGGTCAAGGTGATTGGTCGACTTAGGGGTGCTAAAGGGTGATAAGTATTGATCACAACTTTATCGGGATAGAAGGAAAAAACGGAACCCTTATAGGATCACTTTGTTGTCCGTCTGTCTGTCTGTCAAGACCCTTTTTCTCTGGAATGCGTGGAGGTAGCATGCTGAAATTAATATCAAATACTCGAGTCTGCGGTCCCTTGAAGCCGTGAAAAAATCAACCTTCTGAGTCAACGCAATCAAAAGATACAGACATTAAAAAGGCTATTTCCATACGAATTGCCGAAATCCTAAAACCTAAAGGGTACTTCCAGTTGTCCTAGAAACTTGGAACTTGGTAGCTCTTATTATAGCACAACCACTGAAAAAAGTCCCAAAATCTTAAATTTTTATGTCTGTCTATTGATTTCGCAGACCAATATAAGTTGACCCCACACTGCGTACATTTTGCTTAGATGCAGGGCTCTGCTAACACTGGACTTCGTAAAACACTAGGGAAAAGCGTTAAAATCTTTCTACGGAACCCTCGTGCGCGAGTCCGACTCGCACTTGTCCGGTTTTTTTTTAATACGACAAGGAAGGCAAACGAGCAAGTGGGTCACCTGATGGTAAGTGATCACCACTGCCCATAGACACCCACAACCCCAGGGCGTTTGCAGATGTTTTGCCAAACTAGAGAGCAAAGATGAAATGCCTCTTGTGCCCGTAATTACACCGGCTGTCTTACTCTCCATACCGGAACACAACAGTGCAAGCACTGCTGCTTAGCGGTAAGATTAGCGAGTGAGATGGTGGTAGCGATCCGGACGGACCTCGCACAAGGTCCTACCGCCCGCAAAATTTGATTTGTATGGGAACCGAGTGTGTAACATTTTGCGTAGGTATTTTGACGTCACTAGTTTAGTTTAGTGAGGAAATCCCTCGACCGTGATGTCCACTAGGATCACCTTTTTGGATCCTCTCCATACAAACTTTAGTCGGGTGACAAACAAAAGGAAAAGTCACTAAATGCAACAAATATTTTAAAGAAAATCAACTATTTTCCAAGAGTAATAAGGTTGATTATGGAATTTAATTAGTGAACGTAGTTAGTGACTTGTTTATCACCCGACTATTTGTACTGGGGGGATCCAAATAGGTGATCCCAGTGCACGTCACGACCACGATTAACAGTTTTTTTTGGTCGTATTGGAACAGTTAACTAAGAATTAACCATTATACTCTTCGGATGTGAACCTAAGTACAACATAGCGTAGAGATATTCTTCAACCCAACGAACTAACATCGCCTCCACTTGGTATTCGCTGAAAAATAAACCCAATATGAAAGCATCAAAGCACAAAATTGAAGTCCCCTAACTCCTTTCAGCACACCTGTCGCGGAACCGTGGGAATATAACGATATAGGTGAACCAGGAAGGCAGTCTTACACCAGTTCTAATTTGAAACGTATGTCTTTGGAATAAGGTGTATTTCAGTGTGTAGAGTCGTTTTGCATATCGATATGATTATTGTATAACGATTGTGTTAAAGAATTTACTATTTTAATCGTGTTTTGTGCCCCTATGTAGCGGTTGTTGATATAATTAAAGATAGCAAGTTTGAATTTTGATAAGATGCGATGCGTTTGAAGTTTATAAGTTATTCCAACTAAGGGTATGGTTTAGTAAGCATTTATGAAAAGTAGGCTCTAATTAGAAAAGGATAAAGTAAAGTACTTTTCAAAGAAATATGCACTCATGGGCCCATAACCTTCATAAAATTAAAAACTTGCAAGCACAGCTCTAACTTACATTGCGTTGTTGCGTTCCAGAATGTTTCTAGTGGCACTGTGAGCTGTAGACCTCGTGACCTCATTTTTGAACATTGTGCTTTTTTTTTAATTCAAATTGAAAAAAAAAACGAGTCGAGAAAAAAATCGATATAATTGGCGAACCTGCTCACAAATTTTCACGAGAATTGGTTGAGAAATGCGACCTGTAAAGGAGAACAGCCAGACAGACAGACATACGAAAATTTTTTGGCCGAGCTGAAACGGAGACCCTTTGCTCGGGCGAATAGAGCGTTGAAATATTAGCCGAAGATAATATTGATACCTACATCACATATATTATATAATACTAAACAATAATAGACTTCCCATCTTAGCTCTGTGCGCAGGCAACGCAGGTCTCAGATACGATCCCCTCCGATGCTGCGAAACTAAGGGTGGCGATAATTTCTTACCAACAGCTGACCCACCCTTGTTTGTCGACCGTATGGCCTAGTTGTTGGAGAACCTGACTATAAAACTTGAGGTCCCGGATCCCCGAATACGAATGATTGTTCTCGAGTCTTGGGTGTTTAATAATGTAAGTATGTACCTATTTATCTTTAAACTTAATATGTGTTTATCCTTTGTATGAGTACCCATAGTACTTACAGCTTTGCCTAGTTTGGGACTAGGTCATTTGGTGTCAATTCTCCCATCATATTTATTTATAGGTACTTAATGAAAAGTCAATAATTCTCACATTAATGGACTTGAGACGCCCAAATATTGATGGATTCCCAACAATGGCGTTTTTGCTGCATCCGGCGGACCCGGAAACGGCGGATGCGTACGTTTTTTTTTTATATTTTTCTCCACCCACTCAATAAAAACGAGTTGATAGTAAAAGGGAGGTTTTCGAGCACCTGTTTGTATGGGAACCGAGGTTTGAGGATATTAAAAAAACTATACACGATTAGTTCTGACGATCATCTTGGTGTGAGGAATCTTATTAGATTGTTCGTTGTTTATTTTTGTACTCGCAAGGTCCAGTTTGGTAGGGAGCAAAAGTTGTGTTTACTAGTGGGCAAATTTGTTCAAAGACAAAAATCCTTAGTACATAATTATGTTGAACCTACGGCATCTGGAAAATAGCAAGGCGCAACTGCGTCCGAAAAACGGATCGCCGGCAGAGAGGTATGTACCTACCTCCCACGTCAGACAGTAGCCAAACATAAAATTGCCTCCTTTCTTTATTTTTAACCGACTTCAAAAAAGGAGGAGGTTCTACGTTCCACTGTACGTACGTTTTTTTTTCATATAAGCGACGAAAATACGGAACTACTTAATAAGAAGAAGATAGAAATGATCGTTCGTATTTCCTTCCAGAACCAATATGTCGCTGCTTTGTCTAGCTTGCACACACGCAAAGGCACTATACGCAACTACGTACACTTACTAATGTAATTACACACTGTGGATGAGTTGCCACAATTGGAAATACTGCAGAACACATAGGTCACGAGCAGAGGATCGAGCACGACTACGAATGCTGCGTAACGTAAAGTCGAATAGTAAACGTTGTCGAGTTTGTATGACGTTTGGAACAGCGCCCGCCCGTGAGCGTATTTGGAACTAAAATTTAGTATGAGGTTTCTCGATCTCGATACGATAACCGTAACGTTACGCAGCTTTCGTAAAGTCGTGCTCGACCCTTGTACCTACTGAGTCACTTGTGGCGTACGCGTCACGAGCGCGGCGTCAAAGTCACGCCACCTTGCGATTCTATCCCCTTTTTATGGTTTCGTAAGGTTGCCCTTCTTGCATCAGTTCCACAGTGATGTGTTTGCTGGTCGTTGGAGGAATGTGTGCGTTGAATGTTCTGTGAGGCAATGAATTCACGCTGTACCTAATTTATTTTTCTTTTTTGTATTTTTTTGTCTTAACTTTTTAAAACACTCGGGAAAAGCGGGAACAATCTTCGAGACTCCCGTAATAGACAAACTAATTTACATACCTACAAATTTGTACGGAACCCTCTGTGCGCGAGTCCGACTCGCACTTGGCCAGTTTTATTAGTTCTGTGATCGAGACGAAAATAAGAAACATGGAGCTAAAGACTTCAAACATTGTAACGAGACTACGATGTCTCCGTTTATCTTCCTAAACCCATAAGTCTCACACTGACCGCGCACCGCTTTCCTACCAAAGCCCCTTTTTTGCTGGTCGGTAATAAATTACTTCCCATCCCGGGAAGGAAGTGGCCCGTTACCGCCTTGCAACATAACATGCACATAACAACCCTCTTATGCTCTAGGGAACTAAGGTGACATTTGAGTAATTCGCGAGCATTTTATAAAATAAGTTGCACAAGTTATTAATGCTTATGATAACGTTGTTATGGTCTAGAATTTAGGATTCAATGTTGTGTGGTTTTAGTGTATTAACGAGATCAAGGAACAGAGTTCATGCTTGTTCACACGGCTTTGCTTCACTATGGATTTAGAACCGGCCAAGTTCGAGTCGGAACCGTACACCAAGGGTTCCGTACCAGTACCACTGTTAAGAATTTAACACTAAGAGGTACTTATATGGTTTTTAAAATGTTTCTCGTTTCGTTTTTTTTTTGTTAAGTATTTAATAATTATTAAGTATTTGTTGTTAGAAGTTGAAGTGTTGAAGACTGCCAAACTGAAGTGGGACTGGGCGGGACATGTCTGCCGAATGCATTCTGATCGCTACTGGACCAGAATTACCACCGACTGGGTCCCATGAGACGGACACCTGAGCAGAGGCAGACCAAGAACGAGATGGCGGGACGATGTGGAGCGTTTTTGGCCGGACTGGCGAGATTTAGCTGAAACCAGAGACGAGTGGAAAAAGAAAGGGGAGGCCTTTCCAGCAGTGGGACGCCGTATAGGCTATATAAAAAAAAATGTTGTTAAAGCGACCGTATAGTCATTTGTGTTATTTGAAGTTTTAGCGCCCATAATATTACTAAAACTCTATAAACGTAGCAAATTAACGTTACTTAATACGAAGTCAGTATGTAATTGACAAAATTTCATATTTTTCACACCTGGAAATTAATATAGGTATCGAAAGGGCTTTGCCTCCTGAACACACCACTATGTTTATAAAAATTTAATATTACTTATTTTTTTAAATATAAGAGAATAAAATAGCCAATTCTACCAAAACTACGCAAGAATGGGTGTAATATATACCTTTGCCTTTTTCAACGTGTACCACAAGCACAATAATTTGACATGACACATATTGTGTTTGACAATGTCAAATTTCACATCTTGGGTTTTGTTTTTTTGATCGTGACAAGACAAAGGCAATTGATCCATCCTAGCGTAGTTTCGGAGTTACGTCCTTTTGGAATAAGTACCTTTTAATAAATTAATAACAAATCCTAATGAAAATTTAAAATCGTAGGTTTGCTCCTCTTTCAAAGTAGATTGCAGACAATTAATCAAATTATAGTCTCAAAAATATGAAATGTTGTCAATTAGGTACAAGTGTACATATTTTTACCCCCCAAATATCATCAAAATGTGGACGCACGCATAATGCCATACGCACCGGAATTTTCCCACTCTTTAGCACATCGTGACATCTGACATCGAATTATCCATTCACGACCATTCATTAACCATCATGCAATATCGTCACAGTCGGGTGAACAGCCAATAACTGTAATTATAAACAATATTAAGCTAAAACAACCCTTCAGCCTACGACTTAAGAGATCAACCGTTATTTTCGTAATGGTAATACTATCTTTGTAAAACGCTCGATGCATTTTTATAAATGCATTGAAAACAGTTGTCTTGTCGTTTTTAATACGTTAGAGTTAAGGGTTACTTTCCAACGATATCTTGTTATTGAAAAGGAATTTTAAGTTGGTTTTTGGTGACCGTGGGAGAAAGTGGTAGTGGTTTAATTAAATATTTATTTTTCGTATGACGGTATGCTGTAAAGATAAAGGTCATACTCACATACATTATATAAAAATAGACAAATTGAAAGAAATTGATGCTATGAGTAGATAAGTACCTGTATTGAGTTACCTTACGTTAGACGAAAGAAATTTTAAGAGTCAGAGGGTCGAGCACGAGTTTTGGAATCCTGCGTAACGTTACGGTTATGTATCGAGATCGAGAAACCTCATACTAAATTTTAGTTCCAAATACGCTCACGGGCGGGCGCTGTTCCAAACTTCATACAAACTCAATAACGTTTACTATTCGATTTTACGTGACGCAGGTTTCGAATATTCGTACTCGGGCCTCAGTATTTTGACAAAATTTACGATTAAGGGTCGCCGTCTACTTAATAATGCTCCTTATCTGAAACTAATATTACGTATGTAGACCGTATTATAATAGTACCTACTCTACGTACAGCCCCACATCACTTGTTCCTAAATAAGCTATCAAAAACCTGCCTACTTAAGTTTTTTTTGCAAAAAATGACCCATTTCTCAAAACTGCAAAAGTTCTAACGCATAATCGCAAAAATAGCAAAATAAAAACCCTCACCTCACCCTTTGCACCTTTACACATTCCCACACTCCGTGGGAACAACCCCCGCCCATAAAGAACCGAGTTACACCGCACACGAACGTATAAAAAAAACACCATACTTTACCTCCAGCCCCTTAAAAGTAAACTCATAAAGTACGGAGTTAAACTGTCAAGGTGCGCGTTGAAATAAATGTGCTACCTTGTGGATGCGCGTACGTCTATGAAGTATGGAGTTTATTGTGCGGCGGTCGTGTGAGGTTAATGCGGTACTTGATGGGCGCGCGAACGGTCCTGCATTCCCATGCTATACAGGATAAGGGGCGGCGGATGTAGCTTCACTTTGGGCTTATTAAAAAAAAATGTTACGCGGTTGCATTTTTTTTTCTTGTAGAAATAGGTAGGTTAAGTAACTTTGCGTTAAATACTCGACTAGAAAACTTTGATACCGTATTTAATTTAGACACTGTTTTTTATTCGCAATATGGAATACCTACTTAGGTGCATTTGTACAGACCTCTCCTAGCTATATCCAGTAGGTACTTACGCATGAAAAGCTTTCTTTTTAACCGACTTCAAAAAAAGGAGGAGGTTCTGTCTTCCTCTCTTTAATTAGGTATTAAGAATAGTTGTAAGAATTCAGAATCTATATTTTATAATTGACAGTACCTATTTACTTTTAACATGAAACTACCGTGAGACTCAATCATAGTGAAATAAAAACTGATCACTCACGTATATAAGTCGAGTTTAGCCCGACATGTTTCGGACTAATTCGTAGTCGGGCTAAACTCGACTCATATACGTGACTGATCCGTTTTTATTTGTCCATGAGTACCTATTTAACCTACTTTTTAAAACTGAATTTAGTCACTGTTTTCGCATTTACTTCTCATCTCAATAAAAGATTTTTGTAACAAAATAAATAGATAAAAAAATACTGAAAAAATATTGCCATTAAAAAAAATCAAAATCGAACCCAACACAACCGCTACTCCCAACCACTGAGCCACTAGCGCTTCACCCAACAGGTTCCCCCGTAGAGCGAGACAGCACGAAAACAATACATTCCCATACAGTTCCCATCGTAACAAGCCCGTGGTTAGAGCAAGACAACCACAGTTTGTCGTTTCAATTCATAAGCAGGATCAAACGGGAAAGGACGTTAAATGTTACGCGCGGTTCATTCATTGTCATTCAAAGTTGAGACGTCATACAGTGTGGTCAACTCTAGTAGTCCTAGTACTAACCCTAGTGGGCTACTGGTTTTAGTAGTGTTAAAATGCCGTGCAGTGAGGACGATGACTCGCAAAGTGGATTTGCTGAGCAGGGGCTGTCGAAGGCTGAATTGCGAAAGGTGAATAAAGTGATGATGACAAGTGATAAACTATTTTTCAGGAATTGGAATTGTCCGACTCTGAGATGTCATTTAACTTTGTAAGATTGGCTGGTTTCGTTTAATTTTTTAAAATGTGTAAACGGTGCTAGAGTAGGTACCTATTATGAATTTATGACAATAGTTAATTTAATTCGATACAATTAAAATAACATATCCTTGGACGTTTCTAAAGTGCAACGATTAAGAAATGTGATGAAATACTTAAGTACCTACTCAAATTATTGTAAACCTAACAACTTTAAAAGAAAACCTAGTTTGAATATTCGCGGTGAAAAGTTAGTTCGAAAACAATTAGTTTAAAAAAAAAAATATCGTGCGTCCAGAAGTAAAATGGTTTACTAGTAATAAAATATTTATCAAACATGCGCTATAATATGACTTTACTAATTGACTGCTATGACGGCTACTCTGTGCTCATTCCAATGTATACGCAACGTGTGACGTGTGTCGGTCGACTAGCTGCCCTCAAAATATACTCACTCGCCGCTCACGGATGGATATATCGCGATACCCATGTGGGAGTGAGGGTGGGGGGGGGGGGGGGGGCAGATTAGTGACCATATTCTGTACGGTCAAGTACAAAAATATGTATCTAATTAATCCACCAGAACAACATACCACAACCGTTAAATTCGCCGACAGAGCCTTGGGACGTATTTTTGAGTAAGATGTATGCACCCATATTTTTGCACTTGACTGTACGCTAGCTGTAGGTATAGTGTGGTGTTTAAATAAAGGGTGTTTGTGATCCGCAGACGAACAAGCCGATAATGGAGAAGAAACGTCGCGCGCGCATCAACAACTGCCTCAACGAGCTCAAGGACCTGCTCATGGACCCCGACAAAGACGTAAGTTACCATTAAGTTAAATCACTACTTGTCCCAAGAGTATGAGATGTAATAAAACATACAGTAAAGTAGTCTATTAGGCAAGTACATTATTGTGGTACGCGTTGACGTATGGTGGGTACTATAAGCTAGAACTAGCTCACAGGTACCCACATCACATGAAGTGCACAGACATTTGAAAGGGTTACTTCAAACTGAAATATAAAACGTGCTTCTCTATTTGATTTCGTGCAAGGGTGGCAGGCGAACAATGATCCAGAATATATATTATTCCTAAAGGTACACGCTGCACGATGTAGGTTCGTGGCTAATAAACTGCATCTTCTGGGGAGCCAGCTGCCCCTCCCCTGCCGGTACCTGGTGTAAAAAAAAAGGGGCGATAACGTTAAATAATTCCTATGCCTACCTAATCCTTTTAAAACCTTTTCTGACAATATCTGATTAAGTGCACAGCTCGTACTTCGCTTGGCTTTGGCATTCATCATCTTTTTCTGTGAAACGGTACAAGATTGTGCGAGAAACAGATGGCGAATGCCAAAGCGGAGCCGTGAGCATGTTAGAAAGTAAGCCCGTATTTCTTATTAGAGAAAAACTGACCGCGTATGTTTCTTCCCAGCCAGCCCGCCACTCCAAGCTCGAGAAAGCCGACATCTTAGAGCTGACCGTGAAGCATCTCCAGACGCTGCAGCGGCAGCAACTAGCCGCCGCCATCGCCGCCGACCCGGCAGTCCTGCACCGGTTCCGAGCCGGCTTCGGGGACTGCGCCGTCGAAGTTAGAAGATACCTGTCTAGACTAGCCAGCGTACCAACCGGCCTGAGACACAGATTAGGCAACCACCTCAACACCTGTATCAACGGAATCGAACGCCTGCACAAACCCAAAGAGTACCCACCTTTAATTCCTGATCCTTTAAGACTGGACGATGAAAGACCTAGCGCTTTTCATTGCGTCAGAGCAACACGACCTACCAGCCCACCTCTGAGCCCTCTCTCGTGCGATTCCGCCTGTGACTCCTCGACGGAGCTCGAAACACCACCAAGACCAGTCCAGAAATTTCCCTTCCCGACTCCCCCGAGCCGCTCCGCGTCAGACCAGGACTCTAGCCCAGAAACGCAAAAGCCCACTGTTTCCTCCACCACCATATCACCAGAAACGCTGAAGCAGGAAGCGTTAAGACACAAGAAGTACATGGAGCCGTTGTCCATAGTCATAGACGTAGAGAATTACAAGATTGGTATAGACGCGTCGCCTAAAAGAGCGGTTGATTACTCTTTAAGGAACAAGTTGAAAAGAACAGCTGCGGAAACCACGGCACCGCCTTTAAAGATTCTACGATTAGAACCTGAGAGATTGCCTTTAGAAAGACCGAGTGAGAACCTTTACGATATGACGATGGAGCACCGAGAGCGATTACAACCACGACCAGTAAATCCTGTTAGATTGACTCTCCCTGAAAGTATACCAAGTGTTGTGGAAAGACCGTGTCTAGAAAGACCACGGGAGGTCCCTATCAGTTCAGTTATAACGCACACAGCGGAATCTTTAGCGCAATCCAGCGTAAATGTTGAAGACAGAAAAGGGAAGGATGAAGCTGATACGAGTTCGAAGTCGCCCGCGCAAGGCACCAGCACTGAAATGTGGAGACCTTGGTGATATGTTTAAATTAGGCTAAGGGAAAAAGCTTTACTTTACCTGTTCGGTATTCGTTTGATTAGTCGATAGCTTTAAACATTTATTACCTGTTGGTAATTGTGTTTATTTTATATTAAAATTATGTTTTGACTTATTTTATGAGCTTTTAGGGGAACCTTCATTCAAAATAAAATAAAGCTGATTTATTGAAATTATATTTAATTGGCAAGCACATCACATCATTTGGTGAAATAAGAGAGCAACATTTCAAGACCTTAACCCTATGAAATAAAGTAGACACTCGCTAAACAAAGCACTGTTTTAACAAGACTAGTAAACAAAAGTTAATAAATAACAGAATAAATAAGACACGATTATAATCTAAGACCAAATAATAAATAATATTTAATTATTTAACTCAGATTAAAGGACGGAATGATCGAAAATTTAAAGCTAGATCAAAGAAGTATGTAGTAAGTACCAATGGTTGCTTAGTAGAACTAAGTTTCAATTTGAACTAAGATTCAATTTGAATTCACTAAAAGCTGCCAGCTACCCTATAGATAGCTTTAATGCAAAACACTCACAAGAATGCCCAAATTGGTAAATTTTGCATAAAAAAATTAAAGAACCTTTATAATTTCGCTATGTCCGTCTGTCCGTCCTCGGCACAGCTCAAAAACTATTTGTATTAGAAAACTGTAACTTGACTTGCATATACATAATACGCCGACAAAGTGGTAGAGCAAAATCGATGACCATCATCTTTTTTACGTCCCACTGCTGGGCACAGGCCTCCTCTCCGAATGAGAGGGCTTGGGCTATATTCCCACGCGGGCCCAGTGCCGATTAGGAACTTCAAACACATCATTGAATTGCTTCGCAGGAGTGTGCAGGTTTTCTCACGATGTTTTCCTTAACCGAAAAGCTCATGATAAATTAAAAATGTAATTCCGCACATAAATTCCGAAAAACTGAGAGTTGCGAGCCGGGGTTTGAAGCCACGACCCTCTGCTCGAGAGGCGAGCATATGTCGAACCACTACGCTATCACGATAAAATTAATACAAAGATAAAATTAACGGCTAATTAATATTGGAAGAGGCGTGTAACTTTAATACTAAGAGTTAAAGATGCCAAGCAAAGCAAGTTATTTTGAACCCCTGACGAGAAAGAGGAGTGTTATAAGTCTGACCTGTGTAGCTCTGTATAGCTGTATAGCTCTAACTCTCTTAGCTCTGTTTAGCTCTGCATAGCTCTAACGGACGGACCGATTTCGATGCAGTTTTTCTTAATCGAAAGTTAGTGTAATTGTAAGCTTAGCGAAGTTTCATTAAATTCGGTTCACCCGTTTTTGAAATACTGAACTTTGAAATGACAATGTCGGGGGTATTTCAACTTTTTTAAGTTAAATATTGGTTCACTTCTGCTTGAGGAAGTCCTTTCTCTGTTGCTGTAATTTCTGCTCCAGCATAATTATCTTCTCCTGGTACTTTGCCGCCTCGCGCGTCAGAGCCTGTATGGCAGAGTCCTTGCGCGCCACTGCCACTTTCACTCTGGAAACATGATGAAAAAATTGGATGGGATTTTTGAAAGCTTTTGTCTCAAATCAAATCAGACGTTATTTTAGTCTGTGTCGTGAATTAAAACATTTAATTTGCTCCTCCGCGACCACACGTACAAGACAGGTCTATGCGACAAATGTATGTCTTCATGTAATGCCCGCCCACCTCCGCAGTGTTTAGATTAGCTACCCAATTGTTTTTGTTTCATTCGCGTTTTTCCCCATTTTATTACTTTTAACAATCGTAGGTTTTCATAGTAGTTAGTTAATTTTATCATACGCAAAAATCCCGGTAGCCCTTTTTCCCAAACCGGTATTTTATTTAGGTTAGGGTTGGTTAGGTAGCTTCAAATGCCCGAAGGGCAAAAAGAAACAGGAGCTCCGCCTAGCGCGGCTCCGTAGACTTCATCTATAAACGAGATCACTATAAACAGTGTACGATCAACTGAAAACGTATGTTTGGGGAAAAAAGCGACTGGCACGTGAGCGTCTGAGCGTATGATGAAACCCTACGATTGGTAAAATAATAAAATGGGGAAAAACGCGAACGGAAATAGAAATATTGGGTAATTCATCATTACAGTTCTCTCTACGAGTCACAGGCGCGGTAGCAGCCCACGATAATGTATAGTGCCATTCTATGGAACTTGCTAACTATGTAAACAAACCGCCATACTGAAATTGTCTTTGAATTATGAGTTTACTATGGCGGTTTGTTTACATAATTAGCAAGTTGCATAGAATGACACTTTCGAAGTGATTAGGTAGGATTTGCGGGGGAAGAGGGGAGGAGATGATCACACTTTAAAATTTTCGGCTTTGCTCGGTATTTCGGAATTCATATAAAATGAGGGGGTAGTCCCCCCTTGCCCCCCCCCCCCCAACGGCCTCCGAAGACTCACTTGGCGTAGAGCTGGTGCATCTGCTCGTCGTGCGTGCGCTTCAGGTCCTCCATCTCCTTGTCCAGAGCCTGCACCCGCTGGAGCCAGGCCTGCTCGCAGCTCGTTCGGATCTGCTCGGCTGCTGCCTCGAGGTGGGTATTTTTCTGGAGAAAAAATTACATAAATTATTGAATCAGACGTTACTTTACGGAGGTCCATATTTATGAACTAAAAACAATTACTTTGCTCCAAGGATCATGGAAAGTAAACGGATTGACGAAGCCCATACTTTGAATCGTTCTTATTTACATTCAGCGCCATCTACCTTGCTTGAATGACACATTAGAACCGCTGTTTTGTTATTATTTGACCCGCTGGCTACGACCTTGGCGCCATCTAGAAATTGCCTGAACTTTAAGATAACTGCGGGGAACGATTCGAAATATGGGCTTTGACAATCCGTATACTATCCTCCTTGCTTTGCTATAAAAGCTGTGAGCAAAGTAATTGCTTTTAGTTCATTAAAAAACTACAGTTCTCATGCGTAGGTATGATACCTACTCCCAAATATAAACAAAAGATACGACTCAATTGATGCTTGGATTTTTCGCGGCTAGAATTCTTACCTCAGTAATAACTTTGTTCCTCGTTTCAAGCTGCGTGATGGTTATTTCTAACTCGGCACCTGAAGTAAAAATTTTAAATAACTGTTTTAAATGATTCGCGGTTAATTGCATTAGACATAACGAAAACGAGATATTGACCTCCCAAGCTCCCGATATTTCAATGCAGTTGCATGCATCATGATAAAAATTTAAAGTCATTTTTGTGGAACTAAAAAATATAAAGTTACTTAATCATCCTTATTATCAATTCATGATCCCAATGGAGTGTCTTATTGTACGTTTTAACAATTTCTTTTTACGGTTTTCCCGTTATTCCGTGTCACGTACCATACCGTTTACACTAACGCTAGTAACTATGGTATGCACGTCAAAAAAATTTCCACGTATTCAAAAGTAACAGCTCATTTATCTATCTTCTATACCTATAAAAGAGTACCGTGACTGACCGACTGACTTCAGACTGACTGACTGACAGACAACGCACAGCCTAAACCACTGGACCTAGAAACTTGAACTTTGGCAAACATACCTTGAGTATCCTAGAGGTGCACTAAGAAAGGATTTCTCGAAATTCTCACGGGCAAAGCCGCGAGGCATAAGCTAGTCGTGTATAAATTCACAGTTTGTGGAACTAGCAAAAAATGACATATTAATAATTTTAGAGGTAGTTAAAAAATGAGTATTATTTGGACTCACAGCGGTCCTCTGTCTGCCGTATCCGCGTTTGCGCGTCCTGGTAGCGCCGCAGCGTGGCTTGTTCGGTCTCAGCCAATTCTCTTAATTCCAATTCGTATTGCTCCTTGTTTCTCCTGCGAAACCACGTGCAAATAACTTTTCAAGTAAACTAACCATAAAATTGATTTCTGTTGTTTACGAATTCTATGACGTCACGATTATGGCTCGGAGCGTACAGGTTAAATATTTAAACTGAATTTCCACGACGATATTCTACTGTTATGTTTTAATCTCCCTAAGCTGTCCCGCTCCCGCCGGTGCTGCGCCGCTATCTCCGTCACCCTCTCACCTCGCGGCGTCCGCTTGCTCGCGGCGGCCGGCCTGCGCCTCGGCCTCCATGCTCTCGATGGCGCGCTCGATCTCCCTGTCCCGCTCCCGCCGGTGCTGCGCCGCTATCTCCGTCACCCTCTGCTTGAGCACCAGCTGCTGCTCCGCTTCGAACTCTCGCTTGTGCTGCTCGAACTCCTGTTCTAACTCTTCGCGGTCGAGTTTCATTTGTTCCTGTATTAATTGATAGCATAACGTTTTCTTCAATAAAAACAAAACAATCCTAAATGAGAATTACTGATTAACAAACCAAAGAAAGTGAAAGTTTTATTGAAAGTGGTTAACCCTTAAATGCATGGTATTTTTTTGATAAATACCTAATGGCATATTGATTTTCATTTCAATTTTTTTGGTTAATTAGGCTGCATCCTACACCATGCATTTAAGGGTTAAAAGGTTAATATGCTAGTTATTGAACCGTTAATCTCTAGGTATTTATATAAAAAGAGAAATAATGACCAGTCCACGCCCCGCCCACATTATTGGAGTCGGAAAGCTGAATTTTTGCATAGAGGTTCGCTCTATGATGTACGTCGTAGATCAAGAATAAGGGCAGATTTTGCAAAATTCTACCCCTAATACTGTCTTGTACCGACCTTCCTTATCGAATTAAACACAACTATTAGTCAAGGGGTAGGAAGGGATTTTGTGAAATATCAGGTTTTTACCAGTAGTTTCTCCCTCTCTTTAGCAATATCTTGTTCCATTCGGAGTCTCTTCTCTTCTAACATTTTCTCCTGCTCTTCTCTCCATACATCTAAAAAAAACCATAACGGCGCCACACTTTGGGGTAAACTTTATGTATCTAGCACATTTAATTCATTGGGCGCGCAATAGTCCAAATTTCCTGTAAGGTTCATTGTACAGTCTACGTTTAGTAAAAATAGTATGGTTTCTGAGATTTTGTAATTATAATGTAGATTTTTTTAACTCTTATACATAATCATCAACAATAACAACGAATTAAGTTGCAAAATTTAATTGTTTACATAATTTTTTAAAAGGTTCGATTCCCAGTAATGTACTTATTTATGAGGTTATGAGAGTAAAAAAAAATTAACTCTCTAAAATCGACGCCATGGTTGCTAAGAACTTCTCTATCATAGTGAAATAAACGGATCACTCACGTATGATAGTCGAGTACAGGCCGATATATTTAGGACTAATCCGTAGTCCTTCCTCTGGAAGCACACCGCCACCACCGCGGCGCGCAGTTTGCATTTCGCTACCGACGAAGCGTGTGCTCCCAGATGAAGGACTACGGATCCGTTTATTTTACTATGATTATGGGTTTCACGGTGGTTTCACGTAAAAATATTTCCCTATCTCTTATATTTCCTAACTATATATTTATTTAATCGCACAGATAACAACATGTATGTACCTACAATATAAAAAAAAATCTAAACTTGAACACGATTTCTAGTTATGAAACAAAAGCCGTGCGCTTGTTACAGTCAGCAACAGAAGTAGCTAAGCAACCGAAGCGATCACAATGATCACAAGCTCTTGTGTCCACAACACGGACCAACCACCCTCTGGACATCTCATCTTCTATAATTTACTTGGAAAGTCATTACGAAAAAAGCCGCGGCGAGCGGGCCGGGGGAATGCATCGTGATTGGTTCATAGCTTGTCATGTGGTCGAAAGTGAGCCGCGATTGGTGGCTAATAAGATTTATAAGTGCAAATGAGCATATGCGTTTCGGAAACGTTCGCCCTGACATTTGGTGTCCAGAGGGTGGTTGGTCCATGGTCCATAACAATAGAGCCGTGCTTAGATCACTGTGACCGCTTCGGTAGCTTAGCTACTTCTGCTGTTCTCTCTTAAGCTCCTACCAAAGCTCTCCCGCTGCGCTTTCTCTCTCTCGCCGAGGCCGGCGGCCACTCGCTCGTTCTCGGCGCGCATCTCAGCCACCAGGCGGGTCCTTTGCTCCTGATAGGTCAGTTCCAACTCTAGAATCTGCTTCTCAAGCCTGGAAACAAAATATAGTAGGTACTTTAGTTCCGAACTAGCTTATGCCCCGCGGCTTTGCCCCCGTGAAATATTTCAAAATGGGCTAGTTCCCTATCTCGTGGGAATTTCGAAAAATTCCTTCTTAGTGCACTTCTAGGATACTGAAGGTATATGTTTGCCAAATTTCAAGTCTCTAGGTCCAGTGGTTTAGGCTATGCGTTGTTTGTCAGTCAGTCAGTTACGGTACTGTTTTATATGTATGTAAATGAGGTTCATCGCTTCTCATTTAACTTGTCTATGGCCTTGTTCTGCAGAGTTGTCAGTTGGATTTGAATTATTAAGACATGTGAAATGTAATGTCATACAATATAATTGAATACTTATAATAAATAGAGAATTACGCGGAATATTAGCATTAAATGTTGTTTCTCCTTTCAGGTAAAGTGTTTAGTTAATATTTTACATGATATAATGTTTGTAACATTGTGATTAATAAAAATGTTCTCCTTTCAGAGCAACACAATTTTGTTTTTGTTTCGTCGTTTCCGCAATAAATGCGAGTAATGTGATCATAAACACATTATAAAACAACATTTCTACGGCTGATAGATAACAACAATGGAGAAATTAAGGTTTGAATTTGTAGTTAAATCAGGTGAAGATCCGAAAACGAATATTATCTGCATGGCTTCAATTACGGATGCTGATAAACGTGTCTTTTTAATACCGGAAAAATTACAATCGGTAAGACTACATGATACGATTTTAACAACACAAGCTTTTCAAAAAGTAAGAAATACTTTGCAAAAAAGACACGACAAGAGGCAAGTGTGGATTTCGGTGACACCAGAAATTAGCGAGGTTTACTTGGATGAAGATGGAAATATGCAATGGAAATAGGCTGGGATTTCAGGAGAGACATTGACAAAAATATTGGAAAATATTGCTGGAATGAAGAAAGACGTGTCTAAGCCTCAGAATATAAGAAGCCTAACTGAGAAATTCGTCATTGAAAAATTCGGCAGAAAAACGTCAAATGTCTGTCAATGGATAGCCACTTTTGAAACTGAATGTACCCGATTAGGAATAGACGAAGATTTGAAGAGGATTGAAGCCCTTAGGTTATTTTTAGAGGACTCGTGTCTCGACTGGTATAGTTCAATGCTTATAAAGTATACAGTCGACTCGGAATGGTCGATGTGGACGAAAATATTTTGTGAAACTTATGCGGACAAAGGTTGGTCGCCAATCAGGTATGCTATGTCATTCAGATATATACAGGGCTCTTTACTAGAATACGCATTAAAGAAAGAACGTCTTTTATTAGAGATAAATAAAACAATAGATAAACCGACACTGATAGATCTTATAGCTACAGGGTTGCCAAATTTTGTAGCTGACCAAATTGACAGGAAAAACTTGAAAGCAGCGGAAGATCTATTTAATAATCTCAGAGGTTTAGAGCATTTGGTAGGGAAAAAGATTCCGGAAAGAAAACAGTTGTTTTTGAAAATAAAATTAAAGAAAAAAACGAGAAATACCGACCATGCAAAATTTGTGAAAAAGAAAACAAAACAAATCGGTACCACCCTGAATCCTTGTGTTGGTTCAGGAACAAAAATAGTGACGGCTTAAAACGAGATCAAATAAGATCTGTTAATAATTCTCAATTGGAGACAGAATTAAATGAAATGGATCCAAAAAACTAGAAATCCCGCCATTAATCAAAATTAACTTATTGATAAATGACACCCTGGAAGTTTTAGGCGTTTATGATTCAGGATCAAATGTGTCTTTAATAAATTCAAAATTATTGTCATTGGATGATAATGCGATGAGGAATAATATTAAAACTGCAGGTCTAAAAACGATTAATAGCGTAAAAAAGTCTATAGGTATAGTGACTTTAAAGATAAAAATCATGAACATGGAACAGACTATAAATGTTTTCGTGATTGATGAGGAAAATTTTGACTACGATTTCTTGGTAGGATTAGATTGTATAAAAAAATTTCGCCTTATTCAAAACGAAAAATTGGAAGTGACACAAAATATTGACATTTAAAAAAATTACTATAATAAGAAAGTAGTATGTGCTGATTCTGAAATAATTTCTGACTTTTCAGGTAATAAAATAGAAGAGAAAATACATAATATGAATAAAGATGTGAGCAGCTTAGGAAAAACAGAAAATGAAACAAAACATAAATACGAAATAAATTTTAATGAGCACGTAGAGGTTGCTAACTTTAATATTATTGTAAATCATCTCAACCATCAGCAACAATTTAAAATAGATGAATTGATTAGCAAGTATACATCACTTTTTGCTAAAGATAAATACGATATAGGTACTGTAAAGGGCTATGAAGCACATGTGGATTTATTAATAGATAAATATTGCTGCAAAAGACCATATAGGTGTACTATTGAGGATAAAAAAGAAATAGAACAGCAAATATCAAAATTGTTAGGAAAAAAGTTAATTGAAGAATCTTATAGTCCTTTCGCCGCACCAGTGACATTAGCCTACAAAAAAGAAGATGGAAGAAAATCGAGATTGTGTGTAGATTTTCGTGACTTAAATAAGATTGTTGTTCCTGAATCACAACCATTTCCACTAATTGAAGATTTAATGATCAAAACCAGAAATTGTAAATTCTTCACGACACTGGATATAAACTCAGCATTTTGGTCAATACCTATGAAAATTGAGGACAGAAAAAAAACTGCATTTGTTACTCAAGAAGGACACTTTCAGTGGACGTGTTTGCCGTTTGGTTTAAAGACTTCGCCAGCCACTTTTCAGAGGATATTAAGCAGCATTATAAGGAAACATGGCCTATCCAAATTTACTGTTAATTACATAGACGATATTTTGGTGTTTTCTGAAACATTTGTAGAGCACATTAGACATTTATCGTTACTACTGGAAGCGATTTTGAAAGAAGGTTTTAGACTCAAATTCTCAAAATGTCACTTTGCTCAGGATTCGGTTAAATATTTAGGTCACATAATCGAAAATAATACAGTTACTCCGTTGAAAGATAATTTGACTGCCATAAAAGACTTTCCTACACCAAAAACACAAAAAAATGTTCGTCAGTTTTTGGGTAAAATTAATTTTTATGGGAAATATGTGCCAAATATATCTATTGTGTTAAATCCACTACACAATTTGCTAAGAAAGGGACAGCCAATTATTTGGTGAAAGGACTGTAAAGAATCTTTTGAGACAATAAAAAGGCTATTATGTATGAAACCTATATTAGCAATCTATGATCCGGAACTGCCAATACATATTTATACCGATGCATCAATTCAAGGTATCGGAGCAGTTTTGAAACAACCACAGTCTAACGGAGAGGAAAGACCGTGTGCATATTTTTCGAGAAAATTGAACGATACACAGAAGAAGAAAAAAGCTATATATTTGGAGTGTCTAGCGATAAAAGAAGCAGTGAAATACTGGCAATACTGGCTTATAGGCAAAAGGTTTACGGTTTTCTCTGATCATAAGCCATTAGAGAAATTGAACATTAAGGCTAGAACGGATGAAGAATTGGGTGACTTAACTTATTATCTGTCTCAATTCAACTTTGAGGTGATATATTCCCCAGGAAAATACAATTTAGAAGCTGATTGTTTGAGTAGGAACCCAGTGTTAGAACCAGGTGACAATCAAGATGAAAGTTTGAAAATTGTAAATTTTATTCAACTAAAAGATATAATAAATGACCAAGAAAAAAATGAAGACATAAAACATAATAAAGATAAGCTAAAACTAAAAAACAATATATACTATAAAAATATAGGAAAAAGGGAAAAAATTGTCTTAACTGAGGAGTACTCTAGAAAACTCATAGAAAATGTTCATTATTACTACTGCCATATAGGCATACAACAGCTGGAAAAGAAAATTAAACCATTTTATACGTCGAGAAATTTGATGAACATTATCAAAAAGGTTTGTGACAATTGTGAAATTTGCATAAGAAACAAATCTAGATGCAAATACAAATTTGGATTAATGTCACACTTAGGCCCTGCTACTTACCCTTTTGAGATAATATCCATAGATACTATTGGTGGATTTGGCGGATCTCGTTCTACAAAGACATATTTACATCTACTAGTGGATCATTTCTCGAGATACGCCATTGTTCTGACTTCTAAAACCCAAAGTCCAAATGATTATTAGATATTTAGATTTAGAATAATTTAGTTTAAGTTTTTTTTTTTTACTGTTTTCAATGCTGTGTTACGACAATGTTTTTTTTTATGGCATTTTATTACAAATACAATTCCCTGCATAACGTTTAATTATGTTCAATGATTTTATAAAGCTTGTTCAAAAAGTGATACAGGGAAATAAAGTTGGCATGATTTTATCCGATCAGTACCCGGGTATAAACTCACGTGAGTTCAAAACCTTTTTAGATACAGAAAATATTCCAACTATCTTCACGGCAGTAAATGCTCCATTTTCGAATGGTTTAAATGAGAGATTAAATCAGACGCTAGTTAATAAAATACGGTGCAAAATAAACGAAAAAAAGGATAAATTGGCTTGGACTACTATTGCACACGAATGCGTCCAAAAATATAATGAAACGGAACATACTGTGACAGGCTTTTCACCTAGGTATTTACTAGAAGGGAAAAACGTTGATATTTTACCGGATGAATTGAAACAAGAACATACACATAATGATTTATTACGAGATAGACAAATAGCGTTGGAAAATAGTATAAAATCACACAATTATAATAAAAAACAATTTGACAAAAATAGGAAAAAGTGTGAATTCAAAGTAGGAGATTTGGTTTATGTTGAAAATGGAAATCGGCTAAATAGGAAAAAACTTGACGAGTTAAAGATTGGTCCTTATGAGATTGTGGAAAAATTGTCAAACTCGATTTACAGAATAAACACAGGACATAAGAAACCTGAATCAAATCTTTTTCATGTTACAAAATTAGTACCAGTTCCATAAAAATATAGAAACAAATAAAATAAATGTACTTGATGTGGGGGGGGGGGGGGAGAGATGTAAATGAGGTTCATAGCTTCTCATTTAACTTGTCTATGGCCTTGTTCTGCAGAGTTGTCAGTTGGATTTGAATTATTAAGACATGTGAAATGTAATGTCATACAATATAATTGAATACTTATAATAAATAGAGAATTACGCGGAATATTAGCATTAAATGTTGTTTCTCCTTTCAGGTAAAGTGTTTAGTTAATATTTTACATGATATAATGTTTGTAACATTGTGATTAATAAAAATGTTCTCCTTTCAGAGCAACACAATTTTGTTTTTGTTTCGTCGTTTCCGCAATAAATGCGAGTAATGTGATCATAAACACATTATATGTATAGATAGAAAATGCGTTTAGCCACTCTCTCCTCCGCCATCAGTGATGGCCGGCTACTATTGCTGTCTGACTCTTATTGTGAAAGCTAGACAAAGACGCCTATAGTTGCCGGCCACATATTGCAGCAAAAATATAGCCCGTTTTTATGCCCCTTAAAGGACATGTCAATACGAATCACACCCCGTGATCAGTGTTGCAGATTCATTGAAACTAAGTCATAGGGTTGTCGATCGATATTTATGTCGTTGTCAATGTGACATATTGGCATATAAAACATTTTTGTTACAAGAATATTTCTACAGGTAAAACAACAGATTTGTATAATTTCATTAGTTTTCTGAATAAATTTATTAAGAGTTTTTCGAGTTTTGCAGCTCTGTTTTAAAGTGGAAAAATTCAGAGAAACCATTCAGGAAATTCATGATATTAACTGAATCGTTTAAGTTTAGCTTAAGCATGTATTTCATCACTATTTGTGAGATCCTGTAATTGGCTCTGTGTTTCTATTCTCACTACTTATATTGTGTTATAAGCTGTTGGTTCTCCTTAAATAAATAAATAAAAAGTAAACGAATTATAATGATAATACGACATTAATCACTATTGACAAATAAATGACACAATCACCTATTATGGAGTTCTAAAACAGCATAAAACCTTTTTTTTAAATCCGTACACTTGAAACACATAAATAAAAAAGTGAGTTGTGAAGTTCACATCAAATAGACCAGGTGCATCGAATTATAATCGAATTTGTCTGTGGTTACGTGTTGTAAGAGCTAATGTAACTTGTTTTTAGAAAAAATGATTTTGTGCCAAGTTTCTTGCGGCGCATTCTTCTTGGCAATCATGGTCTTTCCGAAAGCGCTGGTAGGCTCAAAAAAATGAGGTGTATAAGAGCATTCAACTGCCTATTTGCTGAATAAAATTTTGAATTTTATATTATGTAGGTACATGTCAAGAAAATGTGCAGTGTCATCCCTAGCGTTTTCAATAAATCTGCAACATTGATAACGGGGTATGATACGAATTCACCCGAACCCGAATCCCATTATAAGAGCTTACGTAGTGTAAAATAGCTAACCTGGAGCTAGCCATCTGCCGCTCCTTGACCAAGGCAGCCTCCTTCTCGTCTGCCAGCGCCGTCCGCAGCGTCTCCAGCGCCTGCGCGTGGCGCGCCTGCTGCCGCCCGCTGAGCTCTGCGTGCTGCATCTTCAGGTCTGCTATCTCCTTCTGCTGCCGGTCCGCCATCTCGCGGAGCTCGCCTTCCAAGCCTTTTATTGTTAACTCCTGAAAGTCGAGAACTACAGTCGGCATATTAGGAGCTTTCAAAGAATAAGCAGACAGACACAGACGGTTACAGAGTGGTGGCCAAAATTAGGAGGCGTCCATTAATTACGTAAAGTAATATGCCGTATGAGACTGTTATTTATTTATTTAAGGAGAACCAACAGCTTATAACATAATATAAGTAGTGAGAATAGCAACACAGAGCCAATTACAGGATCTCACAAATAGTGATGAAATACATATTAAAGCTGTTATATTATGACTTACCTTTATTTTCTCCGCCTTTTGCCTGACCCATCTTTGTCTGGCGACCTGGAAGGGGAATAGTCTTGTATTTATAAGAGCCGTACAATAAAAAAAATCCGTACAGCTTTTTTATTTAGATTCGAAGGTTAATGATTTATTTAATCTTTTAAAACGAAAGTCCGAAACTACAGTCATTAGCGTTGCTAAAAACGGCGACGAGGCGATTAAAGCGTTACCTGCTGCGCGGCGGCCATCTTGTAGCGCTCCTCCAGCGCCTGCGCAGACCGCTCCCAGCGTTACCTGCTGCGCGGCGGCCATCTTGTAGCGCTCCTCCAGCGCCTGCGCAGACCGCTCCCAGCGTTACCTGCTGCGCGGCGGCCATCTTGTAGCGCTCCTCCAGCGCCTGCGCAGACCGCTCCCAGCGTTACCTGCTGCGCGGCGGCCATCTTGTAGCGCTCCTCCAGCGCCTGCGCAGACCGCTCCCAGCGTTACCTGCTGCGCGGCGGCCATCTTGTAGCGCTCCTCCAGCGCCTGCGCAGACCGCTCCCAGCGTTACCTGCTGCGCGGCGGCCATCTTGTAGCGCTCCTCCAGCGCCTGCGCAGACCGCTCCCAGCGTTACCTGCTGCGCGGCGGCCATCTTGTCGTGCTGGTTGCGCAGCTCCAGCTTGTAGCGCTCCTCCAGCGCCTGCGCAGACCGCTCCCAGCGTTACCTGCTGCGCGGCGGCCATCTTGTCGTGCTGGTTGCGCAGCTCCAGCTTGTAGCGCTCCTCCAGCGCCTGCGCAGACCGCTCCCAGCGTTACCTGCTGCGCGGCGGCCATCTTGTCGTGCTGGTTGCGCAGCTCCAGCTTGTAGCGCTCCTCCAGCGCCTGCGCAGACCGCTCCCAGCGTTACCTGCTGCGCGGCGGCCATCTTGTCGTGCTGGTTGCGCAGCTCCAGCTTGTAGCGCTCCTCCAGCGAGTGCGCAGACCGCTCCCAGCGTTACCTGCTGCGCGGCGGCCATCTTGTCGTGCTGGTTGCGCAGCTCCAGCTTGTAGCGCTCCTCCAGCGCCTGCGCAGAACGCTTCCAGCGCTCCTCCAGCGACCGCCGCTCGTCGACCAACTGCTCTATGCGATGATTCAGCGTTTTTTTGTCGTTTATCAACTGGTAAAAAATATACATTCAGCTCAATAATTTGAATAAAAAAAAAATTCATATAGTGGAACGTAGAACCTCCTCCTTTTTTGAAGTCAGTTAAAAAAAGGAAGGAACAGATTTCGCTACATAGCGTCAGTATCATGAGGTCAATTTGACATAGGCTAATCTACATTAGTACAAGGTGCGTTTTAATGAACCTTCAAGAATTCAGCCAGGAGTTTAGTACGTAAGCTTAAAATGAGCACATCTGTGAAGTATTTTTTTTATCAAAATAAAAAAAAACACTATCCCATACATGTTGTTCACCAGCAGAGGCAATGATTGTACGGGAGATTTTTTCAAATTTTTTTTTTCCCAATAAAAACTTTACAGGGATGTTCACTGACTTTCTCAACTTTCAAACGCATCCTGTATAATCAAATTTGTTTGTTTTTACATAGGCCGTAATCTATGGAGCTACAGAACCGTTTCCCAAAATTCTTTGACTACACAGATTTAGATACTATATTCGTGATTTAAAAAAAAAACCCACGGCACGCAAACGAAGTGGCGTGCAATAGCTATTTAAGTTACAAGCCTATTGCAAACGTGACAGCAAAGCTTTAGCTACTGAATATTGTTTCTTGACGACCGAATAGCCTAGTGGTTAGAGACCCTGATTATGAGGCTTAAGGTCCCGGGTTCGAATCCCGGTCGGGGCAGATGTTTGTATGATGAATACGAATGTTTGTTCTCGGGTCATGGATGTTTAATCCTAACTAATATTATAAATGCGAAAGTAACTCTGTCTCTCTGTCTATCTGTTTGTTACCTCTTCACGGGAAAACCGCTACACCAATCTAGATGAAATTTGGTAAGAAGATAGTTTGAATATTCAGGAATAACTTATGCTACTTTTTATTCGGGAAAATTGTATAGTTCCCGCGGGATAGCGATAACCGAAATCTACGAGGACGAAGTCGCGGGCAACAGCTAGTATGTATATAAGTATGTATTTATCTATATAAGTATGTTTATCCGTTGTCCAGTACCCATAGTACAGGCTTTGCCTAGTTTAGGACTAGGTGAATTGGTGTCAATTTGTCCCATGATATCTATATATTTATTTATTTATGTACCTTCGAATAAGTGTCTGTTCCTCATTGGATACACTTACCTGGTCGATAAAAGCTTGGTGTCGTTTGATGGCTTCCTCGCACTCTAACTTCGCTTTGCTGACGTTGCGTAGCGATTGCTTCTCCAAGTTGCTCACTTTGATGACCATCTTGAAAGAGTTTGGATAGTTTACTACAACTTGAAATTAGGTAAAATGTGGCCTAGTTTAATGTGATGTGTTTTAAAACGAACTAGGTACTCCGTTAATGGTTCAGGTTGGGTAAAAAATATTCTGTACGTCAGGATGTCTGTCCGCATGTCCAGCTGTTCTCTACAGGTCGGACTTCTCAACCTTTTCTCGTGAAATTTTGTGAGCAGTTTAATAAGTAAAAAAAAAGTAAAAAAAAGTGTCCGGAAATGAGCTCGCAAGGTCTACTGCTCGCAGAGAAACTAGTTGTACCTAATAAAGTTTTTTTATATGTACTGTGGGACGTAGCCCAGGAAGTGGGCACTGGAGAAGGTACGGTCGCGTCCTAAGAGTAAAATTAATTATAGCCCTGCAATTACTGATGAGATTAAATAAAAAATGGTATTCTTAGTCAGGACTGGATCTATATTCAAGTAGCAGGGCTTAAGGCTATTACAAATTCTGAAACACAACTATCTTAATCCGAGGTCCCAGCCCGACTGATCTGGGAACCAAGTGATCCTTTATTTTGATATAGTTCCAAGTTTAAAATGAACAGATCAGTCTAGCTTGCCAGGCCCGCTCATGCACTTGTTGCATTGAGGCTGTATAACAATCCTACAGTACATTCTGTTCCTACGTCTGATTCCAAAAACACAACATTTTCGTGACCACAAGTTCTAAAGTGCGTTCAAGTGCAAAACTTTCTGAGGCAACGCATTTCCCTTTCTAACATGATAGAAACTCCTTGTGAATGGTCAGACTCTCCAGCAGCAGAGCGATGCAGCACGATCTTTCTTCGAGCTGCAGAAAAGCCGTTACTGAACGCTGAGCTAACTCCATGTGAGCAGCCCCAAAGACTTTCCGCTTTCTAATTCAATTCAATTAAAAAAAAAATTATAGCTCCATCGATACTATCGATGATGATCCTGCTTTCTAACTGGTCGGATATATTCCGACGCACTAACCTGCTCCTTGTGATTGGCCAAACTCTCCTGTAGCAGAGCGATGCAGCACGATCTTTCTTCGAGCTGCAGAGATGCCGTTACCAGACGTTGGGCTAACTCCGTGTGTGGTAATTTCAGAAGGCCTTCCAATCTGGAAAATACCTAAGTATTTAATTTGTGAAATCTGTTACAAAGCACGGCCAATAGAATAGGCCTATGTTACACACATAGTACCTAATTGAGTTGAAGGCCCCGAACAACGTCGCTAATAACTGCACAATACATGTCATTTTGTTTCCAGGAATTGTGCCCAGGACCCTTCATTCCATTCTCGAACTCAACTGAAGATGCATTTTTAACTTAACTTTGTTCAGTCGGATATAGGTACTTAATAATGGTGTTGAACCAGATTTGTTTGTATGTAGACACTTACTTGGGTATAGTGTGCGGAGTGGTGCTTGTTACGACTGAAAGAGCATCATTCGCGCTTTGCTCTACTTTCTCCAAGAATTCGAATATTTCCCTGAAAAAAAAAAACACCTTAATCTTCATGTAGCAAGAATATAAGAAGCTTTGGATATTTTCTATTTATACCTACTTAAAATGTTATCAAGAAATATGTAGAAATCCATTTAAATCCCAGGCTACTTACATAAAATTATCTTTGGGTGTAGGAGCTCTTTCTTCTATTTTGTCTTCTGTTTTTGGAGGATCAGTAATATTTTCGTTCACCACCGAAGTTACTGGATTATCGCCAAAACTTTCAATTTCTTTTAACATCGAATAAATATCCAACACAGTTGATTTTGTGTTTAATTCCTTCGTTTTTGGTGTTTCCTTCTCTTGAGCTACAACTGGCACTGGTTTACTTTCTGGAACTTCAACAGTTTCAGGTTCAATTATTTTAGGTGGAATGTCTGGTATCTCTTCAAGAGGTGGCGAAGCAGTATTTATTTCATCCAGTTGAAGTAATCTAGGAGAAGGCGCAGATAGCGACATCCAAGAATCAATGTCTTTGTCGTTCTGAACATCCTCTATTCGAGCACTAAGAGGTGTCTTCATTGTAAACATGTTCCTTTGGGTCTGGGTCTGATTCCTAATAACAGAGACCGGATTCTTATTGATTGTTGATGATGTTTTGTTATTCCAATTCTGTTTAGCTTCAATATTTTCAAACTTTTTCAGATTCTTAGCGAATTCTTTAGTGTTGCCGCCTTTTACTTTCAAGTAATTTTGTATTAGCTCTTTAGTAGTCAGTTTGTCCACATCTCTCTTTCTTACATCTAGAGTATTACTGTTTTTTACTTCTTCTTCGGTATTCATTTTAGTTTCTTTTTTATCTTCAGGCAAACTGGAATGTTGCTCGAACATCTTATCAATATTCAATGGTGTGGGAGAAATGGCATCAGTCTGCATATCTTTAATAGTGAGTTCGTGCAAGTTATTTATTGCTTCTAATTCTCTCTTATAATCTTCTATTACTTTTGAAGTGTAGGCTTTAGTAGTGCTGTTCAATAAGTACGTCGGGTATTCTGTATTTTCATCTTTACTATTTGCTTTGACTACTTCTGTAGTTTCACTAATTCCAGGGATATTGTACGTCTGACTTTTACTCGGCGAGTTTGTAGGTGGCACAGCTATATGACCCTCCTTCTTCAAAAAGAAATCCTTGTACAGCAATCGGCTGTGATTCAAAGGTTCAGTCCACTGAAACTTTTTGTCTGTTGGAAATGTTTTCGGATACTGTTCATTGCTAGTTGTAGATATACTGTCTAGACTTTTAGGTTGATCTCCGATTATGTTTTCAGAGTAGGATTTTCTCAAATGCGACGTGGTTGGTAGAGAATGTCTGTAGCATTTATCGTCATTTGCGCTACTAGGGTATCCTGAATCTTTCGATGATGAATCAGTGTGTACAACTGTACTGGACATCTTGGTTTTATATTTATCAACTAAACTGGATCGGAAATCATCATAGAAACTATTGTATGTTCTTGCTTCTGCTATGTAATCAGGTGGCTTGCGTGGGTATGAATCTTTTTCATCTTCATCAACAACATAAGTATTTCTATCAGTAAGAGCTCCATCAACGTCATCAGGATCTGTAGTTTTTTGATCTTCAATAGAATTTTCCTTGGACAAGGTTGCAGAAGGGACACTCTCTAGATCTTGTATGGATTCCTCTTCAACTAAAGACAACTGTTGTTTCGATTGCATTAGACGCCTTGAATACACATCAATAGCATTTTCTACATCTTCTTTCTCTCCAAATGAAACCCTGCCTGCTAAGTCAGTATTTTCAGACTCTATTGGAACAAAATAAGATTCATACGCCCTAGTCTTAAACGATGGCGACAAGTTCCTTGTGACGCCGTCTCTGATTCTGGAAGGAGATTGCGGTCTCGCCCTTTCTGTGATTTTTACTTCTAAGCCATATTCGGATCCTTTTTCTTCACTTATAGGAGCATCCATAACTTTACGTCCCTTCTTAGCTATGTTGCGATATTTAAGAAACTTTTGACTACTGTTCTTAACCTTAGGGCTCGGGCTGACTTGCGCTTTGGCTTTTATTTTTGCTCCCAGACTGATGAAGGTGTCTTCAGACCCATAGTCAGAGGCATTGCTGCATAAATCTTTGTCTTTTCTAGAATATGGATTGTCAATCGATTTGGAATCTCCAAGCAAGTCTGCAGTAGGTGGTAGGACTTTTATAGTTGCGGGTGAGTCTTAAATAAATGAAAGCGTAGTTAAAATTAGACATTGAAATCAATTTTATAGCTCTGGTCTTATTATTTCAAGGTTTCTAAAATTTATTTGATGAGTAATTAGTGACTAATGTGTTCTTACTATTGTATGATTGTAGCAGCTCCGCACTGAAGGTCTTGAAGAAGGTTCTGGTTGACGGCACTCTCTCTTTAGCATCCGCCGAAAATGGCCGCTTGTAGCTTTCCTGTATATCCTACATTAAATTTATGAGACTAAGTTTAGTATGACAACTAGTTACTAATTACATAGATAATTTAAAAAAAGTTACAAAAACAGGCAGAAACAATTAAAAAAAAACCGTTTTTAGTTCCCTGGCGTAAATCATATTATTATGATAAGTATAACAATAAAGAATACAGCAAATTTGGAAAATACAGTATTTGACATATGTAGAGCAGCCAAAAAAAAATTAACACACATTCACAAACAGCAGTAGAAAATAGGCACTTACTGCCACTTGTAGTAATAATAGATTTAAGCCAGAAATCGAAATAACTTTTCCATACTTTACTCATTCACACTATGAAAATTAAATAAGAAAGTACTTAATACCTAACATGATTAAAGGTTAAAACTGTGGACTTTCCACGACACATTTAAGAGGTAAAAAAAAACTAATGCAGCATTCACATTATTCCTCATGCTCAAAAACTTCTAACTTTTAATTGTAATTTTTAGGTTCTTACTGGTGTAAAACAAGAGTTTTGAAGCGCAGATCGCGGCCTATTTCTTATTAGTTTCCTGTCGTCTTTCTTCTTACTCCTGTAAGACAAATTCACAGGCGAGCCCAGCAGCCGCAGATTAGAGTTATCTTTAGACATTTCATCGGCATATCATTGGGAATCTTGGTATTTCTGACCGTCATAGATTAATCCTAAAGATTATTTAGGATATTGACGTTTAATTGTATTTATTGTCATGACAGTCGTTGCTTAGTAACGGGACCCTATTCTTAGAATCGTAATCTTGTAAAATTTGGATGTTCGATTAAATTTTGATAAAGATTATTTCATAAAACAATAACGCATCGAAAAATAAAATAATCTAAAAGCTGAACCTAAAAGATATTTGATTTAATTGTCACTGAAAGGTAAACCGGAAGTACTTTAAGAATAGGACTTTGTGATTTTAAAGTTACCAGCTCTAATCAAAATCTACCATTTTAGTAGAAATAAGTCTTACCCTGAGTATTCCAGAATTACGATATTAGCTAAATGATTATTAATAATATTTCTGATTTCCTGGTTAATCAAGAAAATCCATGATTGAAAGTGATGTTTTAAATATGTATAATAATACAGTAACTTTCTATTTTTAAACTTGTAATTTAGTACCAAGCTGTTATTTTTTGCAATAACTAAGCGCTCAAGCTCAACCATTACGTCATTGATAAAAATAAAACCTTGTGGACTGCGGCTCACGTACCGGCCACATGAAAATTGTTTTCGCTGACTTCGCTGTTGCTCTAGTCTAGTTGAACCTTGGAGGTATTTCTAACAGTACTCCCGCCTGCAGAGGCGTGCGCTCATAATTAGTTTGGTGCAAAATTAGAAGTGGTGAACGATAAACATTTGTGATAAATTTGTAAAGTTCAGTGATTGAATAAATCCGGAAAAATGTTCAGTGGAATTGCAGGTCAGGTTACATTCTTACTGTTTTTTATTTTATAAAATGAATTTTTTACAAGTGATAATTAAATTTAAAAATACTTAGGTATCTTTTAATTTTGGTAGCTTTTATGGAATTCTGTACTTACTTAATTATTACTTGCTAACTTCATATTTTAAGTCGAATTTATTTAATTATCTTAAATTTTGGTTTTGATGTATAATATAAGTAATAGGTATAAAATCCTAATTGAACAAAACCAACTTTTTTTATATTTAGTACTTATATTTAACTGGTAGCTGAGCCTGGTAAGTACCTGTATTGTACCTGTATTGTGGTATAGTAAGTACCTGTATTGTGCCTGTTCAGCTTAGTAGCTTAGTATTAGTTATTAGTAGTTAGCACATATTACGTAAATCAATATCTTGTTTTTAACGCCTATAAGTACCTACTCAGAATACTCGGATAAATGTTCTCACTACCTATTCAAAATTTCATTAAAACCATAGCTTTTAGCATTATCAAACGAAATTCACATAGGTGCTTAATTTTGTAATTAAAAGGGGGCTCTCCCACAGAGTACCTTTGGGCCCTCCTGAAAACTACTTTCGGTAGGTACCTACCTACCTATTATTGAACTAAACATACTCAATAAGTATACATTTTAAAAAGCACCTTCTGTATAGGTATGTTCATACATTCCGACATTCCATTTGTAAAGGGTATCCTAATAAATACCTTCATCTAAGTTACCTATATTTTTAATTTTATTTCATAATTTGGAATACCTACCTTGATGACGAATAATAATAAGTAAACAAAATAAGTATAGAATGTAGTTTTATGTTTTTTTTATGCGAAAATGTTTTAATAAAACGAAATTCAAGGTGAACTAGGCAGGTATTTTCGTCTGTCAGTAGTTAGCTAGATCAGCCTGCCCATGGCCTGCCCTGTCAACAAGCATCGGAAATTTACTTTGAAATGGGTATAGTCGTACGGTTTTGGTTGTGTCCAATCTACTTATAGGAACAATAGCTTTGTTTACTAAAACAGCTATACACCAAAATGACCATACTTAAAGTAAAAAGTCGTTACAACTACCTAGAAAGTGCAATTGAATATCGACTCTGTGTAGCTGAACAATAGGTTACGAGTGCACTAATAGAAAAATTGCGGTTTAAGTGCCTTTGTACTTGTTCGATTCTCCGGTGCTCAGGTAAACACCAGGCATAATGAGGTGACAAAACCGCACAATACCTACCGCACAACCAAAACCGAACGACTATGTTCATTTCAGTATGGTACCTAATAATAATAAGCAGTTTTGGTTCCCGAACGAATTTACTAATTGATTTTTCTAGTAGGTACCTACGTAGGTAAGAAAAGGTTCACTTATTTTATAAACTTTGAACTCCCTCATACCTACATTAAAATACTACCATGAGTATTAACTGTAGTTTTTGAAATATCTATTGCGGAACTGAATATCTATTGCGGCATAGTTGTTTAAATTTAAGTACGTAGTGATGTGATCACACCAAGTGAATGAATCGCTTACTTGCCATTGATTGCGCTTGTTTTACGATCCTGACATGACCTTAAGCATTCCCTAGCATGCGGTGACTCATTCATTCGTTGTCTACCATCGACAATTGTTTTTATTTGTACAAAAAATTTAGATCAAGTTATTGAAGGTCTTATTGTTTATAAATATTACAGTAAATTCCATCGGAATTATTCTGGCCGTTACATCGAAGCCTTGGTAGGTTTGACACAAAGAACTTTAAAATGTTCTCTATAAAGCGTAGTAGATTCCAGTTTTAGTCGCTTAGCGTACGTGTTCAGAAACGAATACAAATAGGTACTACGCAGCACTTCCACATTGGTCATTCATTTAATCACACAACGGTGTAAATAGAATTAAGACCGGTCACGCGTATTTCGAAACAATTGGCGTGCACAGAATATTTCCATTGAAGTGGCTTAAATATTTATCATATAAATGAATGGTATGGACTGATGGAGGATACCTTCGAAGATACCTGACAATTTTTCGACAATTTAATAGAATCAGACTTAACAAAAAGCATTTGCGATTTGTAAAATTGTACCTCCGTACCTATATTTAACCTCTGTCTTGAACACCATAAAGAAGAGTACGAAATTACAACATTCCATGAAATCCAATCCGAATTCTGCAAAAAAATAGGGTTACAAATTACGTAGTTATTTTTTATGCTTTGCAACAATTCTAATAAATATTATTATTTGAGCCTGATAACATAAACAAACACCATAGTAATCAGACCCGGAAAGTATGTTGCGAACCTACATATACAAAAACATACGTAAACAATGTCTGACGGAGTGCGTGTGCACCAAAACTTGGTACAGTAGTTATACGGCCAAGGCTATACGAGTTGAACTTTTAAAATTTTAGATGGTATTTCGGTGTTATGTTCTATTTATTTACCTTTTTCTACCAGAGACGGGCGGTTATCAAGTTAACACAATAACGTGACTGAACAAAATATGGTGTGGCCTTTGTTTGCGACCTGCAGTTACTAAGCTTGGATCAAGTTGCTATACCGCTGAGTAGTATCGATCAGTGGCTTGGACTTAGGTACTGTGTTATTTAAACGCTATTATAAAAATAAAATGTAAATAAGTTATACAACAACGGTTTTCTTGATAATGTAACAACTATCAGGGACGAGGCAAGTAGGTATTTCTAATTTTAAAAGACAAAAAGAATAAGTAATAGTTTTTTGTGACAGGTGCTTGCTTTTAGCAATTAAAGTATTTAATTATTAAAGATTAATCAGATATAATCGAGATAATCTATTTTCGTACTAGCTTTCTGCTATTAATAAAAAAATCCCGTAGCGTGATTATCGTAACGTAAACAAAAGATAATCATTGTTTCATCAAGTACCTAGAGGCCATCGCAATCAAGTCATAATAAAACCAAAACTCGCTGCAGGCGCGATGACATCAACATCAGCTTCACCAAGGTCGGTCGGTCAGACTGGCCCGACTGTAGAACGATACATGTCGTCCATCTGTCTCGCCTGTTGATATTATAATATAATAAAAGTTAAATGGACGGCATTTATTCGAGAATACTTACTATCTATGGCAAAATTAAAAGTGTACTTTGTTCCAACCATGTACAAAACTCCAATCTGGCCACTCTCAAACAAAACGAAGTCAGGAATGCGAGAGTATTTCGAGGCTGAAGGGCGCGAGTGTTTATTAACATATGGGATATTCCATTTTATGCTTCGAGTGTTGCTCGCTTCCCGTACAGTACTTGGAATCCTATTTAATCCAAGTAGAAACGAATACCGTGCTGTGTTTTATGTTTTGTATGTTTGATAAGCTTCATATTTTAACCCATTTACGAGGCACTTTAGCTAATTGTATTGAAAGTTAATTTCCAGTGAAAAATGGAAAACATGTGGAGCAGTAAAGTTATAAGTACATGCAATGGCTAACGCTCGTTTCTATTTCCTTCAAGAGACATAAAATATATAGTAAATTCATCCCTCTTTTCACGCAGAAAAACAAAATGCGCTAAGTTTTGCGCAGTAACGCAGTTTACTGGGGATGGCTTGAGCCAGACGAGGCGAGGGGACGAGTTATGAATTTAAAATTATGCGTCACACGCTCAGCTTCTCTTTCTGGAACTATTTCTTTTATTTATTGCTATTTAAATAACGTGACTCAAGCAATATGTTTAGACGTACCTATGACTGTTAACATGTACCTAATCCATTTAAATTCAAAGTAAAATTTCTTAAATAAATACTAGTAATGTTTAATTGTGTAATCATACATAGGTACCTTCCCTTCAAGTGAATGATTTTAAAACAACGAATGATTTAACTTCTTAATTGTGTCGTCGTAGTTCAAGAAGAATGACATTAAGATAATGACTTTATTACCTTATCATTGAAGTCATTAGAATTGCTCTCATGGCAGCAAACTAGTTGTTGTAGATTACAAATTCCGTCGTGTGAAGGCCACTAACAGAACAACATAGGTATTAGTCATAAGTACCTATAAGCATGGGTTCAACATGGGTCCCTTCTGACTACTGGTAACCCTTGTTCCAAAATGACCCTAGATTAAATAATGAAAATAAATACAGATATTCCATTAAATACAGATTTCAATAATATTTATTTTGAGAAGGACTTCTATTAGCAGTTATTAAACAACTAGGTATCGGTTGTCTTCCTTTCGGCCCTTAGCTAGAGTACATATTTAAAACTTCGAAAAAGAATCAACGCTTTTAAATTGTCTATGAGTTTCTCAGCGCAGCATAGTTTCGCAGTAGCGCAATTTTTTCTGCATTCTTGTACGGAATGACATCACAGGCGACGGAATGTGATGTCATGGTACCTAATGGCTAATGGCTGTCCGGATATTATCTCAATTGGCCCCACGCTGCTTGCGAGGGAAGGAATGCATAATGTTATTACCATCTCATTGATACGACACGTTGTCTGAACTCATACTACACGTGCTAGTTGCTGCCGGATTCTGATAAAAATATTACCTATGAAACGGATGTTCTTTTATCAAAGTTCAATTTAAACAAAAGATAAAGAATCACTTTCGATCAATCCGGGAAGTAATTTTGCGCACTTTGTCCGCCATTTTTATCGAGATTGATCGAGTTTTCTTATAGTGATTAGGACAATGTCTTTACCATAAGGGTATGTGGAACCCTCCAAAAAACAAAACTAGAATTAGGTGTTTTCGACATCTCTTTTTTATTTTATTTTGCCCCGGGGCTTCTGCATGGTCTAAAACGGCCCTGTGGGATTAAGTAATTGCTGACTAGGGTTAGTACAGTAGGTATTTAAAGAATATAGAAAAATAATTTATGTCTGATACACCAAAACCCGCAAGTAAAGCGAGCGATAACATTGCCGACTAGTAAATATGAATTTACACAGTTTACCAGTCTGGCGAAGTCGTTAACCGCTTAGGTCATTCGTTGTCCTAGCCTAGGTCACGAAAGTATTCCGCAGTAATAAAACGGTCTTGCGTGAACGGATCAATATACCTGGATGTAGACTTTCGGGGCCGAGACCCAGACTCGCTGGCAGACAGTCCAACTACAATTACATGTATGTTTATCTAGTTAAACGCACTTACAATTTTCTGTTTTAGTTATCTAGTGGCATACTAACACGCCATGGGTTAGTTGTATCTTGTATTTGCAGCCATTACATGACGTCATGACGTGATGACGATAAAGCAACAGTAACAGCAATGTCTAATGGGAATTTTATTACAGCATATGGAGCTTTTATCTTGGCATGATTAGAGATTTGAGGAGGCTATGTTCCACAAGGTATTTTGAGATTAGGTATAAACCTCTTCCCAATATAATTCTAACACCACGCATCAAAACGTGTACTGAATATTCTATAGGATTTTCATTAAAAAAAAAAGACTAACCGATTGTAGAGCGTGTCGTTAATTTTCATCTATAAATACCTATTTATAAAATATTCATGTTTAATAGAAGAATATGTGACTGACTGACCTAGAGATCAACCCGCAGCTCTAACCACTGCAGCCAAAGGCTTGAAATTTAGCAGACTTGTACCTTGATAGTCACATAAGGGTGCACTAAGAAAGGATTGTTCCAAATTCGCCTGGGGAACTAGCCTGGTTTTTTATTACTTCATGAATGCAAAACCGCGATTCATAGGCTTGTCATACTCTTTTACTATGATTATGTACCTAACAAGACGCAAGACATGATGTAGAACGAATGCATTTTCGCCGCGAACTGAAAATTCTCACCATTCCGCTAAAATTGGCATCGTTGCGGATCTCGCAAGCTATTATCTCATGAGATATTTTTAATCCATGCGCACATGTTATCACCATGAGTGTTTCATTATATGGATATTTCACTGAGATATAGAACAAGAGTATCGGAATCGTTCCTATCTTATAAGATTACTTTGACTCGAGCGAGTGAAGTGCTTTCGTTCAAGTGTTTTTACAAGAGCTGCTTAAATTAGGGAGCATTTAAATCAATTTACTGGTTTTAAGCTGAACGAATCATGTTTGCTTGAATTTGAATTACTTATTTAGTCATTTAGTTCCATTAAGTAGTCAATCTTTCCTTACTACTCCAGTGATCTGAACAATTTATGCAATTCCTTTTCACGTGAACGAAAGTCAAAGCTAAAAAAAAAATTCGAATGGCTTTCTCAATATTCAAAGCTATAAAAATTCCGATACCACTTTTTGTTTCTATAATGTTTTGTTCAAGTGGTCCTGGAGAGTTATTTGGGGCATCAATCAATCGGTGCCGATTGCGAAATCGGTCAGAGGCGAGCAATGATCCCGGATCGGTTGACCGACTACCAAATCTATTTCCATTCGGTCAACTGAACGGGACCAATGCACGCGCGTGACACTTATCGGGTCGGGACTTCAATTACACATCACTCACGCTTCTTCCTTGTGAATGTAAACTGCCACCACCCCTGAATTAATGGTACTGTCGAACGTATACACATAACACTTGTCTTTTACTGATTTTATCATAAAGCATGTACCGCTACCGATTACTATAAAGATTACGATTGCAGTAGGTAGTTGTCATGTAAATTGCTTAAAGTATACAACAGTGACTGATGTTTTAAGCTTAGTAATTTAGCCTACTAATTATTCGGCGATGCTCATTCAATCAAAATCAACACAAACCTAAGTACATACTCGTAGATTCACATAGTTAACATTACCTACCTACACCAAATTTATTTTATCTTGATTGGCTCCAGTGTACGTATGTAGTTAAGCACAATAGTTAATCACCTTAGACCTTGAAGTTCAAATATATCTACGGCATACATACCTATACTTACCTAATAATAATAATCTGTATTTTCACGCTTACTGGTAGACAAAAACCTTGGTGAGTCTTATTATGTAATTTGAACAAAAAGTCATCCATAAATATTGGAATTACCGATATTGTTTATTCGTATGGGTTAACCTACATACCCGTAAATAAGAGGACAATATAACTGCGCAGTATTCGATACAGCCGGCACTAAACATCTTTGTTTATTGCAAGGGGCCCCTCCCCAGCATCTCCGAAGTTTGATAGCTCAGAAAGACGCACCCACGTCGTGAATTTGATCTTATACTTAATGCGTCCAAGACACAAAATACAGCCATCGTTGATTTAGGAGGTCACGGAATACGAAAAAAAAAACTGAATTATGTATTAGTTTTCATAAAGCGGAATAGCAGTAATTTGTCACAATATATAATACGTGTGAGTGCGAATGCACAGAAAGCACCTTGACCGATCCGTGGGCTAAGAAAATCAATAAGCAAGCGCGGGCCGTCTCATGTGTTCTTTTTGCTCGCTAAAGCTGAGTATTTTCTAAAGCTGCAGCAACTAAACTTGTTCAGGCCCTACAACATTTGATGGTCGAATATTAAGCACCGTAAAATTTTATTACACAGTTACATCTAGTTGAATTTAATGGTATGTAAACAGGGGCTTTCAAAAGCATCGGCGAGAAGACAGCGTCTCTCTTCGAGAGGAAGAAGAAGGATGCTGAACAGGTTGCTACTGAGAAGGTCCAAGAGGCCGCTCATGTGGTGGAAGATCAGGTCAAGAAAGCTGGCGAGCTGGTGACTGGCGCCCAAAAGTCTGCCACCGATGCCGCGAGCTCAGGTAAGTAACTGTAACCGGTGACATAAGATTACTTTTATTAACAGCATAGGGCACATAAACGACGTTGGAGGGATTTAATTTAAGTGCGTATGGTGGTAAGATCGTGATCTGTTTATTAGTATGTACAATTGATAATCCACAATTTAAAACCGTACGTAGTTAAAATTTTGATAAAAATTGAGACAAAAAACGCTTTGAAAGTAACGATCATTCAGTTTAAACCAATCTTTAACTTAAACACTAATGGGCTTAAAATTACAATGGCAATTAAAGAAGTCTCAAAAAAATACCTACCTAGACAAGTATCTAGAACACTCGTGTTTGCTGCAATCGTGTCTTAAATAGCTAGTTCATGTTTCATGACGAACAGACATAATCCAATCCAATTAATCTACAGGATTTAGAGCAGTGATAAGACTATTGATTACTTTAATTTTAGATACGGACGGTTTTTTTTCTTTTGTGTTTTATATGATACGCACGACTATCGTATTTTATTGATATTGAATATTTTGACGTCTGATACAATGTCTATGATGTGATGAGGTTGGGTGGGATGACCAAGTTATACAGTTTGACTGCAACTTTTGGAAAAACATAATTATAGCCTTCACCTTTTCCACTACTTTGGTATAGGTAGAAATTACCTTATTTGCTTATTATAAATTAAAAGTGAAATAAGTAGATTTTTTTTTATAAGCTCAAAGGAATGAGTAGAAATTACCGTGATCACAAAAGTGATTAAGGTAGGTACGCGTCATAGAAGCTGGTTGTATTCCATTTTTTTTTATCATTTATCGCGCAACACAAGATGATGTTTATAGTTGCAATAATGGTACTCATGTGAACAATTTCTCCTTAGCTAATGATGCGAAGCACTCTGCTATCGATTCTCTGGACAAGGAACTATCCAAGGTGTCCCTGGCTGCTGGGGAGGCCAAAGACGCCGCCAGCAAAGCCGTGGCAGATGGCAAGAAGATTGTCGACACTACTAAAGGTAAGAGATTTAAAAAAATATTTAATTCAAATAAGTGAGGTGCACTTTTGTTGTTATGTTTACATAACAACAAAAGTGCACTTTTTATTGATGACTGGTCTCTATTTTTTGATATTTTTAAAAGGTAAATAATTCTCTAAAAATTCTTTCAAAGTAGTTTAGTCTAGTAACTAGTAACGTTTAGTAGTTAGAGCTTATTCCTTATTTTTTTCTTTTGCACTCTTCGTAGATACCCTCGCAACAACTGTAGATAATACCAAAAAGTCAGCAGAATCGGCGGTCAACACAGCTAAAGGTAAATATTGATCCTACTTTTAAATTGAGACTTCTCCTTACTTTACTAACCACACTATTTAATTTTCTTACTTTAGTACACCGACAGGTGAAAGAACTAAGGTGGTAGAGGGTGAAAGGTAAATGAACTCATTAGTGTGGTATTAAGAGCTACACAGACTATCGTAACGTTTCTGATGAATACCTGGGTTTCAGCCAAAAAAGGGTAGGCGGATACGTTCTCGTTGTTCTTGGCACATTCCGCTGCTCATTTTATTGTGCATCCTTAAGTTTTAATTAGATAATTTTGCTTTTTTGTTTTAAACGCATTAGGTACATTAGTATCATTTTAGGCACTTGGTTTTATTATATGCAATCAACATTGTCCTTAAGTCATCAATCATGACATGAAATTTTATCTTTGCTTCGTTATTTGTAGATACCTTAGCAAGCACTCTAGACACAACCCAGAAAGTTGCACAAAGCGCTATCGAGACAGGAAAATCATACACTACTAGTGCTAAAGGTAGGTTTTACATATTTAGCGCTTGTTCCGAAATATCGTCATATAAATGCCATATTTAATGTTTGGTTTACTGGTTTATCTTTGTAGATAGCGTTGCGAGCACAATTCAAAGCACTGTAGATGCTACACAAAAATTAGCCCAATCGGCCGTAGAAACTGGAAAAAGTTATGGCTCTTCTGCCTCAGGTACAAAGCATTACATTCGTGTTACAGTCTTTGTTTTTCAATTTTATTTATGTTGCTTTCCTTTTGTAGATACAGCCGCGAATACTGTCCAAAGCACAGTAGAAGGTACTAAAAATATTAGCAATAGTGCTGTTGAAACTAGCAAATCGTACGCGGACAGTGCAAAAGGTACCATCTGAACAATTTGATGTGTTGATGTGCTAACCCGTGTGGATAACATGATGTGTTTTGTTTGTGTTGTGACTTAGACACCGCGCAGCACACGATCCAAAGCGCCAGGGATACCACCATGAACGTTGCGTATTCGGCTTATGATATCGGCAAATACTATGTAGATAGCGCTAGAGGTATATTAACGCTTTTTAATCCTTTGCTTTGAAATTTTATGCTTCATAAAAAGAAAATGTTTATTTTTATACTTAGTTATTTTTATTTTCTCGTAGATACGGTAGCAAGCACTGTAGATAGTACAAAGAAAGCTGCACAAAGCTCAATCGAAACTGGTAAAACTTACGTCGACTCCGCCAAAGGTAAATGTAATTTCACAACGTTTACGTATCGTCGGCTTACATTGACGTCTTACATGTTTGCTTTCGCTTGTAGATAGTATTCAGAATACCATGCATAGCACAGTTGACACAACGAAGCAAGTTGCTCAGTCCGCGTTTGAAAAGAGCAAAGGCTATGTCGATAGTGCTAAAGGTACGTAAAATTCAAAAAGGAATGTTTATTTATTTTAGGATTGTTATAGTTCTAAAACATAATTAAACATTGTAGACACGGCCGCAGCCGCTGTAGGCACTGGGGTATCTTATGCGGGAGCTGCTAAAGGTATAAAAATCTCTATATGTTCAACCAATAAAAATATCTGAATTGGAAATTAACCAATGTTTTTGGTATCTAGATACAGTAGCAAACACTGTGTACAGCACTGTTGATGCTACAAAGAACGTAGCAGCTTCAGCCGTAGAAAAAGGCACAACCCTTATTGGAACCGCTAAAGATAGAATTTTTTATTTAAATTTGTCAAATCAATGAAATTGTTATACTTTTAACTTAAGGTACTCATGATACAATTTTTTTCTTAAATTTTATTTTCTTAGTTTTTTTGTTTTTATTCATTTTAGACACTGTGACCAACTCAGTGCATTCAACCGTAGATGCCACTAAGACTGTGGCTGCGTCCGCTGTAGAGAAGGGCGCATCTCTTGTTGAGAGTGCCAAAGGTAAAATAGAAATTCCAGTACAATTAAAAAACCTTAGATACTGGATGCTACGTAATATGCTTAACCAATTAATAATTTTGTAGATACAGTAGGAAGCGCAGCAGATGCTACTAAAAATATAGCTTCGACGGCTGTTGGTACTGGCATTACTTACGTGGGGGGTGCTACAGGTATAAAATGAAACAATTTTTTTTTCATACAAATTTTAATTATAGGAAGTGAAAATATATATCTATAATACACAATTTAAATTATAGATAAAATCGCAAGCACTGTCAGTAGTACTGTAGAAGTCACTAAAAACGCAGCCGCGTCTGCCGTAGCAAAGGGAACAACACTAGTAGGAACAGCTAAAGGTATCATTTTGTTTTGTTTAGTTTTTTTATTTTTTATCATCTCTTTTTTTTAAACATTATAATAAAATTCTCAGATACTGTCGCCAGTACCGTAGGCGCAACCAAAACTGCAGCCGCGTCTGCTGTAGAAACCGGCACTTCGTATTTAGGAAGTGCTAAAGGTATCTTGATTCCATTTGTTTCATTTTTCATACAATTTTCATTGTTCTATATTTTTTTACCATTTTTTGTTTCATTTATAGATACCGTAGCTAACACTGTTCAAAGCACTGTAGACGTGACTAAAAACGTAGCAGCATCAGCTGTTGAAAAAGGTTCAGCTTTAGTAGGCAGTGCTAAAGGTAATAATAGTAATCGTTTAGTTTAGCTATCATTAATTCAACCATTCATTTTGGTTATTCATTCCTTGTTTTCGTGTTTATTTATGGATACATAATTTGTAGATACCGTAGCGAGCACTGTGGATGCCACTAAAAATGTTGCCGCGTCGGCTGTCGAAACTGGCTCCTCTTATTTAGGAAGTGCAAAAGGTATTCTTTATTAAAATGCAAACATTGATATAAATAAAGTGCTTTGGTTTTGCATTCATTAATCTTTGTGTTACTTCATTTGTTTCAATTTAAAACTATAGAAACAGTAGCCAGCACTGTCGATGCCACTAAGAATGCTGCTGCAACAGCTGTTGGAACTGGCACCTCTTATTTAGGAAGTGCCAAAGGTATACCAATGTTTTATATTGTACTTTTCGTTTTCATGATTTTGTCTGTTGACTGGTTTATTTAAATTTTATTTTTATTATTCTTAGACACAGTTGCCAATACTGTCCATAGTACGGTTGACGCTACTAAAAAATTAACAACATCTGCTGTAGAAAAGGGATCATCGTACGTAGGGTCTGCCAAAGGTATAAAAATACTGCTTCAGACGATTATAAACATTTTTTGTTTTAATTAATTAATTCGTCTAAATGGAAAAATATTTGTAGATACAGTAGCCAGCACTGTCGATGCCACTAAAAACGCCGCAGCATCAGCTGTTGGAACTGGTACTTCTTATTTGGGTAGTGCTAAAGGTATATTTTTGTTTTCTTCTTATTATTTTTTTCCATTAACTACCTAGTTTATTTATCTATTTTTGTTATTCTTAGAGTCAGTGACCAATACCGTCCTAAGCACTGTAGACGCCACTAAGAATTTAACAGCATCAGCCCTTGTAAAGGGCTCATAATATGTAGAAACTGCAAACGGTACATGATTGTTTAGCAATACGAATATTTAAAAATTTAAAGCAGTTGAATTCTTATTTCGGTAAACTTCGGTGAATTTAAATGGCAATGTCATTTGTAGATACTGTATTCACGGTCGATGCTACTAAAGATGTCGCCGCCTCGTCGGTTGTATATTTTTGTGATTCGATTGGCTCATGATTGGTTCATGTTACTTATTTATTTTATAACATAGGTATGTTATTTGTAGATACCGTTTCGAACACAATTTCGAGCACAGTTGACGCTACTAAAAATGTTGCGTCATCGGCTATAGAAACTAGTTCCTCATTTGTTGAAAGTGCCAAAGGTATACTACTCCTTTACTCATTTGCGTTTCTTATTATTTCCCTGGGTTTATTTCTTTATTTATTTTTTATGTAATTTTAGACACTCTAGCAAACACAGTAGATGCAACAAAAAACGCTGCGGCGTCCGCTGTTGAGAAAGGCACTACATTAGTAGGAAGTGCTAAAGGTACTTTAACTATTTATTGATTTATTCTTTTAAAAAAAAGATGGTTATTTACTCTTAATAAAAGTAACAAAATTCAAGTGAAGTTACAAATATCGTGATCATAGATTTTTCGTCAACCCTTTTTTGGCATATTTCTTTATTGCAAACATTTATTGTAGATACCGTAGCAAGCACTGTACAGAGCACTGTAGATACCACTAAGAGTTACGCTGGTAGCGTCACGGATAAAGGAACATCACTTATCGGGAGCGCGAAAGGTAATGCATTACGTGTCATAAATGCAGAATATGTACATGACAAAATATGTGTTTCCTGTGGACATAAAGATAACGGTGAAGTCATCGAATGTCTGCATTATTTTAATGATTTTTTCTAGAAGTTACCCATGCTACATGCAGATTCGGACTTAACTAAAAAAGTATTTAATATGAACCAATAATTTTCATCATGTCCACAGGAGAAACTCTAGTTAAAATCTGTGTACTTATGCCCCTTACAAAAGGGGTCAGACCCGACCAGACATCCATACATGTCGTGATTTTCACTAAGCGAACGAAAAGCGTATCTGCTGTTCACACATTCCATATTGTTTACCTATCCAATGACCCCTTTATCTGTGTAACCTCTGTACTTGCTATAAATAGCTGGTATAAGCGCAAGGTACGACAGAGAGCATATGTGGACGCCTGCATACATTAAAGTACAAGTGATTAGTATGTACGTTTTACTTGTCAAGTTTAACCTTTGACGCTGTGGCGTCTATTATTAAAATTATTAGCCACAACATTAGATTAAGTAAATTAAGTGTTGTATCTAGTATTTTTTTTTGTGAGCCGTCAAGTAGTCAAGAGTTTAAAACTGTTAGCTTACTTTTATTGTTTGCACTTGCATGTAATCCTTTATTTTTCCACTAATTTTCTTTTTTCACGCTTCCTTAGACACCTTAACAAGCACAGTCTTTAGCACAACAGGAAATATTGAAAAGACTGATGAAACCTGTTCCGAAGACATTAAAAGCCCTGTAGAACTCGTAGAAGATACTAACGGTAACTATTCTCTGTGCTTATTCTTTATTTCTGCTTTTCACTTTTCTTTCTTCATCTTTACTTTGCTATCGCAGAATTCGTTCAAAATGGCATCCAAACCATAACACCAACATTGCCTGCGACCAACGGTGTTGCTGAGAGCTTGAACGGTTTGTATATTAACTTAACTTCTCTGGTATTGGGTGATTTTAGTTTGTAAAATGTTGAAACGTTTTTAGATAAGATCCAAAACACAATCAGTCCTACAAAAGCTGCAAAAGCGGTGGATAGCTGCAAGAAAGTAGCTGACGGGACAAATGGTACTTCGGTTTGCCGAGTGTCAGCTTTAATAAAAACTGCCTAACAGAGAATTTCAGTGATTGTTTAGGCGTTGTTCTTAATATTCTTCAAAATATTGATGAGGTCAATGACGAATAAAGTCAACTTTAGACCAAAATACTTAGTGTGTTGATACATGCAACCGTAGCAATATGGGTTGTTAGCATACTACAATGACCTAGAAGTTAACCGTTAGCCCTCATCAATATTTTAATCGATGATAATGAAGATTGCAACGCTCGAAATACAATACCGGCTTACATTCTCGTTGGTGTCTTTAAAATATTTCAAGTTGGTATTTATGATATTGTTTTATGAACTGCCATTGTATTAACTTTTGATACTTTGCCAAATAGGAACCTCATTGTTCATTACAATGTTGAACCAAATTTACCTAATCTTGTTAACCCGAAGGGGAGAGTATTTTCTACAAGTGTTTGTTGGTTATCAATAGATGTATTATGCATTATTTTGAGGACACAATTGAGATTGTCAAACCGTTAATTATTTGTTCAATAATAATGGGTGGCGCAAAAGTAACGATATACTTAGTGTGAACTTATTTCCATAATTATTTATTTTTCAGAAGAATGGTAGCCCATTCACATTATAACATAATTTTACTCCACGTTGTATATTTTAACTTTAGCGTTTTTTCCGTGTTTTCAATAAAAAAAATCCAGCGGCAACTAAACTAAACGCAGCATATAAATGTTGGCCGGACAACCCACTGCATTATTAATAAAATCTCATAAATAACTATGACATCCCGTTACCATCATTATACGCATGACATGGAGTGGCGATACACATCGTTCTTTAGACTCGACTGCGCAAATAAAATGAGTTTAAGCATTTATCTTTTGACAATGATACCCCTCTTAGGCAATAGGCGGTATCTGAAAAAAAAAAACACTTTTAAGACACTCTGCATGAAATGAATTAAGAAAGTTAGCCTTACCTATGTTACCTATAACATGACCAAAACCCCTAGTTAAAATTAAGGTGCAGAGATAATATTCACTCTTTCACAGTCGCGATATGACCTCCTTATCACTGCATATTGCTATCTCTACGAGAATGCATACATATCCTCCTATAATACGAGTCGTAGCTTACCATAAGATGCAACATTGTCTGTATAGCTATAGCAGCGTTTGGATGTACGACCGACAGTTCTATTGACTGATAGAAGACCAGTTAGACTTAATATGAACCAGTTGAAAACTCAAAAGTAATACTCATGCTATTGACGCAGTCGGGAATATGTTCATCACCAATAAATAAATAGTAAAAAAAAAAAAAAAAAAAAATAGTTGTTGTTTTGTGCAGACACAATAAACACGACCGTCGACCACACCAAGAAGGCGGCCGAGGAGGCCAAAGCGCAGGCGCTGAAGGCTGCTGAAGACGCCAAGGAGAAGGCGAGACAGGCCGCCGACACTGCCGCCGCCGAAGCCAAGAGGGCTGCCAGTGAGTTACCCAGACCTATAGCCAAATAGAGATACTTATTTGCTAAGTTTTTATTCTTCTCTGTATTTGCTCTGGACAGCGTTACGGTGGTCACACGTGACGTACTTAATTAAAAACGCTTTTTCTCGAGCGTCATTCATCTCACCTCTAGGCAAGAACGACGAATTTACAAATCTCGGTATCCACCTCTTGGGCTAGTTGCGCGGGAATTTTCAGGTTTTACACACCCAGACCCCAGACTGCTTTACTTATACGTACATATTTAGTAATTAGATATTTAATTGTTTCAACTATAAAATAAATGATACTCACTCTAAATAGTTTTGTCCTGTCTTGTTGTTATCGTTAACAAAACCGGTTGTTGAAGTCCCAGCAAAATGTAGATCGAGTTTCTAGCTCTCTGAATAATCATAAGCAAATGGCGACCAGCAGTATCTAGATGCAACTTTCTAAAGTGGAAGCTGATTCTAAACCCATTATTGTATTAACTAAATGGTATCTAGTGAATTAGTGATACAGAAGAGATCAAAACAGATCAAAAACAAAACAGTTAAACCTAATAAAAATTGCGTTGTGCTGTAGTAGGTGAAGCCTCTTATTTCGGTCCAAGTTTTGCAATCAGCCAGCAGGCAATAAATAGCTTAACGAAAAAAAAAATTTTCTGGAAAATATTGTGCTTTACAGACGCAGCGGTGGAAGAATCTAAGAAGGCGGCGGAGAAGGCAGCTGCGGACGCGAGCAACGCCGTCAGCAGCACCGTCGACAGCACGCTGAAGCGAGTGGAGAACGCCGTGGACGAGGGCATCAAGAATGCGGGACATGTGGTGGACTCCAAGATCAAGGAAGGAGACAAGTTCTTAAGCGACAAGCGGGACGCGGTAAGTCTTGTTGGAGCGCGCTGAAGCGAGTGAGAACACTGGATGAGGGCATCATGAATGCAAGATCCGTGGCGGATGCTCAGGTCAGGGAGGGAGATACTCGTGGCGGTAAGTCAGGTTGCAGATATTAGTCCACGACTGTATAATAAGGGAAAAGAATGAGATCGTTTAAGAGTAGCCAATATTGTAAAGTCAACATTGGTAATGGATGTAGAGCTTCCATTTACTTGGCGTCTGTACGTACGAATGAGAAGACGATCGCCTTTTAAACAAAACATTAGAACAGAAATTATTTTAAAAAGATCTACATCTCGTGCATGTAAAAAATGTTTTAAAGATTCCTTGCACGCTTACTTAGTATAAAATTTAACAAACGTTAAGAACACGGGTTATGTGACATCGCTAGCGCTTATAGCACGTAAATAGGAAAGCTGTTCATGAAGTTTGATTTGTTTCCACAGCTGGTCTCCGGCCTGTCATCAGCCGCCCACGACGGCTCGGAGGGTGCCGCAGGCCTCCTCAGCAAGGGCCTCGCTGCCTTCCCTAAGTAGACCACACCATCACTGTACAAAAGGACTCGTCATGTACCTAACTACATGACTACTGCAATTGCTACTTTTAAATAACACAATGCAAATATTTTTTACACCTGAAGTAAATTCAGTGGGTGTAGCGTAAACCGTAGACTTCTGCCGCTCGGGGCAAAAACAAAATCCGCCGGCCCCTTTTCTCGTAAATTAGAAGCAAAATGTGCTATCCAGGGCGGTGCGCCCCCCTAGCCCCCCCACCCCCACACTATGCCACCGAGTAAATCGTGCAGTTTTACTAGTTTTATTTAATCAATTGCAGTAGATGTGAAGCATTCATATTCAAGCAATTATCTCCAATCCGCTTACTCATTGTTTTATTTAAATTGCTGTTACAATTATTTTTAGCTTAAGTTGTGTAGTATAAGGGTTACTCAGTAAATATTATCTTTTTAAGAACAAACACATTTTGTTATAAAATAAACAATGTTTTGCATTTAAAATTGCGTTTGACATTTACCGCATGAAAGCTAATTTACACAATATTAAACTTTTTTAAATCTTATTCAGTCACAATTTTGTAATCTCAAAGTTTCTTTACATTATATCTAATCTAAGAATTTTTATTTATTGTAAATAATTTTATTGCCTACTACATCCATGTTTATCGTTTTATTATTATTAATACTGTGCCAACGAGTGCAAAATAGACTATATAATTTTAGCAACATGCTTTGCTTCAAACCGTCCAAACCGGCCTTAAAAAATGAATGCAAACAACCCTATAAGAGTGTCCTATTCAAATACTAGGTACTTTAAGCATAGTGACATCAACTGCGTAGCAGTGTATTTTATTACTCCGTTATACATATACAGATGTTAATTACTTTGCTGTACTTTTAAATACTGACGCTTTTATCGTTGCTTAATGTAATTATATAATTATTATTCTAATATTAATGCACAAGAATTCAATTACATACTTGATGAGATATATATTGTGCTATTCTTAATAATGGATCTTTGTTAACGTTTTGTCTATTCTGTGTCATAATTGTGTTGTAATAAATAAATACATTACCTACCACCTTCTTTACGTGTTTTATTAAGATAGTGCCTTAAGAAGCAAGTGTAAATTATACTTACTACTGTTTGAAGAAACAAGTTTTTTTAATACCCAGAGGAAAGCTCCACTGCGGTCATAGACAAATGACTACAATAATTCAATTGATTTATTCGACGTACATATTGATACAATATTGATAAAACAAAATATTTCCACTTTAAGCACAAAACTACCGTGAGATTCAATCATAGTGAAAAAAAAACTGATCACTCACGTGTGTCGGGCTATACTCTACTGACATACGAATCGTTTTTTCACTAAAATCTTTTCAATTTTTTAAATTTCCCGCTATTGGCAGAACCAACGATATTGAATCCTTTAATGTTGCCACATGAAAACAAAATTTCTACCATTCCAAGAATAACTTTATTGTAGAATAACAAAACGCTTTTTGACAGCACCAGAGCACCACAGATTAGAGAGACTATGTACAAGTATCTGGTGTAGAGCACCACACCAATTAAATTTTGACTATTTATCGTAAATAACAATAATGGCGGCCTTCGTTAGAGCTAGTTTGTTAACAGCTAAAATTGCCGCACTTTCAACAACAGTACGTTGCTTATCAACCACAAAACCATTAAGTTTAAAGGAAAGTAAGTTCCCATTAACATTTTTGATAATTCTTTGTTAAAATAAAAATGTAACCTAAAATTTTTTTTTTGCTTATTTTAGTCAAGCAGCAAAAAGAAGGAACGACGTTAGTTATAGAAGCTGTGCAAACACCATCCCCGCGTTCGGAACTCCTAGTTCGTGCTGAAAAAATCAAGGAACTTGCCCCAATCGTGACTGAAATTAGTGAGAAGCCTTGTTATATGTGTGCCTTAGGTCTGGACGTAAAACACACCGATGTGCTGATTCTAAGTCAGTTTGTAAGATCAGACGGGTGTATGTTGCCTCGCCGTATCACCGGACTATGCCGCCGTCAGCAGAAGAAAATGGGGAAGATGGTTTCAATGGCTCAGAAAGCCGGTAAGTTTCAGTATTGTCTTACATAATTATAGAAGAGGTTGGTCTTGGGACTACTAGGAAATGAAATGTTATCATTTTCCTATCCATGCGCAGAGTGCACATCACCACAGCTTTATAAGGGTTCATAAAAGCTAAAAAATGGTTTGAAGGAGGAATGAAAGTATCTATACCTATGTCACCTATTTGAATACACTTCACAATTAGTTTTGTTCAATCCATAATCCATTCAAGTGAACTAAAACCAGTTACTTTGCTACTCCAAAGCGAATACAATGCAATTTGTCAATTTTATTAGTACTTCAATGCAATTTGCCAATTACTTCATTTATTTAGGGACTTCAAAATAAGAAATACTATGCAAGTTTATTAATATATTTCGAATGTCCTCAGGTCTGATGATAAACTTGACACCAGCAAACTGCAAGAAGGATCCAACCAGGAGGCGAGAACACAAGAAGTTTAATACTTACTTTGACGAAAGCACAATCTTTATGAAGAAGATACCTAAACCCGTTGATCGGTTCAAGCGATAACTCATTAGTGAATACAATAATTCTGTTAGTTAACTTAAAATAAATAAAATATGCAAGTTATCCATGTACTTGAAACTTGACTTTTCAAATTGTCAAATTTTTTTTACCCTGACGCAAAAACAGGGGTTATAAGTTTAATTGTTATGTGTGTCTGTTTGTGGCAACCATAGCTCTTAAACGGTTGAACTGATTTGAATACTGGTTTTTTTTTATTTGAAAGCAGGTTTTCTAGCCATGATTCTTGGACACTATCAAAATAAGTTCAGCAGTTTTTGACATTGTGGGAGGAGGGGGATGTCAAGTTCAAATCATCTTCCTTTACAACCTTGAGATATCCCTACCTAGCTAATGTGAAAATGTTTTTTTTGGAATTTATGTATTTGTCATTTCACTAAACAGCCTCAACTGTCCTCCTGGCGTCATCAGCCTATTTACGTCCCACTGCTGGGCGCAGGCCTTCTCTGCGCTTAATGGGGATTGTAACAAAAATGTGTATAAATATTTAGGAACAATAAAAAATAAATAAGAGAGCAATTCTGATAAATTCTATTAATATTCGTTGTCTGATGACATAACATTAAAACACCAAGGAAGTTATTGCGTTATATGGTCGCGCTTATATAGTACAATTTTATTTATTACATGAATAAGTTAAAAATAAATTACAAGTACTTTCTTACAGAAAAATACACTATCATGTAAAAAAATCTGCAAACAAAAATGCATTCTTACGCCGAACACTTACAGTAATCCCAATTTAGTTTACCTAATCGAAATATCTAATATATATTTTTTTCTATAAAATAAATACTGCCTAAAAAGTTAAATCTCCTTTGTGTAAAATTCATCAACACAGTCTAATTAATGTTCCTTATTTCAACCGTGGTGCCCTGATTTTTGGTACAATGTTCATTCGTCGCGATTATCACAGCCTTTCGTACAGATACAGGTAACCGAGGTCCTTGGGCGGGTTTTCTGAGAGAGCCACCTGAAACAGGATGAGTCACCAAGTTAAGATTAAGAGTTTATTTCATTAATATTGATTCAGTAATTTTGTCGGGAAGGGGTACTAAACAGACAAATACAGATGAAGTTACAGATTGTTCGTTTAAATAATTCCTGTCACTAGAGCCTTCGTCATCGCAGAAGAGTAGCTAGCCTATCGGTATTTTACAGGCTACATTTCGGTGAGTGTGCTTCGGAACTTCACGACCTTATTCCACCAGCTCCTTTCTTTCACAGGTCGACCAGAAGTAGGCGGGGTCTCCACCCTTATGTTGTCAGCATTCCCAGAATCCGCACAAAGCGTTTTCGCTCTTCCTTCATCATCCGTACGGCTAAGGAGTGGAATTCCCTGCCTGCGTCTGTGTTCCCTAAACACTATAATCTGCCCGTTTTCAAGTGTAGGGTGAATGGGCATTTGCTATGCAAGTGTGCACCATCAGCTATGATTGTGGTCAAACGCAAGCCTATAGCGTATAAAAAAAATTGCATAGGCACTCGCCAGCAAAATTAGAGAGCATTGTAAAGAGAGCCTGTTATATTTTGTACTTTATGCACATGACATGAGGGCACTACTTGAGTTTAAAGAAAGAAAGAAAGAAAGAATCAGTCAATCATGGAATATAATACAGAAAGTAAATACCTTGTTATCATTGAATATGACCCATCGGCCCTCGTGCAGCAGATGGCACACGTAGTGGCCCACCATGGTGGACGTTCCCATGTGCGATATGAACGCTATCAGCTTGTACTCTGCAATAATTACATCCGCATGTTACTCTTTAGACATTTCGTACCGCATTTAGATGCTTATATGACGCTAAAGGGTTTTTGTAACTTTGAAGATTGATCCAAAAATACTTGTCAGAGCAGACATTTTTTTTAAAGATTAGAGATCTTTGGAATGATTTGATGACTGATGGTGACCGGGAGATTTAGGTCAAGGTGTCCATAAGTGGGCCTAATAAAGAAAAATAAAGAGACCATCGAGCATTATTTGCTTTAACACTACTTGGTAGAACTGAAAAGAGTAAATCTGAATTTTATAGTCTTCTGATTTTATATCTACTTAAACTGTGTAATAAAACAAAAATACAAAAAGACTGCTACAGATATTGATGATGGTTCAAAACAAAAATGTTTTAAGTAAAACTTCTATTGCTAATGATATTTGACATTCAATTTGGTTTATGGCATAATTTTGAACAGCAGAAAAATTCGTGAGAACGTTGTGTTACGTACTGCCTATGTATTTTATTTATGAGATACGTCGCCAAGTATAGGGTTAAGGGTCATTTGGAACTTGGTTGAAATATCGCCTACACAGGAAATAAATAGGATCAGAGAACAATAAACACAACGCACAAGAACATCAGTAAAATGATGCTTATTCAGAAACACAAGGTAAATGTCCCAGCTTATTATTACTACCGGACACTCACTCTCCGGCCCGTCCCTGCAGCCGAGCGCGCGGTCGGGCTGCGCGGGCGCGTCCCAGGCGTCCAGCTCGTCCGCGTGGCTGAAGATCCAGTCCACGGCGCGGCCCACGTCGCCCTGCGTGGCCGCCAGCGCGCGCGCCGCCTGCGCCCGCGTGAAGCCCATGTTCATTATCTGCTCCACGCTGGCCTCGTCCAGGTTCGCTTCAGCCGCTGAGGATATTCATTAAAAAATCATCACCAGCCTTTTTAACCGACTACAAAAAAGGAGGAGGTTCTACGTTCCACTGTATGTTTTTTTTTTGTATGTTGCACTGCTGGGCACAGGCCTCCTCTCAGAATGAGGGGGCTTGGGCTATAGTTCCCACGCGGGCCCAGTGCGGATTGGGAACTTCACACAAATCATTGAATTGCTTCGCAGGAGTGTGCAAGTTTCCTCACGATGTTTTCCTTCACCGAAAAGCTCATGATAAATTACAAATGTAATTCCGCACATAAATTCCGAAAAACTGAGAGGTGCGAGCTGGGGTTTGAACCCACGATCCTCTGCTTGAGAGGCCATAGGTCAAACCACTGGGCTATCTGTTTATTAAAGTTCATTAATAGAATATTATTATTTTATTAAAAAGTAACCCTTTTCCAGTCTGCGTCAATCTAGGCGGCTTAGCAAAAAACTAAATGTATATATTCACAATTAATATATTTGACAATAATTTTAAGACAAGTAACTATTCTAGTAAATACAATTTAATTTGAATCCTATACCTTGGTGTTAGGGTTGATTTTGTAACTACACTGGTTGATAAATTGATTTGTTGATTGGGTTGATTGGTTGGTTGGTTGGTTGGTTGGTTAATGCGTGGAAAAGGGTTAAGGCGAATAACATAGGTAATGGAATGGCCCGTACACTTTTCTCTTTTTACATTAAGATTATTTGTCACAAATTCTCTCTCATTTACTTACGCGCACGACTACTATTTTAACCTATAAGAGGCATTGGGAACTTTAAAATACAACTAATTGACTGTGACAGATTATTTCTTTAAAATTTAACCGGGCTATATTGCCTGATATTTCGTCTTCTTGTTGTATGCTGCAGTATTTAAATAAACGACATTTTCAAAACACGTAATTACAGTCTTGCGAAGTGGGTCACGAACGTTTAATTTAAAGAAACACTTGACTAACTCATCCCCCATACTACGAAATTCGAAAATCGAAGTTCGTATCGTCCCGCTCACTCTCGTGTTAAATAATATTAGCTTGAGAGGGACGGCAGGATACGAAGTTCGAATTTTGCACTTCGTAGTCGGGGGGCAGTTTTCCATGTTTCCTTGTGTCAGACAGAAAAAATCCTCTCTATATTGCCAGACACATAAAACCTCTTAAAGGCTAGTTGAAGAAGCTGTTACTGGACCAGTGACGTGAGTTGGAGGTCAACTCTGGTCAGGTGTTTGTTAAAAAAAAACCGGTCAAGTGCGAGTCGGACTCGCGCACGAAGAATTCATGTGTAGCCCCACTTAAATATTTATTTTATTCTATTTTTAGTATTTGATGTATAGCGGCAACAGAAACGAATCATCTGTGAAAATTTCAACTGTCTAACTATCACGGTTCATGAGATACAGCCTGGTGACAGACGGACAGACAGACGGATGGACAGCGGAGTATTAGTAAAAGGGTCCCGTTTTTTACCTTTTGGGTACGGAACCCTAAAAAGCCATAACCAGTGTGGCCAATGCAACAGGCCGTAGTGTTATTATTATTACCTGGGGCGGCGCCGGGCGGCTGGAACTTATTGGCGAAGTCCCAGTCTGTCATGTGTTCCATGAGCCAATTGCTTGCCACCTCCATGCCCGAGTTGCCCGTGTAGTACAGCGCCTTCTTGCACGCCTCCGCCGGGAAACCCATGTCCAACTGGAAAATTTACACACGTTTTTGGGAAAGACTCCAATAGGGAAATCTCCCTTCTTTCAGATGTTACTCCTGGGGACCAAAGTCCGAATGAAGAGAGTTAAAAGTTGTATTTACGCATCCTATTTAAGAAGCTTCGTTAGCGCGATTTGTAGAACAGTGACGAAGTTATCTGCGCTCGTTAATAACCTCATACACGTTTTTTATGATTTCAGTGGATCATTTTTTTAACCCTTAAATGCATGATTTAAAAAAAAAAAAGTGGAACACCTAATGGCGTAATCAACACAAGAAAAAATACTTATGGTCATTTTTTTGGTGAAATTTGTACTACTAAACAAAATGTCGATACAGCCCCCCACTACGAAGTGCAGAATTCGAACTTCGTATCGTGCCGTCCCGTTCACGCTAATATTATTTAATACGAGAGTGAGTGAGATGATACGATACGATATTAGTAGTAGGCCCTCAGCTTACATTGTGTATTCCCCGCTAAATCAAATAGCCGTATACACGGCCTATGACAGATTTGTAATATACATACCTGTCAAAAGCTCCGTAACAATGTTTTAAATTCTACAAGTTAATTCGTTGCTATTGTTTATGATTATGTATGAGAGTTCAAAAAAAGAATGCCATTAATATTAAATCAAAACAAAAATCGACGTCATGGTTCCTAACAACAGATTTCCCTATCTCTTATAGTTTCTAACATCTCTCTACTGACCAATTAGGACAGATCACCCTGTCAGTAGTTCAAATAAAGTATGATGCAGTACTCACGAGCTGCGCCATGAGCGCCGCGTCGTAGGTGGGCTCCGCGGTCACCTCCGGCAGCGGCGTCTCGCCCGGCTGCACCCCGCGCCCGCGCAGGCAGCTGAGGTCCACCTGCAATCAGAATAACAAATGTCAAAAACATTTGCCTAAGGGACAAGCGGCCCTGGTCTAGATTCATAATTAATCCTTAAAACAAGATTAGGATCACTCGAGTGCTTTAGGGCCTAATTATGTTATATACACACATATTATAAGTACTTTAAGATGGGTTTAGAAGCCAAAGGCATAATAAACCTATCGCGAATTGGACTGTTTTTTTTTAATCATAGACAAACATATCAAGCTGACGTTTCGTATCGACATTTTATTAAATTGAGGCCCATTTTTTTTTAATTGTATTGGTTTTGAAGACGAAAATTGTCTGTCATAATGATGGTCATTATCTACGGTTTCTAAACGCATATTAGAAGACTTATGACATGAGTAATTTTAAGAGACTTTAATTCCACACTGTATAGCGAGCTCGCCCCCATTGCAGAACTCCATATTCCGCGGAAAGTTTGAACAATCACTCCTTATTACTTCTTTATTAAAAGGGACCCTACCAAAACTTCACCTTTCTAGGTCCAAGGATTTGAGCTGGGCGTCAGTCAGTCAGGCCCCCATTTCAGCAACTTTACAATTGTCAGTTTACAATGACAATTCGAACTACATTTCTTTGCCAATACAAAGCGCGTTGAAACAAAAGCTCTAAGTCAGCAATTGACGCCGAATTGTCATTGAAAACTGATATTTGTAAAGTTGGTAAAATAGGGGTCGGGACTCTTTTCATACGTGTAAAAAAAGACAGGTAGTTACCTCCCAAGGCATGTCCACAGACACGTCAAGTTTCGCGGGTGTCCAGTCTTCTTTGATGGTGAATTTCTTTAGCTGGATCAGCAAGTAGTCGGGGAATGTGGCTAACCGCGTTATTCTGTGACATGAAACCGCATTATTAAATGTTGCAAGGCCTTTAGGTTAATCCTAACTTACGACGTGGCATTAAGCTTAAACCTTTCATAAAATTGAGGGACTATGGATCACAGAAACGCGAATCCACCGATGACGTTAACGAATTCCAAGTAACAGGAACCGTCTCTGGTGTTTAGACTCTTCTAGTTAAAGAGTAGACTTCCGAGAATTATCCAAGAACTAGAATCGATGGCAGGTGGGTTGTGACGATTCTTTACAGGAATACGACTGACGCATGGTCGGTGACGTTATGCTACTAGTTTCTGTGAGCTGTAGACCACAAGACTTCATTAAAAAAAAAATACAAATCTGCAAAAAAAAAATCATATTATTATCGAACCTGATTATACAATTTCACGACGATTGGTTAATTTTTGAACATTTTTTGTTTAAGAACAAAAAATGAATCGCCAAAAAATCTACATAATTAATAATAATAATAATATCATGGGACAATTTACACCAATTGACCTAGTCCCAAACTAGGCAAAGCCTGTACTATGGGTACTAGACAACGGACAAACATACTTATATAGACAAATGCACTTATATTATTATACATATTAAACATCCAAGACCCGAGAACAAACATTCGTATTCATCATACAAACATCTGCCCCGACCGGGAATCGAACCCGGGACCTCAAGCTTCATAGTCAGGGTCTCTAATCACTAGGCTATCCGGTCGTCGTCGTCGTCGTTAGCGAACTTGCTCACAAAATTTGTTTGAGAAATGCGACCTGTAGAGGACAACAGCCAGACAGCCGGACAGACGGCGGGCGTCGACATTCGAGAGAATTTTTGTCCAAACTGAAACTGAGACGCTTCGCTAACTTCGTTCGCTCGATCAATTGAACTAGTTTACGGTTTTAGTGTACTAACTTGTGCGCAGTGACTTTCTTGTTGACGGCACTGCTGAAGAACTGCTCGACCGATTCCTCCTTCATGAAGCTCTCGAGGCACGCCGCGAACGGGATGTTGGGCCGCACCACCGTCGACGGGTCGCTGGACGGACAACACAAATCTACACTAATCTACACTAATATTATAAAGAGGAAAGATTTGTACCTATTTTTGTATGTTTGTAATGAATAGGCTCAAAAAGTACTGGGCCGATTTAAAAAATTCTTTCACCAATAGAATGCTACATTCTTCCAATTTGACATAGGCTAGATTTCATTTTGAAAAAAATTAGGGATCCTTGGTAAAATTTGAACAATGTAACCGAAGGTGTAGAAAAATGAGTCTTAAAATGTCTTTCGTCGAATGCTTTTGTGAAAAAAAGTGTTTTATATCCAAATTTCCAAAAATAAATAATTGTCTACCCCGTGCGAAGCCGGGACGGGCTGCTAGTAATAAATATCATGGGACAATTCACACCAATTGACCTAGTCCCAAACTAGGCATAGCCTGGGTACTAGACAACGGATAAACATACTTATATACATATTAAACATTCAAGACCCGAGAACGAAAATTCGTATTCATCATACAAACATCTGCCCCGACCGGTGATCGAACCAGGGACCTCAAGCTTCATAGTCAGGGTCTCTAACCACTAGGCTATCCGGTCGTCAAATATTCTCTTGAGTCAGTAGTTTCTACTTTTGTTTTTAGTTGTTATTTCCTTTCAAATGTACAAATGGATACGGCATGGATGTGGCAATGGCGGTGGATGCGGAAAGCACAAGACCGGTCTGAGTGGAGAGCCTTGGGGGAGGCCTATGTCCAGCAGTGGACGTCTTTCGGCTGACATGATGATGATGATGATGTACAAATGGGGAAGAGCCCTATGTCCAGCAGTGGACGTCTTTCGGCTGACATGATGATGATGTACTAATGGGAATCGGGTAGCATAACAGACGGAGACGTAGGGCTAGCGAGCAGGGGACAGTGTGGGCGCGCAGCGGCAGGCGGTGCTCCGCGCGCGCGCCGCAGTATCTCACGCGAAAACAACTGCCCGTCCTTTTCTGTCACTCAGAATGCAACGGGACGGGTAATATAATCTCGCGCTACAAAGTCGCGGCCAGTCGTGCTAGCGGACAGACGGCAGGGTACTGACAGCGGCTGGTTGCTGGCCTGGGCGGCGGCGCGGCGCGCGTCGCTGGCGCGCACGGCGGCCGCGTTGTCGGCGGCGCGCAGCGGCACGGGCAGCGGCAGGTGGTGCTCCGCGCGCGCGCCGTAGCGCACGCCGCGCGACTCGCTGCACTGCACTCTCTCCTCGACGGAGAACTTCAGGCAGTCGGCCGGGTTGGGCTTGTGACGGCTGTTGCGCTGGAAATGGGTTTGTATGTATGCGTGTATCTATTGCACATAAAACATGAGGTGACAGGTAACAGAGCAAAAGTAAATGTAGAAAGGCGAACTTATCCCTTCAGGGATCTCTACCAGTTAACCAGGCGATTGACAGGACATAAAAAAAGAGCAGATACAAATAAAAATTAAGAGAACCGAAATCTGAAATTAACCTAAATAAATGAAGCATTTAAAATATTTATAGAAATACAGATACATAAAAAGTGGTTTGAATTTTTTTATTCTTATTTTTGTTTCTATTTTTATTGAGGGTTCCGTACCTCAACAGGAAAAATTTAACCCTCAGAGGATTATTTCGTTGTTAGCCTCTTTATCGATCTGTCAATCCATAGTAATCAAAACCTATAAGGCATTTCCCGTTGACCTAGAACTATAAAAGTTGACATGAACCAAGGTCTCACAACCCAAGACGAAGAAAAAAACCGAAAAACCCTCAGGCCGTTTTTTTAGTAGCCCACCCAATTCGACACAGTTGTGGCATTAATTTTTAACTGTATACTTATAAGTGTTTACTTTATCTTTTCTTTTTATTCAATGTTTGTATTGAACTTGTGTCGATAAGTGTTTCTTTCTGCCATTTACCTGCAGCAGCGTCAGCAAATGCAGATAGAACTCGTGCGCGTCCTGCTGCCTCTTGGACTGGAACTCGGGGTGGTCCCTACCGACTAGGTGGCGGAACATGTGGCACGCCACGCCGGGCTGCGTGCCGTCCGCGTCCCCGGGCCGAGAGTAGCGCCCCGACAGCAGGCCCACGCCCAGCTTGGCGCTGCAACAAAATGACAAGTGAAAAATCATTTTACATTTTCACTTATCAAGCTTCCTAAAATACTCATCAAAACCCGATGCCTCACTTATTACTGCAATTAAGACCATTTTTAATTTAACAAAAACTAATGAAAGGAGGCAGTTTGATCACTATTGTATTGATTCAGGCGTAACTTTGCGGAGGTCCATGTTACAAGTAACGGATTAAATTAATTTGCTCCTCCACGAAGTAGTGCAGTATAGTCATGCAAAATTGCGACGTCTGCGCTGAGTATTTATTTTCATGCACTAATAAAAAATAAATACTCAGCGCAGACGAGGCTATTTTGCATGACTTTACTGCACTACTTCGTGGAGGAGCAAATTAATTTAATCCGTTACTTGTAGTTTGATCACTGAAAATTATGACGTCATAGTTGAGTAATTTAATACAAACTCCATACTAAGTGATCGTTGTGACATATCAAACAAAGTTGTCGGTTTGACCAACCAGGCAACAAACCAATTGCATTAACTTTTTCGACGCCAATGACTCGTATATCAGCACCGTATGTTCAACGCCACCGACTGATGTATGGGTCACAAGAAGGATAGCATTTGGTTTCTTGCAAGAAAATTGTTTGGCGTATGAATGAGTGCTTTGACATTTGTCTTAGCTTCGAAAATGTTAAATGATAAGGTATATTTACAAGGGCAATTCAATAGCTCAGTTCCAGGCAATATTTCCAAAAATTATGACACAATGACCACACCAATCAACTCATTTAACGCTTTTTAATTTTAGGAAATATTGCCCGGAACTGGGCAATTTAAGCGCTTGTGTAAGGAGACGGAGATAACTCACGTCTGGACGTTAAAATCGTTGACAGGGTCTTCCGGGAAGGTGGCAAAGATCTCGGGCGCGCCCTCCACGAACCGCCGCACGAAATCCGGCATGCGGAAAATAACCTGAACAGTCACAAGTTCGCTTCAAAGGGGCTACAAAAACTTAAACGGGTTTAAACATCACGGAATCGAGAGTTAAGTTTCTATAAAATAAACATTGAGCTTGAAGTTGACATGACTCACCTACAAATATAAAATAAAATACATACAGGCTCACGTAAAACTATTAAGTAAGTGAGGTCATTCAGGACCGCTCATCATCTTTGGGCAAACTAAAAAAACTTAAGTGTGGCATCATTTTTGCATTTTTCTTGCACCCAAATACACCACAATAACTTGATACCATTGTTATTTGTTTCCAAGATGTTCCGTACGGAACGCACAAACAACGACAGGCGCGTGCTGCGACGCCGGCCGTGACAGCCTGACTGAGAGTTCGTTTAACGAGTACTCTAATATCGTGACGTTTCCGTTCTACTATGTTATTATTTATTCGTATGCAGACACGCTTGCTTACACTTAAAATATAATCACATTCTGTTTTCTTACAAAGCCAACGCCATTTCTGCTACTGACCTGCACCACGCTGTTGATGTAGCACGAGTTGCCGAGGTTGAGCAGGCCGGTGAGGCCGGGCCCGTGCAGCGGCTGCAGCGAGCTGCCCGACTCCTGGAGAGTGTTCCACTCCCCGGTGCGCTGGTTCAGCTCCAGCTCCAGTTCCACCATCGATTTATCCGTCTAGAACAAAGGGGGACTCATTCAGACTGTGAAAAAAGGTAGTCAGTGGGTGACGATTCCGTTAGTTGGTTCGATCAATCCTAACTAATATTATAAATGCGACAAGTAACTAGTAAGTAACTCTGTCTTCCTGTCTGTCTGTTTGTTACCTCTTCACGGAAAAACCGCTGCACCAATCTAGATGAAATTTGGTAAGATGATAGTTTGAATATTGAGGAATAACATAGGCTGCTTTTTATTCGGGAAAATTGTATAGTTCCCGCGGGATAGCGATAGCGGAAATCTACTCGGGCGAAGTCGCGGGCAACAGCTAATGATATTATAAGTAAAGATACTTCATAAATGTTTACAAAACAATCGAAAAACATGTTTTGAACATTTTGACATTTGCGCGCAAGTTTGAACCTTACTTGAGAGCCAAAGAGGCTACAATTGTAGCCTTTCCAGCGCTTCATTTTCGGCGTGCTGATGACATACCTAAAAGATGCGAGGTCCGTCCGGATAGCTACCACCATCTTACTCGCTAATCCTGCCGCTAAGGAGCAGTTTTTGCACTGTTGTGTTCCGGTATGGAGAGTAAGACAGCCGGTGTAATTACGGGCACAAGAGGCATTTCGTCTTAGCCCTCTAGGCGGGCAACGCATCTGCAAACCCCCCTGCAAACCTATAGGCAGTGGTTATCATTTACCATCAGATGACCCCCTTTGCCTTCCTTGTTGTATAAAAAAAAAAACTGAACCAACTTTCTGCAGCTGCTGCACGTTGATGCCGAAGTGCTTGAGGTGGTCCGCGAGGTACGGGTCCTCGACCATCTCGTCCTCGGCGTACGAGAACACGTCGCCCGTGCCCTCCGCCGTGATGGTGCCCAGCTTCACCGCCAGCGGGTAGCCCGTCGCGCGGTAATGCTCCACCTGGGGAAAGTTCAATACCGACGTCTCTATTATCGACAAGTTATCACCGAACAGCAGAGCCAGGAATTTTAGCGGCAAAACAAAAGACTGTCGCAATCTAGCTAGTGTTAGAAGCATTATTTTATCGACATCGAGTATTATATATATAAAAATGAATCCCTATTTCCCTTGGTCACGGCATCACGCCTGAACGGCTGGACCGATTTCGCTAATTCTTTTTTTGTTCTGTTCGTTATTATCAGGAGAAGGTTCTTATGAAAGAAAAAAATAAGGAAATTCCGCGGAAAATTAGAAAATTTAAAAATTACTTAACCATCATATAAAATTATTAAACTTTTTTAATGTAACCTTAGTCATAACTATCGGGTCAGCTAGATCAACCTGACAACTTTATATAATAAAACAATTAACTTAATAAAATCACAAATCTGCTCATTTATGGCGTCTAAGGCGGAACAAAGTTCGCCGGGTCAGCTAGTTTTATTATACAAATGTACTTGGGTCAATCACACGTTGCCATGGAGATGTCACCTTGGTAACGCGTCTAAAATAAAAAGTTTTCGAAGGCACCCCTTCATCAAACGTTAGGATTTTCAACAGTTATACCCCAATCTTCTAAGCATGCAAATCCTGACTTTCGGGGGGAGTGACCCTCAAAAAAATAATCTTATTTTAAAAGAGTAACCCAGGGGACATCTCCAAGGCAACGAGTGGCAATAAAAGTTCATTGACCCATTTACATTATTTTACAACCCAAGTCTAGCAGCAGACGGCCCAGGGTTGTAAATAGGAAAGGCCCACGTAGACGCATAGTCAGGCTGTAACAGGCTGCAACGTAAACCAACCGCGTGGTCATTCCCCCCGGACCCGTCGAAGAACCGGCGGCCGCAGAGCACGGCGCCGTCCACAAGGTTGAGCCACAGGTTGGCGGTGAGGTCGCACTTGTCACACTTCCAGCCGGACGGCGGGATCTTCACGCCCTTGTCGAGCTGCTTCAGGCTCACCGCGTGGCTGCGGGAGGGAGAACGCATTCAGTCACAACCAGAGATCTCTAACGTAGAAGGGAAACGACACTGACGCATGTGTGCTGTGTGTGTTTCGGGACGCGAGCGGGAGTGAGCGCGGGTTGCTCGGGTGCGGAAAGGCGGAGCGCGCGTCGCCACGGCACAGCAGTGACGTGCCTCTGACAAGATGGCGTTAGAGTTGTGCCTGTTCAGTCTTTAAAGGGAGCGCTTCGATCTCGTTCAATCGGTGGAAGGAACTAGGTTCGGACTTTTAGTTCCTTTAGTTCAGTACTTCAGTGAACGAGTTGGTTTGATCTGTGAAGGACACGAAACGGAATGATAGTTGTTCATCTCACTCGCACTTGCTCTAGACACTTTGAACGAGCGCTATTTATCTCGCTCGCACCGCGGCCGCGCTGCGTTGCCCTGCTCGGTCATTCTCACTCGCTCCGTACCGCTCAAGCGATTCATCCACTCCACTCCTCTACCCACTGAACTAAAGGAGCGAAGACCGATTCAAAAAATCGTGCGAAAGGATTTAGTTCCTTTCGGCTCGCGACGGGAATTCATTCCTAACAGTTTTTAGTTCCTGACCGACTCAAGCCTAGTTGGCGTCATTCCCGCAATAATATAGACATGACTCCAAACATCTAATACATAAAGTCGAAAAACCAGAACGGGATAAAAGAAACGAGACAGAGCGAGATGCCACTCTACAACACCATTTTGACACGTTTCTCCTAAACAACGCATTATTTCTCTGGATTTTTAAAGCAATTCGATTCTTTGATCTTGGGAATCGCGAAAAACTTGAGAAAATATGGTACTGAGTGTGTAAGTTTTGTATATAAAGCAAAATAAAATCGTAAGTTCGAATTTCGAGCCAAAAGCGAGTGATCTATTGTCTATGCCAGTGTTGCCGTTCAGGGATAAAGATCCCATTCATTATCCTGCATTGCAGTCTACGGAAATCTAAAATTTTATCTAGGTAATTTTTTATTGATAACATAAAGCAAAAAATACGTGTCCAATTTTTTTTTCCGATAATCTGTCTGACGAACTAATTAGAAATATTACTTTTTTACCCAGAGGACACATTCCTATTGCTACAGAGATTCCTAATATTCCACGCGGGCGCTCTCTAGTTAATTAATTAATTCCTATCCAATTTACATCCAAGACAATAACAAAGAAATACCACCACTGCCTGCCCATAGACACCCATTGCGCTGCCAATCTAGAGAGCTAAGATGAAATGCCTCTTGCGCCCGTAATTACACCGGCTGGCGTGGAGACGTAAATAATAGCCTGATGCTGATGATGAAAGGTAAAAAAATTGTCTTGACTTACACGGAAACCTCGCGCGCCTCCCCGTCCCAGGTGCCGGCCAGCGCGGCCATTTCTGCTATCTTGAACGGCGACTCCGCGTCAATGACCGCCTGCACCGACTTCTTGACCTAGAGCATAAATTCATGTGACACAAACAATTTATGACCTAGATAAATTTCACTCGGTTCGGTGGGAGTGTGCTGTGACCAGGGAAGGAGGAGTATAAGGTGTCAAACAGTCCTAACCAAGTAGTGTGACACATTTGGGCAACAAATTAAATTTGGTCCTGAAAAAAACTCTTATATCTAACTTTTTTGTTCCATTCAAGATCTTTAGGTATACAAGCATTAGTTATGTCCGAGTCTCAGTGTAGTTTTCTGTTTAAAAACGATGATGTATCTATTTCACGAAGCCCTGCATTGCGGATTAATTGTGGCAAACTAGTTTTTATTCTTATTTGGGTCAATCAACTTTTTAGTGTTGTTATTCTGTCCCTTTTAGCTCGTCCCTTAACTTTTAGTGGATTTGTAATATAGAAAATAAGTAAGTAAGTAAGTAAACACTTTATTGTACAAAAAACAGGATAAAACACAAGTTACAACAATAACATTTGAGTACAAAGGCGGACTTATCCCTTTAAGGGATCTCTGCCAGCCAACCTTTGAGTGGTGGAGAGGAATGGTTCACTGAGGATCGACAAAAAGTGAGTTCATAATTATAAATATCGAGAGATAATACAATACATACACACATACAAAATTCTACTACATTACAATATACTTTTAATAAAAAATCAAACTTTCAAAAAAAAAGATCATACTTTTAAGTGAAGTGAGTGGGGAGACGTCGCCATGGCAACGAGCAACACTTAAAAGTTGATTGCCCATTTGTATTACGAAATAAAATTAGAATAAGCATTGTTTGTTAGTCTTACCGCTTCAGGCAAGCTGGGATTGGGCCATGGGTAAGTATGGAACCCTGGCAGTACAATGACACTGTAGTGGTCAGTGTACGTAAACTTAGGCTTGCCACAGCTGGGATCGAACCCGCCCTCCACGCCGATGGCCAACCGTGTGATCTTCTTCTCCGGACCATCACCAGTCTGCTCTGGTTCAGGCACCTGGAGAAAAAGAAGTTTTTAGCATATTTTAGTCTCTGTTTAAAATAATAGCCCCATTTATGAACTTAATGAGAAAGCTCCTCTCGATGGTGCTGTTAAGCAAAAGTTTAAGCATCATACAATATGAATGGTACAGAAACCCCTCTATGGAGTAATACTAGCTACAGCAGGCTTATTATTTTAAAGGAACACATGATTGTATAGATATTGGAGGTCCTCTTGATTTGTTTGTCCATGGTTTTAGTTATACCACAAACATATTAGCTTTACGCTTTGCTTCATTGTGGGAGTGAGTAATTTTTAAAGACAACTTACAAGGTAAGGATCATTGCAACATAAATCATTTCTGGACAAGCAGGATACTGTATATCTCTAATAAAACATAATTTCTTCTTTTGCAGCATACTTGCCGTCATCTATTGCATTTAAATATCATGGGACAATTTGACACCAATTGACCTAGTCCCAAACTAGGCAAAGCCTGTACTATGGGTACTAGACAACGGATAAACATACTTATATAGATAAATACATATTAAACATCCAAGACCCGAGAACAAACATTTGTATTCATCATGCAAACATCTGCCCCAACCGGGATTTGACTAGGGACCTCAAGCTTCATAGTCAGGGTCGCTAACCACTAGGCCATCCGGTCATCAACCGGTTATCAAATTCAATAACAACACTCACAGGTATTTTTTCCTGTCGGATGTGAAGGAAAACAGCGTTTCCGGTCTTCTGGAAGTACTGCTCCACATAGTTACGCCCGAAGCCCAGGAACGACACGAGGGACACGTAGAGACCAGTCTCTGACTCCTACAGACAAAACAAACGGTGTTAAAAAAGTAATGTGAAATTTTTTAAAATGTTTTCTTATTTTTATTAGGCCGTCTTACGCCTACCTGAGTTAGACTAACTCAGTGTTAATATTGCGCGAGACGATATAAATACGTCAAGTTAATCCAGAGTTATGGACAAATCCAGAATGGCAAGTAGACCCTACAAGTAAGTATTGAAAATTGAACTGGCTACAAACAGACCCATCCCTGCTATATTTATCTTTGGAGTATGGGTAGTTTAAACCCTACACCCTTGTGGTTAAAGGAATTTTATAAGCTAAGGATGTGACATAGTGATGAGATGGAGTTCAGTTGGATTGACAGGAGCATGCCCTCAAGTGGCAGAAGAAACGGGAGGCCTTCGCCCACCTGTGGGATGCTATAGTAAAAAAAACAGGATGTATCTCCTCATTATGTAAAAGGCAATTTTGCCCACATCATTTTACAGAAGGAAGTAAAAGGAATGTACATAAACAGGTGTGTAAAAACAGTGCCAGTTTATAAATATTGCTAATGCTCAATGTGTACACTTTCAAACCCCTATACTTTGCATAAAGATAACATAATCACCCCACAAGTGTCTAATCATGTGGGTGCCCCCCATTTCACTCCCAGCTTCACTCAAAGCAACAATGTATCTATCAACTGACTTGTACTTGGGCAGCTTTTTAATACTGAGTGGTTTTTCTCTAAGTTTATTGAACTTGACAAGAATTGTGAAGGGAAGCACCACATTTACAACTATGTTGCTATCTGAAAATTTGATTCTGACAAGCATAGGGATAGCATTTGTGGCACGAGCTGCTTACAAGTTGAACCCTTTGAACGTAAATGTGTTTCAAGTAGAAGAGAGGACAACTGAACTGATTGTAAGTGGATATGAAGGTACCCAATGTGGATTTTGGACAGTAATAATGAGTTATGGACCATTCATAGTGTCTTTGGTTAACAGTTTTGTAAGCCTGATCATTGACAACTACATGCACTATAAAATGATAAAGGAAACAAAAAGACAAGACGAAGAAAATGTTGTTCATGAAATTGTGCTCGAGTCAAGAAGATTGAGTGATACTAAAGTGAAGCTTGTCAGTTTTTGGAAAAAGTATTTCTCTTCAATTCTGATTGTACTGCAGTGGATTGTTCCTGTTTTACTTGCTCTCTTTATGTACCCTATGGGTGTCAAGGAGATGGTGATGACGAGACACACTCAAAGTGCTAGTGATACCTGTATGACTTTAATGGACATCAGTAATGGAACATGCAAGGAAACAGTGTCAAACTACACTTTGGAGCTAAGAAAATACATTCCTTTTAAAGACTACATAAAATCTTACGAAAATATTGAAAGTAGAGATAATTCAACAGAAGTGAAGACAGTAATAGAAAATGTTTATAAAATCGTATACAATTTCACAAATTTCAATATCAACGTCACAAACTCGCCATTGTATCGGAAACCAAAATTGAATGAGAATTGTATGAGAATCTGTTACATGGAAACTAAAAATATGCTCCTTTACATGTTCATAGTCGCTGTTGTGAGTTTCTTTGTTCCTATAACCATTTCAACAATTATACTGACTAAAATTCACACAATGAATGTCACGAGGCCTAATGTGAAGACCTACGTGAGTAGGGAACTGCTGTATAACATATTATTTTGGAGCCCTGTCATGTTTGACACCTTCTTGTCTCTATTATTTTGCTCATACTCCATGAATGGCATAAGAACGTCGTTGTTGAACGTTGTCGCTAATGTTTATCAAGCGGTTAAAAACTTCGTAAACACTAAATACTTTAAAGACAACACAGTAGCACCTGCCTAGTCTGCGTAAACTTCCATTACTGTGCAGTGTATTTTAATAGTAAATTTAAATTAAAAAGCTCTAGTGAATATTATTATAAACCTTATCCAGCACTTGAAATTAAAATATAATGGGTAATTTACTTTATCCACATGCATAAAAGCACAAACAGACAAAAACAAAGATGAGGTTAGGAAAAAAACTGCAACTCACTGGATTGTCGAAGGAATAAACACATTCATCCTTGTAGATAAGCTGCTGGGCGCCCGGCAACTTGACCTTAGAAATATGCGGCGTTAACAAATCTAACGACGCCATGGTGTAATCGTTTTAATCGGAAATTTGAACCAAATTTTTGCAATACAAATGTCTCCCGGCGTCCGTCGCACCAAAAATAATGTATAAGTGAGTGATGTATCTAGTATCTACTCTACCGGATATATCGATATGTCATTAGCACTGCATTTAATCTCGATCATATTTATGACTTTAAATAACTTAATTAAATAAATTTATTTTGTACGAACTGCTCGCATCTGACTCACTGAAAATCAGGAAAAGTGTAGCAAACCCATTTATTTTACTACTTTATTCATAATGGAAAAGTATCGATATTGATTCACATAGGTAACTTGGACTTGCTTATCGCTATAATATGACATATGGGAACTGTATTTTCATATCGAAATAATTGCGTTTTGTTAAAATAATAATATATGTTAATTTGCCTTCAGTGTTCCTTGGATAAAGTATGGATAAAGTCAAATATAAATATATCCTAATCAGACTTCCGATTTTTTCAATAACGATAGCTAATGTTTTTGTTTCAATGAAGATTTCTGCAGTATGTTTAAGATATATTTTACGACGAACTACATGAAAAAACAAAACGCATCAATGTCATAAACATTTTTTGGAAAAACAAGAGCAAAGTTCAAAAAGTTAATAACTCTGTAAGTACAATAGTTCAATCTTGGTTCAGTCTTCGAATCATCTTATTGCCGTGATTGTGTTGGTTACATTTTATTTTAAACAGCAATGTCGCTCAAGCTGTATTTTGATCTTATGTCTCAGCCTTCTAGGGCTCTGTACATTTTACTGAAGAACATTAAATACGATTTTACTCCTATGCCCGTGAATTTGCGAAAAGGTAAATACCATTTTTTTTATATATCCCGTTATAAATGTGTCACGGTAGGTGCTCAAGTTGTGTTAGAACTCTTTCTAACCAAAATGTCAACATCTTATCTCTCTTCATTTCTTCAACCTGGGCCGTGTTTTATAAAGTTACTAATTATAATTTACAAGCGGAAGTCTCTTTCTAACAAAAGGTGATAGAAAGAGACTTCCGCTTGTAAATTGTAACTGGTAGCTTTATAAAATACGACCCTGATGTTAAATTTTGTTATCAAGTAGTTGTACCAAATTAGAACCTTGTCAAATTGTTTTTGCACAGTTAACAGCAGTGTAAATGGGCTTTTCGGCTGCATCCAATCCAAGTGACCTGTGGATATAAATGAAAGTTACACAAAACAGCTTAAATTTTGCTGCTTTTCTGGCTGGTTCTCAGAACATCATATGAAAATAATAAAATATATCTTCTTTTTAGCTGAACACTATTCTGAAGATTATGCTAAAATAAATAAATTCCAGAAGGTGCCTGTAATAGATCATAATGGTTTTGTCCTGTCTGAGAGGTAAGAGCACAAAGTAAATGATTCTTGTCAGTGTAATTGCTTGCTATAAATACCCTGTGCAATAGTAATGCAACCCAATAACAAGTTTTTTTAAATACTTACAAGCTTTTTCTGCAGACTGTACTTTTTGATGATGAAATAAATAAATACAGTCCGTGAGCTCTTAAAATGACACTAGAAGTGGGTCAAATTAGACTTGTAAAACTAAATAAAAGCTTGTAAAATAAATGTAAAAAGAACAGAAGTTAAAAATCAATTAACAAAACAACTTCTTTTGAATTTTTTGTAATGCAGTGTTGCCATCTTCAAATATTTATCGAGAGAGGGCATCATCCCTGAGAACTTGTACCCCCGGGGAAACAAGCAGGCGGCCCGAGTGGACGAGTTCCTGGAATGGCAACATGCTGGGCTGAGGCTGCACTGTGCCATGTTCTTCAGAGTCAAGGTATACATCATTCTCATTGGCCTTATAGTCTATTGCTGACTGTATAAACAGTGTCAAGAGGGCATGCATCGTTTTGCTTGGATGTGCAAGTGAATATGAGAGTGGCCTATGCAACCACAAGCCTGGCAGGGGTTCGGTGGAGTGGTGTGCCGAGCCGTGGGAGAACCAAAGCTGAGTTGGTGTCATTTTGCTTGTTTGTTTGACAGTATCCTTTAACAATTAATTAAAGGAACTTACAACCAAGTGAATATATATCAGTTTCTGGACATAGTACAATGTATAATTTATTGAATCAGGCGTTACTTTGCGGAGGTCCATATTTATGAACTAAAAAACAATTACTTTGCTCACCCGCGACCACTAATGACAAATAGTTATATCTGTGCGGCAAATGTATGTTTCCATGCAACACCTCCGCCTCCACTGCTACACGAATCAACACATGCCACACAGACCCAACTATCACCACCACCACTATACTAAACGCTGACGCGTTTCGGCACTCTCCACGAGGCCATTTACGAAGCACAACAACAACCGCTCAACATGCCACCACTTCCACTACCAGTAGTATAGTAGTAGTAGTGTAGTGGAAGTGGTGGTATGTTGAGCGGTTGTTGTTGTGCTTCGTAAATGGCCTCGTGGAGAGTGCCGAAACGCGTCAGCGTTTAGTATAGTGGTGGTGGTGATAGTTGGGTCTGTGTGGCATGTGTTGATTCGTGTAGCAGTGGAGGCGGAGGTGTTGCATGGAAACATACATTTGCCGCACAGATATAACTATTTGTCATTAGTGGTCGCGGGTGAGCAAAGTAATTGTTTTTTAGTTCATAGTACAATGTGTTTAAGGCCTAATTATGTAGAGTTGCATACATTACTTTATCTACACACATATTATAAGTATCCTAATGTGGGTCCAGAAGCCGAAGGCATAATAAACCTGTCACGCATTTGGCTGTTTTTTTTTTTAATCATAGATAAACATCAAGCTGACATTTTGTATCAATTTTTTTTTAATTGAGGCCTGTTTTTAAATTTTATTGGTTTTTGAAGACGAAAATTTATTGTGGTAATGATGGTCATTACCCACGGTTTCTGAACGCGTAATGGAAGACTTACGATATGTGTGTAGATAAAGTATCATTTTACCTTGTCATTAAAATTTTCACTATATTTAAGTAAATATTTTCAGGCTGTAGAACCTCTCATAACCGGCAAACCTCTGGAACCAAAGCAAGCGGAAGGCTACTTGAGACGGATGGAGGATGCTTTGGAGATATTTGATAGGCTATGGCTGGGCCAGGGCCACAAGTATATTACCGGAGACAACATCTGTGTGGCCGATCTACTGGCTGCTTGTGAAGTCGAACAGCCGAGTAAGTACCTATTAAGCATGAATTCAATGATACTCCTCCTCCTCCTTCATTGCTAGGGAATCTAGCACTGGAGGCAGTGTCTCGTAAACTATTAATACCTGGAGTCTCCCCATGAGGCTGACATGATCACACCAGGTGTACCAAAGCCTCAATAATATATAAGATAAAAAAAAAAAATTATACCTACTGGTCATAGTGAAATAAAGGGATCACTCGCGTATGTCAGTCGAGTATAGCTTGGCTCGGAATAATCCGGATTCCTTCCTCTGGGAGCACACGCTTCGGCGAGCAGCCGTGCGGGCAGAGCCGCGGCTAGCTACGCGACTACGCTACGTGCGAAACGAAAACTGCGCAGTTTTCGTTTCGCACGTAGCGTAGTCGCGTAGCTAGTCGCGCGCTATGCAGTTTTTCGGAAGTTTATGCCTAAGTATGTCATGTGCATGGTAAAGGATTAAGTACACCCGTACATACCTATATTCAGGAACAATCTTCTCATCCTTCACAAACCCACAACAACCCCCCCCCCCCCCCCCCCCACACACACATACACACACCTTACTAATTAAGAATTAAGATATTAATAGATAGTTCTTATAAGAAATTGCTAATTTGTAAAACAACACCGGAAGGGAGGAGCGGAACCTCCTAACACAAGTATTTGTCATACTTACCAGGAGGGACCGGACATACATATTGTAACCCTTAGCATGATACCAAATAAAATATTTTGATTTTTTTTTTTTTTTGAAGTATCTTGTACTTTTATTTTCTTATTTTGACTTAAATAAATAAAAAAAAAAACAACTAGTTGGCTTTGAGCTGCAGACCTCACGAACTTATTTTAAACATTTATCGAATATAAGTATCCAGTAAGTATTTCCAAAACTGAAACGATAAAAGACCATTTAGCGGGCGGTAGGACCTTGTGCGAGGTCCGTCCGGATCGCTACCATCTTACTCGCTAATCCTGCCGCAAAGCAGCAGTGCTTGCACTGTTGTGGTCCGGTGTGGAGAGTGACAGCCGGTGTAATTACGGACACAAGAGGCATTTCATCTTAGCTCTCTAGGTTGGCAACGCATCTGCAAACCCTCCGGGGTTACGGGTGTCTATGGGCAGTGGTGATCACTTACCCACTTGCTCGTTTGCCTTCCTCGTTGTTTAAAAAAAAAAAAATTAGAAGCATCCTGTTCACAACATTTTACGAGAACCGCGGTTGAATAATGTAACCTGTAGAGGAGAACAAGCCAGCCAGACATACGAAAGCATTTTTGCCCAAGTTGAAACAGCGACGCTTCGCTCGCCCGTCGCGCTCGGTCAATTACATGGGTACCAACCTTCAATTTGGAACCACATTTATTTTTCAGGGATGGCGGGCTACGATGCCGCGGCCAAGTATGCCAACATCGCGGAGTGGATGAAAAGAGTGCGCGCGCACTTCAACCCACACTACGACGAAGGACATGTCATTGTCAACAAAATCGCTGAAAAAACCAACAAGACTGCTGCTAAGCTGTAGTGCAGGGATGCACAGAGGGTCGAGCACGAGTTTTCGAATCTTGCGTAACGTAATCTAGTAGTAACGTTATCGAGAAATTCGTATGACGTTTGGAACAGCGCTCGCCCGTGAGCGTATTTGGAACTAAAATTTAGTATGAGGTTTCTCGATCTCGTTACGATAACCGTAACGTTACGCAGGATTCGAAAACTCGTGCTCGGCCTACAGACTTATAGAGAACAGGGGCCACTTGGGAAGACTAACCCTGTTATTCATAAACCTGTTTTAAAATGCCGTTAAAGTTCGTTTGTCCTTTTTTGTCACATTGACGTTTCCGTTAGTGAGAATAAGACAAAATCTATTTTAGCTAATGGAGGCTTGAGTGACGTTTATGAATAAGGCCCTATGAGTCTATGATGACCCATGGATGAGCCGCTACAAAGAAAATTAGCACTATAACTTTTTTTCATTTGGCCAAAATGACTATTACAAATTATCAAGCATTTTAATAATTATAATGTAATGTTTGATGTTTTATTATTTTTTCGCTTTAGCGTCCTGTGGTTAATTCGTCCAAGCTCCAGAGTTCCGAACGCATTTTGTTTGGACACGAACTGCCCCTAAACTACGAAATTCGAAAATCGAAGTTCGTATCATATCGTCCCGCTCACTCTCGTGTTAAATAATATTAGCTTGAGAGGGACGGCACGATACGAAGTTCGAATTTTGCACTTCGTAGTCGGGGGGCTGAACTAAAGGTGGCTTTGATTGTTTGTTACATATTAGTAACTCTTAGCCAGGCAACTTGGGCTTTGTGGTTTGTCTTATAAAAGAAGTTGGAAACTAATGTCACAGTCTATACAGTCGTCCGACGAAGGCCTCTAGACAGGTCAATCGTGCGGGGGGGTGCGGGGTGCGGGGCGGGCAGGGCGAGCCCCCTTGCATACGCCGCCACTGCCCGATTAGTTAGGAACTTTCGCCCTCCTTGATGCTTTGGCCATGCGGTTGCGGTGTCGGCATTTACGCAAACATCAAAGGCGTCTGACCACTGGTAGGTATGAGCTTTTTACACTGTGCTAATGTGGTTCTATACAGGGCGTCCCAAGACTATTATGCAACATGAAGGGAAAGTACCTTAAATATTGTAGATAGAATATTTTGCCCTATGAAGACATTCTTTTATTTCGTAAATTAAATAATACTACATTCACAGATTTAAAAAAAAATGCTTGCCTCAGGAATGAACGCCAATAATACGCCAAATGTGAAAAAAAAACAGCCTATATTTTTATGATGGCAATCGCAAGAGTAAATGACAAAAAATAATTCCCCTTAAGTAACATAATATTTTAAAATAAAGGACCACTGAAATTATACACTAAAGATATTATAATGTCTCTCTCTGACACTGAAGCATTCATACAAATTTTTCATATAAAAAAAACTTTGAATGCAGTATTACTTAATTTAAAAAATATAGGAATGTTTTCATAGAGCAAAATATTCTACCTACAATATTTGAGGTACTTTCCCTCTATGCGGCATAGCCGTGGGACACCCTGTATATTTGCGTATAGTGCATTGCCTGGTTAAAGGATACCTAAAGCTCTGGGGGACGACTACGAAATTCGAAAATCGAAGTTCGTATCGTATCGTCCCGCTCGCTCTCGTATTAAATCATATTAGCGTGAGCGGGACAGCACGACACGAAGTTCGAATTTTGCACTTCATAGTTTAGGGCCAGAGTTCAGACTTACAAGAGAAATCTTGCAAGTCGCATCAGCATCAACAGCTTCACAACGTACAAATTGCAAGATTTTTCTTGCAAGCCTGAACTGGGCTTAAGGATTCTTTAGCGCAATTTGGGACAATAGTTAAGTTGGCGTTTGTAGGCAATTTTTGAATGTAAGAGTACATATAAATGATCGAAGATTATAGTTAAGGAATCTAAACATTGTCAAATTTCAATGTATTTTTAACGTTCTACAATTTTACATTTTACAAAGATCAACAAATATGTTAATAAATATTTTAAAAATAAATCGTTGTAGTTTTTAACATCCTCGATTAACAGGCTCTCACTTGGCGACTAAATTCTCACCCGTGACTTGATGTCACTATTTACGTTACGATAATTTTCAATCAACACAACATAGCCCTCAAACTACGAAATTCGAAAATTGAAGTTCGTATCGTATCGTCCCGCTCACTCTCGTGTTAAATAATATTAGCTTGAGGGGGACGGCATTCGAATTTTGCACTTCGTAGTCGGGGGGCTAGTATTGTTAGCAATTTAAGTGCCAAGGCACATAGCGGCCCATTTATTAACATTATGATTATAAAAAGGTACTCTGTATTGAACATAGTGTTGAATAAGAAAAGGAAACGGAATAAAATTAAGTAGGGAAAAGTATTTTGCAAGTGATTATTCTCACATTTTTTTGACAATGACATCTGTGGACGAGTAGTGTAAATAGGCAGCTTGACTCTTAGACAAAATAAAATAACTCTAGTACCACTGCTACTCGCCACTAGATGGCGCTGCCAATCACTTTGCTTTATTTTTTTTCTGATAGGTTTAATTTTTTTTTATAAAATCGATTAAAACGTTTTTGCTGTTCGATCTGTATTTGTACAGTATTTTTGGGCCGTGTTTTATAAAGCTACAAGTTACAATTTACAAGCGGAAGTTTCATTCTATCACCCTTTGTTAGACAGAGACTTCCGCTTGCAAATTGTAACTTTTAGCTTTAATAATCGGGGTCGATTTTTGAATTTCACTGAGGTCATAGGAATGAGAATTTTAGTCACCGGTGAGATTCAAAAATCGATCCCCAGATCTCCATTCTTGTAACTGGTCAGTAAGGTGCCGGAGGCCCGAAGACCCCCCCCTCCCCCCTTCCTCTGTCCCTTTACCTCCTTAAAGGCGGGCAACGGACTAGCGACTCTCTTGGGGTTGCTGGTTCTCATGGGATGGGTGGCTGTGGATACCATCAGGTGACCTCCCTCTTTCAATAAAAAAAAATGGTTTTTGCGTTTGCCATAGGTATTTTTTTTACTACGAGGAAGGCAAACGAGCAAGTGGGTCACCTGATGGTAAGTGATCACCACTGCCCATAGACACCCGCAACCCCGGAGGGTCTATATACGCGTTGCCAACCTAGAAAGCTAAGATGAAATGCCTCTTGTGCCCATAATTACACCGGCTGTCTTACTTTCCACACCGGAACACAACAGTGCAAGCACTGCTACTTAGCGGTAGGATAAGATGGTGGTAGCGATCCGGACGGACCTCGCACAAGGTCCTACCACCCGCAAAACTAAAACTAAACTTGACTAAAGATAATACAAATCTAAAACCATTACCTTGCCGCTGCCTATTTGTTGACGTTCCTGAGGGTCGAGCACGACTTTTCGAATCCTGCGTCACGTAAAATCGAATAGTAAACGTTGTCGAGTTTGTATGACGTTTGTAACGAAGCGTATTTGGAACTAAAATTTAGTATGAGGTTTCTCGATCTCGATAGGATAACCGTAACGTTACGCAGGATTCGAAAAGTCGTGCTCGACCCTCTGAGCAGAGTCAACTGAACAGTTTAATCAAAAACTGACATTTGCTCAAGCCTACCGGTTGCCGTGAAATAGATTCTCTCTACCTCTACTGTCTCTCTACTGACACAAGACAGACACCTACTGTTTTTTTAGGGTTCCGTACTTCAAAAGTATAAAACGGAACCCTTATAGGATCACTTTATTGTCCGTCTGTCTGTCAAAACCTTTTTTCTGTGGAACGCGTGGAGGTAGCGTGCTGAAATTAGTATCAAATACTCAAGACTGCGGTCCCTTAAAGCTGTGAAAAAATCAACCTTCTAAGTCAACGCAATCAAAAGCTGCAGCCATTAAAAAGGCTATTGCCATACAAATTGCCGAAATCCGAAAACCTGAAGGGTACTTCCAGTTGTCCTAGAAACTTGAAATTTGGTATGAAGGTAGCTCTTATAGCACAAACACTCACAAAAGTCTCAAAATCTTAATTTTTTATGTCTGTCTGTAGAGAGATTTAGCAGACCAATATAAGTTGACCCCACACTGCGTACATTTTGCTTAGGAGCAGGGCTCTGCTAACACTGGGGAAATAATTTATTGAATCAGGCGGAGGCGGTAGTGGAAGTGGTGGCATGTTGAGCGGTTGTTGTTGTGCTTCGTAAATGGCCTCGTGGAGAGTGCCGAAACGCGTCAGCGCTTAGTATAGTGGTGGTGGTGATAGTTGGGTCTGTGTGGCATGTGTTGATTCGTGTAGCAGTGGAGGCGGAGGTGTTGCATGGAAACATACATTTGCCGCACAGATATAACTATTTGGTCGCGGGTGAGCAAAGTAATTGTTTTTTAGTTCATACACTGGGGAAAAGCGTCAAAATCTTTCTACGGAACCTCGTGCGCGAGTCCGACTCGCACTTGGCCGGTTTTTTTTTAATTATTATTGTTATAAAGCATTGGCTACAAGGCCATCAGCTGACACCTACTGCCCACAGCGCCGAAATGGCAAAAATCGTCAAGACATAATTTTATTGGAGTTTGACAGCCGCCTGTCTAGTAGAGTCGATGTCTATGATGAAACCGCGACCTTCCGCAAGTCAAAGCCACGTGCACTCTGGGGCTCTATATGGGGCAACAGGGCATTGGGGAAAACATGCGCAATGGAAAACACGAAATAATGTAGAAATGTTTTAATGCTTCTGAAATGTTTGCGTTTGCGAAATTCAACTTTCGTTTCAATAAGTACGTGTTTTAATAATTTAATAAATTGTAAGTAAAAATCGTAAATGTGATTATTGGCAATTAACAATTCTAAATCTATTTGTCATGTACCTATATTATTTGTATTATTTTAATTACCACATTTTTAATGACCCTTTGACAGAAAATTTCGATCAACGAATGAAGTAAGTAAGTAGGTAGGTAATTAATATCAGAGCATGACTACGTATAATTTAATGTAAACAATTTTGACATCATGATTATCCTAGACTTAGTTTTTAATTATTATTGTGTGCCCTTACAGGGCGTCATGGACTGACATGATACCAATGTAACATCTCTATTGTAATGTACATGACAATGAATAAATGAAATTGAAAACGTGTTGTGCTAGGTACTTAGTTATTGTAAGTGCTGAGGTGCTTAACGACTATTTTGAAACCACCATTTCTTTATCAATAATATATTTCAGAACAGTAGAAATGCCAAATAAAATATTGGGAAATAGTGTGTAATATTAAAAAGATTTGTAAATAAAACTTTTCTTGCCATGGATACTTTTTGTTGAATGCACTTTCATTTCAAGTCAATCTGATCATTGGAAATAGTTAATAAAAAAAAGTTGAAAAAATACTTAAGGACCTACGAGGGTTTTAACTAAAGATACCTGATTAATTAGTTTATTGAATTACTTAACATGATTATAACCACACGTACAAACGCACACACGCACGCACGTAGGTACACGTATAAAATAATTTCCCAAGCTCTAACAATTTTGAGACTCCATTAAAATTGGGAAAGCTCCCCATCCTGACGTAATTCCGCAACTTTCCCTCGCGCCGACGGGAGACTGGACTAGACTGTATTCAGTATTACAATACTTTTATGACGTACTAGCTGTTAAGCGTCGTTTTTCCTGACGAAATATTCATCATTTTTTAACAGACTTCAAAAAAGGAGGAGGTTCTACGTTCCACTGCATGTTTTTTTTTCTTTTTAATGTATGTACATCGATTACTCCGTCAGTTGTAAACCGATTTTCAAAATTATTTTTTTATTTGAAAGGGTATACTCCTGAGGTGGTCCCATTGTCACCAAGTCATGATCTGATGATGGGATCCTAGGGAAATCGAGAGCAACCCTCAAATTTTACAGGCACGTACTATGTGTTTCATATATTTTCTAAGGTTATTCATGTATTTTCGTCTGGTCGTCATCATCTCGTGATGATGGAAGGTACAACTCCTTAGCGGTTAGGAGTCCGAGGATAATTCTGAAAATTTTAAATCATTATTCGAAAGGGAATACTCCTGAGGTGGTCCCACTGTCACCAAGTCATGATCTGATGATGGGATCTCAAGGAAATCGAGGGCAACCCTCAAATTTTATAAGCACGTATCATGTGTTTCATATATTTTCTAAGGCTATTCAAGTGTTTGCATCGGTATGTTATGTTGATGAGCTGATGATGGAAGGTACAACTCCTTAACGGTTAGGAGTTGGAGGATAATTCTGAAAATGTTAAATCAACGTAAAATTGTGAAGTAAAATTCTTTAGTAAAAAAGTAAAACCGCCTTCAAAAAAAACCTTAGAAAAAAAACGTAAAATAATCCTCTAAAATAATGATACGAGGGCGGGATGATAAGTAACTAGCCCAATATAAAAATACTTAGGTTGGCGTGATAAAATTGATTTTATTTTTCAACATACTCTCCATACCTCTAAGCACTTGTTCCATCTTCGTTCTAAAGCTGTAATGCCCTCCATAAAATGACTTCTTTCAAGACCGGCAAAATACTCTTCTACGGCGGCAATAACTTCATAATTTGTGGCAAATTTCTGTCCACCCAAAAAATTTTTTAGTTTGGGGAAAAGGTGGAAGTCTGATGGTGCTAGATCAGGCGAATAAGGTGGGTGGGGCAGCAAATCATAGTTCAATTCGTTGATTTTTGCCATAGCCTTAACACAAGTGTGAACCCTTGCGTTGTCTTGACGGAAGATGATTTTTTTTTTCGCTAAACCTGGTCGTTTTTGCTGAATACATTGATAAAGCTTATCTAAAAGATTAGCGTAGTATTCTTCATTAACAGTTTGACCTTTGGGAAGGTAATCTATAAACAAAATTCCATTTGCATCCCAGAAGACAGAAGCCATCACTTTTCCAGCCGACTTTACAGCCATAGCTTTTAGTCCACTGTTTTGATTGACCTGCACCCGAATTCTTTTTTGACTGTGCGTAAGCAAACGCGGCACCCAACGGGTGGATAACTTTTTCATATTTAATTCGTCACTTAAGATATGATGTACCCGTTCTTTCGAAATACCTGTAGTGTCAGCTATTTCAGATAGCTTCAATCGTCGATCTGCTAAAACTATATCATGTACTTTGGACACCATTTCCGGAGGCGTGACGATTTTTGGACGTCCGGGGCGGGCTTCATCTTGGACACTTCTACGGCCGCGTTTAAACTCAGCCACCCAGTATTTACTGTGGCGTAAGAAAGAGCACATTCACCCAAAACATTCTTTAACTCTTCATAAATATCAAGCCCCTTCATATCCTTCATATAAAGAAACTTAATCACCGCTCTTTGATCAATTTTATCCATTTTGAAAAACAACAGACACAATGTATTTTCAAATGCCAAAAAATCAATAAAATATTCAAGCCACCAAATTCAAATTTAGAACAGAGATATAGGCCGCGCGATGGATTAAGATCGCTCGGCGAAACTGGTGGGGGCAATTTGGCGCATCTGTACAATTGCGCACAAAATTGTTAAGTTCTGAGTGTATTTCTTTGAAACATATTTTTCTTATTTCGCATTTTTTTGTACCTTTAGTCACCTAACATATAACACTCGTTTTTGCTTGTGACTTATTTTGCTAGTATGTTTATTCAGAATCTTGGTAGTATTTTTTACGTGCTTTTAATTACCCATGATTTAATTAGTTTTCTTTTTAACATAACAATTCACGTCGTAAACCATTTTTCTGGCTTGCCATGTTCAAACTTTATATTTGGGCATTTTTTTCACTAACTACGACATCATAACGTACTTACTACTAATACAGTAAAACAATCCGTGCGTAACAGTGCCCTAAGCACGACTTGTCGAATCCTGCGTCACGTAAAATCGAATAGTAAACTATAACGAGTTTGTATGACGTTTGGAACAGCGCCCGCCCGTGAGCGTATTTGGAACTAAAATTTATTATGAGATTTCTCGATCTCTATACGATAACCGTAACGTGACCCAGGATTCGACAAGTCGTGCTTAGGGCACTGTACTCAAGAGACACGTGACGCGTGAACGAAGCGAGGGAGGGGAAGAACGACTTGATCTACCAATAACGTGTCGGCGCCAGCGCGCACCCTCCCCTCACCCCTCTGCGCAACCAAATAGACCTAAGAATTGACTTCTGCGCATCCCCCTTCCACTTTTCATAAGCGATCTTAATTCGCCGCGCCAGAGACATATTTTTAAAAATGAGGAAGTTCTTTTTTTAATCAAAACTTTTTAAATACCTAAGGCTAGTTACTTAACATCCCGCCCTCGTAAATAAATAAAATAAAATAAAATGCGTTTATTTCGGACAACAGAAACTAAAGCCTAAAATTTTAAGGCCTAGCACTAAGCAGCAGAAATATGAAGTCGGTGCTTCGTTCAAAGAATATTCCGCTCGCACCGCACCGACTTCATATTTCTGCTGCTTAGTGCTAGGCCATAAAGCTATAGGCTTTAGTTTCTGTTGTCTGAAATAAACGCATTTTACTTTATTTTATTTTTAGGTTTCACGCTCGGGAGTCAAAGTGACTAACAATGTTAAATGTCGTTTCTCGAATAAGTACCTACTCTATTCGTGACAGATTTATTCGACATTTCAAACATGGCAATGAAACGAAGTATCACGTTTCAGGCGCGATTAGACGAGACGTCTATAATGGAATTTCATCATCATTTGACCATCTTTTGTGTCAATGACAATTTGTAATGTAGGTAGAATGTAAAAACCGGACTCTACTAGACAGGCGGCTGTCAAACTCCAATAAAATTATGTCTTGACGATTTCTGCCATTTCGGCGCTGTGGGCAGTAGGTGTCAGCTGATGGCCTTGTAGCCAATGCTTTATAATAATAATAATTAAAAAAAAACCCGGCCAAGTGCGAGTCGGACTCGCGCACGAAGGTTCCGTAGAAAGATTTTAACGCTTTTCCCTAGTGTTTTAAGAAGCCCAGTCCCCAGAGCCCTGCCCCTAAGCAAAATGTACGCAGTGTGGGGTCCACTTATATTGGTCTGCGAAATCTACAGACAAACATAAAAATTCAAGATTTTGAGACTTTTGTGAGTGGCTGTGCTAGAAGAGCTACCTTCATAACAAATTTCAAGTTTCTAAGACAACTGGAAGTACCCTTTAGGTTTTTGGATTTCTGCAATTTGTATGGAAATAGTTTTTTAATGACTGTATCTTTTGATTGCGTTGACTTAGAAGTTTGATTTTTTCACAGCTTCAAGGAACCGCGGGCTTGAGTATTTGATATTAATTTCAGCATGCTGCCTCCACGCATTCCAGAGAAAAAGGGTCTCAGACAGACAGACGGACAACAAAGTGATCCTATAAGGGTTCTGTTTTTTCCTTTTGATTTTTTTTTTTCAAATTCAAACTCATTTATTCGCGTTAAGTGTGGATTACAATGGTCTTAATTTAAAGGTTTAGTACACACTTAGCTAGTTCTAGCATGCAATTATTATTATTATGTATATTTATTTTAACGGTTTAGGGTAGGTTTTTACAATATTCATATAAAAAGTAATAAAACAATATTAATACAAAATATAAAAACATTATAAAAACCTAACCTAGGGTGCCACCGGCAGCGAGGCGGGGCCTAAGCTACCGGTGGTCAGGGCGACAGAGAGAGGAACCTACTGACTATCCGAGCCGTGTCCAGGAGTACCGCCTTCTGTATCTGACCCTTGACCCAACCACCTAGCGAGAGCCTTTTAAGGTGATGGACAAGGCTCTTCGCTATTAGACCGTTCGCCGAAACGACTATCGGGACAGTGATCGTCGAATCAACAGGCCACATGGCGGTAACTTCGTGAGCCAAGTCAAGGTACTTGCTGACTTTGTCCTTCTCGGCCTTCACGAGGTTCACGTCATGGGGGATCGTGATGTCGACGAGCACTGCCTGGCGCTTCGATCGATCTATCAGCACGATATCAGGTTTAGTAAATACCTAGTTGAAAACTGACAGTACAATGCAATACATGTCGCGGTGTTTCATCTGTTATAAATTATTTATTTGTAAGCATGGTTGTGTCTCACACCGTGCATATCTTATCCAAATTATTAAAAATATAAATTACGGCTTCAGCAGCCGGAATCATCAGGCTCAAGAACCTGCTCAAATGCTTCCTTAGCGACTTCAAAGTGCAATTAAAAATATCAGTATCCTTAAGTGTATCATTGTCATTAAAATATTTACAGGCACGCCTTATAAATGCATTTCGAGCATAGCACGTTCGACTTCGTAGGATCGCAAAAGTATTTTTTCTTCGACAATGGCGCTCACGTCTACGGGGGACTCTCATATTAATCTTATGTAACAGTGAGGGGGCTTCTAATTGACTGTGCAGGATTTTAAATAGCAGTGCAGAATCCACACAGTGACGGCGGTCGCTGAGCGTTTGAACTTTATGACGTAAACGTGAGTCCTTATAATGAAGGTAATTATGTCCAGTTCTGTAATCAAGTGACTTGCAAACTTTTTTTGAAGCCTTTCTATTCTATTAATGTGTACAGAATGAAAGGGCTTCCAAACTGCACAGGCAAAATGATTGGTTTTTCGGTAAATAATTGACCGATTATTATAATAGGTATTTTGGATAATCTTTAGAATTTAAAATAAGTTTTGTCCACAGGCTATTGAAACGTAAACGCAATAAACGTCTTGTCTTTGTAAAATTTGTAAAATGTCCGAGAAAAAACTGGCAGAAGAGGTCATATTTATTTATCTGTTTCGGTTGGCAACGCGATACTACGCTCACCTAAAGGCACCGGTAATCATGAGTCACCATGTGTATCAACGTGATACTACGCTCACCTAAAGGCACCGGTAATCATGAGTCACCATGTGTATCAATGCGATACTACACTCACCTAAAGGCACCGGTAATCATGAGTCACCATGTGTATCAATGCGATACTACACTCACCTAAAGGCACCGGTAATCATGAGTCACCATGTGTATCAACGCGATACTACGCTCACCTAAAAGCACCGGTAATCATGCATGAGTCACCATGTGTATCAATCAGGCGATCCCCTCCCACCTGCGACACTTATTTCATATAAAATAATCGTGAAACTGTATTTTCTCATTTACATAACATGTAAATTGGACTCAAACACGTGTAACGTGCCTGTCTGCGATCTCAGGAGTTAAGTAATGCCTCGTGTTGAGACTTAAGAAGAAGCCCGTAACGGCCCACGAGGAAGAATCGATTGGGAATCTAAAAATAAAAGTATTTTGTTATAACTCGTGTAAGAAAGGCTGCGCGTCAATATTTTTTAGGGCTCCGTACGGAACCCTTATAGGATCACTTTGTTGTCCGTCTGTCTGTTAAGAGCATTTTTCTCTGGAACGCGTGGAGGTAGCAGGCTGAAATTAATATCGAATATTCAAACCTGCAGACCCTTGAAGCTGTGCAAAAATCAAACTTAGAAGTCAACGCAATCAAAAGATACAGGCATTAAAAAGGTTGTTTCCATACAAATTGCCGTACTGTGAAATCCTAAAGGGTACTTTCAGTTGTTCTAGAAACTTGAAATTTGGTACGAAGGCAGCTCTTACCACCACTCAGAAAAATCTCAAAATCTGAAATTTTTATGTCTGTCTGTATATGTCGCAGACCAATATAAAATAACTCCACACTGCGTACATTTTGCTGAACAGGGCTCTGGTAATACTGGACAATTTAATACACTGGGGAAAAACAGGGAAATCTTTGTAGGTACGGAACCCTCGTGCGCGAGTTCGACTCGCACTTGTCCGGTTTTTATTGAAAGAGGGAGGCAAACGAGTAAGCGGGTCACCTGATCATAAGCGATCACCACCACCCCATGAGAACCAGCAACCCCAAGAGAGTCACTAGTTCGTTGCCGGCCTTTATGGAGGATAAGGGATAGAGGAAAGGTGGGGGAGGGGGATAGGGCCTCCGGCACTCTCACTGACCGAACGAAACGCTACAGGGGTGATGTTGCTTAGCGCCAATTTTCTGCGAGAGGGTGGTACTTCCCCGGACGAGCCGACCCATTCATACGGCAGCAAATAGCTACAGTATGGCTCTCCCACTACATAAACAGCTGAACGGAGTGCGCGCAAAAAGTCTATCAATGGGATTATTGCGCTAAGCGAGGATACGAAAATCAAGTCATCCCATTGGTTGATTTTCCCAGATTTATTTCAAACATAATACTTATGCAAATCTAAATGTATTTACATTAAATCTAAAATTTTAAGTAAGACTAAATACGAATATGGGGTCAGAAGGTTCTCAACAAAATATATTAAGAAAAACAAAAGATACGAGCTACAGAGTCAGACCAGAGCACAGGAAATTGTGCCGAATAGTAGACTCAGACTTCAGCGTTGCGACTAAAAAGTTGCTTGAATAAAAAAAACAACAAGTACTCATACTCATTTAATCGTAATAAGGTACAGGTAAGGTAACGTATAGGTACCTTATTAAGAAAACATAGTGAAATAACCAGATCAACGTCTTTTGTTTTTTTTGTTTTCGTTTTTTTGTTGTTTTTTTTATGTTTATGGTTCGTCAATTACTACTTAAGGCAACTAATAATGTTCAAATTTTATTTTTAGCGACACATGTATGAGAAATGGAAATCAGTAATATTCGGGTTTTTCCTTTGTTCTCAGATATTTTATTGTAATTCCTTTACTCGTGTTGTGAGGGCGAATTTCATAATCCTATGTCAACAGGAAGTACTTACCTTTCACGTTTTGACACACACGGTTTTATTGTGATTATGAAGGGTACACGTTCAACAGGTTGTATCTTTTGATCGCGTAAAACAATTATTTTACAAGTTGTTTAATATACCTATAATAGACAGGTATCATTGTGGCTTGAAATTCGAAATTTTTTTTTTGCTTTCGGCTTGAAATTTGGAATAGTTTTCGAGTCTTATTTCTTCAAGGCTTTTTGATGATGATGCCCAAATATTTCGTAAATAAGAAAGAAATCTATATATTTTTTTGCAATTTGCACTGAGATTAATGAAATGAAATAACACCTGCTAAATAAACACAAGTTCCATATGCTTAACTTGACGAATCACCAAACCCATCCAAATAAAAATATTCAGGGACCATTCCGGCGTATATAGCTACTATACAGACCCCCTAGCACGCTAACGTTTATCCATGACATAAAGCATTTGTTGCTCTCGCATTTGCATATTTGTTAGTAAGCGACGAATGCTTTATGGCGTGGATAAACTTTACCGTGCTAGGGTTGTCGAAAAAGCACTTGCGGGCAGTTGCAGGTTGCATGGTACAGTCAGCAGCAGAAGTAGGTAACACAATGATCTACACAACATAAGCTCCTAAGCCTACATTATAATAATTTTATCAGTTATCAGAAATGGGCTTAAGAATCCCATCGACAGAATTGTCCAATTAGTAAAATTTTGAAGGTCTAACTTGTTGATTTGCACTTACCTTATAAATTATAATGCTTAATTGTCTAATTTGGAGTTCAATTTTAATCCCAAACTTGAAACCTGTTCGGTTCGGAAACTGTGAAGTAGGTACTTAATTAGATGTACTAAGATGATTTGAGAAACTCGGGCAAATTCTCATGCAGGTATCGTTTTAGGTGGTATGAATGTGGTGGTGGTGGTGATGAATAATGATAATAGCATAATGACATAACTTATTTTTTATTTTATTAACTTAATTTGAATTGTAATCTATGGACGTAATAATTTATTTTGTACTGCTTTGCAGCGAATTAACGCACTAATTTAATTGACATGTGATAATACCTTGTTACGAATAAATGAGTATCAGTATGAGTATGAGTTTTATATGTATAAAAAAGTTAGTTCTTTTTTATATTTTGTAATAAACTATCCATCCAACTTACCATCGCAGGAAGAGCGAGTCCTCCTGACACGGGGTGCCTACATACCTATACTAGGAGGGCTCAAAATTTGTAACTATTGTTAAGTAAGTTATGTCACGAAATAGAATTGATTATTTCTTATAATCGATTGTAGTTTGCTGATCATGTTTGCATTAGAAATTGACCTTTAGCTAATATTTACCTATGTGGCTTATTTTTGAACTAGGTAACCCTCAATACTACTTGACCTGTACAAAATATCGTCCATGTAGCACTGGGGCCGAAGAAACATAAAAACTTCAGGGTGCTGATCTCCACAAACGTTAACCAGTTGTAGCTCCAGCTCTAACATAAATACGTATTACGTACGACACTGCATGGATCCCTCCAAAAAATTATTTGAAAAGCCTTTGAATTTAATTAATTTAAATCTGCCTAAACATTTTGTCAATTATATCCCGCATAAGTATTGAAAGGCATCCGTGATTTCTGAAAATATATTTGGGTCTTCATAAAACCCACGCTCGTAGAACTCTTTGAACTCGCATTAAATACAATTTGTAATTTGGTAGAAACGCTCTGTCGTCGAATAACTGCGTAATGGGGCAAGAAAAATACGGAATACCTACTTGTTTACCTGAAATTATTAATAGGTTATACCTACTTACTGCCCGTGCCCTCATCAACGAACACGTGTAATAATGTCTATAGAATTATTGGTATATACGTCGTCTCGCATTAATCTCGATTCTAAGGACATAAAGTAAGATTCGTAGTTGTCTAACGTTTGTAGTTTCTCTTTCGATATAGAGAGATTGACTTCAGGGGTACAGCATACAGCAGGGGTGGTGCGGACATTCGCATCTGCATTTCTGCATCCGCAACGAAACAATGCGGAGCTTATGCGGATGCGGATGTTGAGCAAGTCCTTACAGGACCGGCTTAGCGGCGGCGTGTGCGAAGCACGAGATAGATAGATACTCTGGAAAACGCATTTTCATAGTTTTACACACATCGTCTTATCCTAGCAAAGCTGTGCCTTATCAAAGTAATTTAAACTACCAAACGAAGAACTAAAATACTAATTAAACCTAATTGAAGTTTTTATACGTATAATAAATCTGTAGCAAGTCGGTGTCTGTACATTGAAAATATTTGAGAACTGTTACTAGGGCTATTTATTAGCGTAATAGGACCCAAAACAAAGATTTTTAGAATTATTTTCTGTTTGTCTGTGCGTTTCTTAACGCTAATCTCAGAAACGGCTTAACATAGAAAGATGCGGCTTTTACTGATGTGTTCCTTGGATTAAGATTTAGTGTTTTTTTCATTTAAATCGGTTCACAAATAAAAAAGTTACATCAATAGAATTTTTTTTTTCGAACAGTATTGGAAGAATCGTTGTTGATTTCGTGAAAACTTGGGTTAACTTTTATAGTTTTGGTTAATTATAGTCTCTCAAACGATTATTTAAAACTTATACGAATATGAAATTAATAAAAAGGACAGTTCGTAGAAAAACAATTTCCAACATAAGATGAGCTGACAACAACAGAAAGGCACCAGACCCGAAACGCCAAGATAGTAAGTAGGGGGGGGAGCAGCCTCCGCCATAAAAGTACACAAACACAACTCTTTCCTCGAAGATATTTATAAGTAGTGAACCACTACGCTACAGGAGGAACTCGGGAAAAAGCCATAAAAAGTACACAAAACAACTGTTTCCTCCATGACATTGATTAGAAGCGATTCACTACGCAGTAGGAAGAAAAGAAGGGGCTTTGGGGGAGCAGCGCTCGCAATAAAAACTACGGATGTGCAACTAAGTATTTCCTTCAAGACATTGATAAGTAGCGAACCACTACGCTGCAGCACGCAAAGAGCGGGGGGGGGGGGGGCTCGAGGGGTGTAGCCCCCGTCATAACAACACAATTAAAACCCTAAATGAATTGTTACTAAAACCCTTTCTTCTAGGATATGTATAAGTAGCGAGCCACTACGCTGCAGTAAGTACAGAAAGCGGGGTTCGGGGGGCGCGGCCCCCGCCATAAAAGGACACAGACACAACTGTTTCCTCCAAGACATTGATTAGAAGCGATCCACTGCTTGAGTGGAGACCGCAACTCGGCAAATGTAGTGTAGGAGGTGGGATGACGATCTGCGAAAGACTGCAGGCAGATGCTGGATACGGCAAGCTGAAGACAGGGCGCTATGGCGCTCATTAGGGGAGGCCTATGTCCAGCAGTGGGCTAGAATAGGCTGATGATGATGATGATGATCCACTAAGCCATAGGAAGAAAAGAAGGGGGCTTGGGGGCCCAGCCCCCCGCCATAAAACTACGGATTTATGACTGTTTCCTCCAAGAAATTGATAAGTAACGAACCACTACGCCGCAGCAAGATAATAGAGAAGGGGGTTTCGGGTGGGGGCACAGCACAGCCCGACACACAAATACAACTCTTTTCTCTAAGACAATGATTAGAAACGAACTACTACGTTGCATCAGCAAGTAAAGGGGGCTCTAGGCTCAGGAATGGCTCCTCATAGTAAAAATATTCAAACTTCGTCATACCTGACGTGACTACCGCATCGCTTGAGATAATGGACAGTGTACATCATATTTTGTTTCTTAGATGCCTTATAGAGCTCTTATAAGGCTCTTATACCTACTTAGTTTCCGCTGTATAGCAATAAACAAATTCCACGCGGTCGAAGTCGCGGGCAACAGCTACCGTTACTATAAGTGACGAAGTCATTGTTATCGGCACACTCGACGAGGTTAAATGGCTAATTTACTTCTGCTCCTACTTATGCCTGTTAATATTGTATGTTATTATGAGAAAGAAGAGTTTTGTGCCAATTTTTCTTGTGACAATACTAATGTGAGCGTGTGTGGGGTCAGGGAGGAGGGGGACGGGGTCAGGTTGAGGCTGTTTCAGGACGAATGCGAGCTGCTGAAGTACGGATGCCGAGTTGGAGATGGTGAAGGTACGAGGGATTGTTCGTATGTATGGTATTTGAATGAAACACAGAGATTAATTAATTCTGGTTTAATTTCTTACGGAGCCGAAACACACGCTATGCAAAAGTGACATGTTTGGGGAGAGCCATATAAGTGGGAAAGAGACTCGTAATACCTAACTGCAAATAGAGAACTATATCGAGATGTTATGTATGAATTAAAATCAATTATTTTGCTCACCCGCGATCACACGTGATAAACATAGCTACGTCACGATAAGTGTGTACCTACCTTGTATGTATCTACCTTGTTAGGGTCTCGGCCCTTATTCCATATCTTCTGAGGTTGACGATCTTGCTTGGTTCGAGTTTATTAGGTATCTTTCTCTACCCTTGGTGTTGCCCTTACGTTTCACCTTACCCTTGCCCTCAACCTTGACCTTCGCCCCTGTCGTTGCTTTTTCCTTTTGAGTATAGATACTGTATTGCGTATTGTATTGGTGTATTGCGTTATGGGTTATGGCCGTTTTTCGTTTTTCATTTTTCGGGGTGTTTTCGTTCGTCGTTTTGAATTTGCTCACCAGCGACCAAACGTGTAAGATAGCTACGCTTATGCGACAAATGTACGTTTTCATGCAACACCTACTGGCACACGAATCAAGACATGTCACGCAGACCATATAGTGTAGTGGTGGTGGTGATAGTTGGGTCCGTAACGGTGACATGTGTTGATTTGTGTGGTAATGATAGCGAAGGTGAGGTATATTTTTCACACAGACGTAGCTTTGTCTGACAAGTGTGTGGTTGCGGGGGATCAAATTACATAGTTGTTTTAAGTTCATAAATATGGACCGCCGCCAAATAACGCCTGATTCAATTCAATCAATTATTATTTTGTTAGCCTATATAATTGTGGCTCCCTGCTTTATGGACCAAAGGGAATACTCAGTCTTTTAAATTCAGCAGTCCCTGTTCTATTAAGCATCAAATGTTAACTTCGAATGTCTTTCTTATAAATTGCTGCTTAATTGCCAAGCACACTTTAGGGGGCTAGGCGTAAGCGGCAACCGCGGCAACGTAGAGTCGAGGAAATTAATTCCTGGCCCATTTTCATAGTAAACGTCATAACGATTTTCCTTGTCAAGCTATGCGATGTCACTATGATGTTTACATACTGTGAAAAGGTTCCACGGTGGGTCAGGAATTAATTTCCTCGACCGTACAAATTCTGTCACATTAGATCAATCGAAGTATACTTAATACCCAGAATACAAAATAAACCAGAAGCCGCGTTCAGTCATAGTCGCACGCCGGTCGCCGCGGATTGAGGACATTTTTTACACGAAAGAAAAAGAGTGTATTGTTTTTAATGATTTCGCTACCCGTTTATACTTGAAGTTTAATCATATTCTGTTTTTTATAAGCCCGCATATAAACGGCATTTCTGTATGTACCGTCGAGGAAATTCTATGTTCTGAGACTTAATAGAGTGAAATCGGATTATTTTATTCCATTAAGTCCTATGTGTCTGTTTTTCTATTATGTACCAATGGTTGACATAATTTCACATTCAAACGGTCGTAAGATATAATCAACGAGAGCATTATTTGTTATTCTGCGACAAGAGATCTTACGACAAAAATCAATCATAATTTCACGAGACAACGTGTAATTATAGCATAACATTAATTTTAAATAATAGCATTAGGTATAACTTTTGGTACATAATATATATAACTCAACCATTAAGATTGTTTTAATCAACCCTCGCTAATTACCAACAAACCCGAGTAAAACAAAAACAACAACGACTATTCTTATTTCATCTTATCAACAAAAAAAGATACTTGATGCTTCTATTTTGATTAAGAAATCCCTTGTAATCACCAATTAGCCAATAAAACATCCCTTCCGTGTAGATCGTTAAGACGTATTTAATTTAAGTATTCCCTTTTCTATCAGCTTACGGATTAATAAATGTCGAATATTGCAAAGAAACATTTTCTATAACAACAACGGAAGAACCTGATTGCTCAGAAGAGTGTGAAGCCGGGTCGCAGCCGGTATGCGGCATAAGGGAATACGCAGAAGGCTTCCGAATAAAACTATTTGAAGATACATGTGATATGTTGAAGTATAACTGCGAGAGAAATGTTAATTTCTCCGCTACGGATGGCTACATATGTAACGAAGATAATGAGACGTCAACGGAAGCGAACGAGTCTAAAAAATCTAATAATACTCTAATTGTAGTTGATGCTTCTTTGTTTTATAATGGGAACGTCAACCGGACAATAGACAACTTCTTCGCTGCCACACATCTTGTCAACATGCCCTTGCAGGTACTTGCCTAATGCATACTTTGTACAGTTACCAGCAGAAGTAGCTACACTTCAGTACTTTGTCACAATAACGTACCCCCAATTTCATGATTCCAGGCAAAGACTAGTATATAGGTATATTGATTCTAGGTCAGTGGGTATTATCTTATGTCCTTTTATTTTAATTAAGTGATCCTATAAGGGTTCCGTTATTCCAAGAGGGTACGGAACTGTAAAAGCAGTTATATTTATTTCAGGAGTTGGACCATAATGCTGTAAACGAGACAACACGTCGGAGACTGGTCACGAACGCCGGCCCAGTGATCATCTACCAGCCCTGGGTCAAGATCCCGAAGAACGTCAGTGAGGATATTTACCACCGACCCACGCTGGCGTCGTGCTACCATAAATGTCCCACGGTAAGGAAAAAAATCAGTGCCCTAAGCACGACTTGTCGAATCCTGCGTCACGTAAACTCGAATAGTAAACTATAACGAGTTTGTATGACGTTTGGAACAGCGCCCGCCCGTGAGCGTATTTGGAACTAAAATTTAGTATGAGATTTCTCGATCTCGATACGATAACCGTAACGTAACGCAGGATTCGACAAGTCGTGCTTAGGGCACCGATTTTAATAACTAAGTACGCTTAGAAAAGTTGAAAGGCACTCGACATTTTCCTTCCAAAGACCAATATCTTTCGACAAAAAAAAAAACGCATGCCAATCGGTCTGTCTGCTTAGGAGCTACAATGTCTTACGAGTATAACACCCCAGGCCCCTTTTTCACCAACTTTTCAAGTCCGCAATCGACACCGAATTGTCATTGTAATCTGATATTTGTAAAGTTTGAGAAATAGCGGCCTGGGGTTAAAAAGATTATCGATTACATCTTAACGTATGAAGGTATCAAGTTCCTTTTTATAATACAAACATAAGTAGGTATTAATAACTTCAAACCCACCCGGAATCCGTAATGCAGGGTTTTTCTACAAACAAACTGGTAGAAGTACTTAGTAGACTTCTTAAGAACCGACCAAGACTCAAACGTATTTACAAACTCGTTCATCGGTCGGTTCTGAATGAGCTTTATTTTCACGCCAATAGGATTGGTAGAACACGCATTTCGTCAATAGAATGGTTTCATTGTGAGAATATATATTTAAATCTGCACCTGTGGAAAACCTAAGGAAAACCTGGGCATGTTTAACATTATTCTATTTGAATTTGATATAACAGTTGTTTTTCATTCATTTTGGGAATTTGTTCAATATGCCTTTGTTTGTATGTCGGGGGAAAAGCGTATTGTTTATCAGCTCTCGGATTTAAAGGTGTTTTCATAACTATTCTGTTATGGACACAGTCGCCGACAAATATGTATACCTATGCATCCTCTATTATACCGTATTGCGTTGTAACGTGGTAGTAAAAGAGGGTACAAGTTTTATTGTTGTCCCGGGGTCTACTCTACCAGGATATTCCTAGATTTCTCCCTTTTTTCCTGCCGCGCTACGAGGCCTGCGAGGCCGCGTTCGCTAAAAGAACACCTAAGGACGTCGAATAGCTCGGAAAGTATTTTACTCATATTTATAATTTTACTGGTTTAAGTAATTTTAATAGAGATTCGACATCGTCCAAGAGCACGTCAAACTTCGTCCAAATCATAATCATAACCAATCACTAAATAGGTATTAACTATAATTCTCCAATATCTCCAGGCAGTTTAAATCAATACGACTCAACATAATTTAAGAGGAGAAAGCTATTCTGGACCTGATCTGTGTGTGTGCACAAACATACACACTCTTGTGTAATATAATATAATCCTCGATGTGATCCGAAATGTGATTATGTGTAATTTACAATAATTGCTAATGAAATGTACTCTACTGGAATTATTCTATATTATCTTTGTGTCATATAAAAAAGAACCGACTAAGTAGGTACAATTATATAAAATTTGCACGTTATTATTATGACTAAACATGTGAAACATCTATTATTGTTATAGACCCATATTGTTATAGATACATAAGTATACCGTGTTTTTATGCAAATAAAGATTTCTCATTTCTGATTTCTGATTCGACACTGTGTTTCAGCCCACATGTCTTTCGGTCGAAACGATCGTTTTTATTATTATTAGCAATAACGTCATTAACATCATACATAACACTTTTTATCTACACACATATCATAAGTCCTCTATAATGCGTTCAGAAACCGTAGAAAATGACCGACATTTCAGCACGCCGACGACTTCGCCGCCAGCCCCAGCACCACCACCACCCCAGCAGTAAAGTAATAGTCATTACGACATCGAATTCGATGTAGTAATGACTTTTCGATACCGAATTCGATGTTTCAAATTTGAAAACTAACGTAACTTACAATCATAGTGAAATAAAACGGATCACTCACGTATATAAGTCATGTTCGGCCCGACATGTATAAATAATAATGTGATAAATGTATATTTTTATAATAAAAAAAAAACAGTTTACGAAACGTCAGCTCGGTATGTTTGTCTATGATTAAAAAAAACAGTCAAATTCGTGACTGATATGGGTATGATATATGCCTTCGGCTTCTGATCCCATCTTAGAATACTTATAATATGTGTGTAGATAAAGTAATGTATGCAACTCCACATAAATAGGACTTAAAACACTCGTGTGATCCTATTATGAAACTCAGCTTCACCTCGTTTCATAAAAACACACTCGTGTTTTAAGGACCCTCATTATGTAGCAGTTGCATAAACTACTATTAAAGAATTAACAGTTAATTTCGGGTCGTGGTTTCGAGCGCTGTGCGTGCAGGCTTATCTTCTAACTAGCTCGCAGTCTCCATCGTGCTCATAGTTTTTATGTGGGCTGGCCATTGATATCGGAAACAGCTAGCTGTTACCAGCCATACAAAAACTGTCATTTCAACCCGATGAAAAATGACAAAAAGTATTTCGGAATTTACGAGTTCGGAAGTAATTTATTTTTGTATGAAGTTCCCAATCGGCACTTGTCCCGCGTTTGACCATTTGAGTCATTCTGAAAAGAGGCCTATTCCCAGTTTTGGGGCGTAAACAGGCTGATGATTGCGAGTTAACTTTATTCCTACATAACCAATTTAGAAAAGTTGAAAAACCCCCGACATTGTCATTTCAAAGTTCAATATTTCAAAAACGGGTTAACCGATTTTAATGAAACTTAGCTAAGAACCATCTCGATTAAAATAGCTTTCGATTGAAAAAAACCGCATCGAAATCGGTAAACCCGTTTGGAGCTATGATGCCAAAGACAGATGCACAGATACACATGTCAAACTTACAGTGTGTTTGACAAGTTCGTGACCGGAATAAATTTAATTTTTAAAATGGCACATAGAAAAAAAAGTACTGGCTGAATAGCACGATCTTTGACGTACAATTCTCTATAAAAATAAAAAATCTACTTTTGACGGTTTCCCGCCAAAAGCTCATTTTTCAAAATGAGTGCCGCGTTCGCTACACCATATGAATCAGCGTTCCTCTGTAAACATCCGAAAGGACCTAAAATGTCACGCAGTCAGGCCGCCAAGTACATGAATAAATCGAAGACGTTTGTAACCAATTGGGTGAAGAGATATTGAGATACAAAAAGTGTCGACGACTTACCAGAACATGGAAAAAAAATCAACCTCCTCTGCAGCCGATAAGCGGATTTTATAGATGTTTTCGAAAAATCCACTATTACCATTGTGTTCTGGGCAAGAACAATATAAGAAAAAAGGTTTAGGTATATCTGTAGATACAATAAGAAGACTTTTGATTGAAAATTGACTGAAATATTGGAGTACGGCGAAGAAATCGGTCCTTACTGAAAAACAGAAAAGCGGCTGTCACAGGCGAGTGAAAACAAAAACCGAGATTGGAATAATGTAATATTTTTCGATGAAGCTTCGTTTTGGGCAGCTAATTACTCGACTCGGGCTTGGTCTACGGCTGGCAACAGAGTGCTCGTACGTACCGTGAAACACCTGGTACAGGTGCATGTTTGGGGATGCCTCTCAAAACAAGGTTTTGGCCATTTGCACTTGTTCACTTGTATACTGGACGCTCAAAAAATGATCAAAAACCCCGAAAAAAACATTGTTACCTTTCGCTATAAGGATATTTCCAAGGCATAATGCTTCCTGGATCCTACAAGAGGATAATGACTCCAAACACCGAAGTCGGGTCTGTACTACGTGGAAGGCCCAAAATGGCATCGACATTTTGGATTGGCCCTCACAATCACCCGATGCCAATCTAATTGAAAATGTGTGGGCGTTGATGAAACAAAAATAACGAGGAATACATACTGTTAGCATTGCTGACCTAACTCGAGAACTGAAGTCCATATGGAGATCTTTACCTCGCAGTTACGCTGAAAAATTGGTGTAAAGTATGCCTCAAAGATGCCAAGCGATTATAGATAATTCGGGAGACTGAACGCCTTATTAAAAATAAAGCATGAATGTGCAATTAGTAAGCTATTTAATTATAGTATTTCACAGGATAATTCCTTTTTTTTCTATAAGTTTTACCGGTCACGCTCTTATCGTACATAGTGTATAACACCCCTTTTTTTTGGCGGGGGTTAAAAATAAGTACATGCGTGACATCAATTTGTCGTTTAGCCATCTACCGTACAAACTAAACACGCTTCCCGATTCTCGACTAAATTGAATGATAAGACAGTAATAAATACAAACAAATTAAAAACAAAACGAAGTAGGTAAACATCTGATTCAATAAATTAAACGCCCAAAGAATAATAAACTGCGTCAACCGTTTATATAATTTCAAGAATAAAAGGGTATGAAATCACGAGTGCCTTGCCGTAACGGAGCTCGACTCTCGACAGTCGCCCCCCCACCTCCCCCCTACCTCCCCCTCTCCCCATGATGGTCGGCCACTTCCTCCTTAGTTTTTTAGCGCCGCAATATTTAATGAAACAGGGAAAACTCGATGTCCTGCTCGACTGGGTACACGTGCCAGACAGAGGGTCGAGCACGACTTTACGAATGCTGCGTAACGTAAAATAGAATAGTAAACGTTGTCGAGTTTGTATGACGTTTGGAACAGCGCCCGCCCGGTTAAAGGTTTTGCGGGTGGTAGGACCTTGTGCAAGGTCCATCCGGATCGCTACCACCATCTTATTCACTAATCCTACCGTTAAGGAGCAGTACTTGCACTGCTATGTTCCGGTGTGGAGAGTAAGACAGCCGGTGTAATTACGGGCACAAGAGGTATTTCATCTTAGCTCTTTAGGTTGGCAACGCATCTGCAAGCCCCCCGAGGTTGCGGGTGTTTGTCTATGGGCAGTGGTGATCACTATTACTTACCATCAGGTGACCCACTTGCTCGTTTGCCTTCCTTGTGGCATAAAAAAAAGTGACCACCTTCTTTTGACGCTACAGTTGCAATTACATTACAATGCAACAGTGCAAAACCAGCGTTCGTTGGCTGAAGTGGTACTTACTTAGTTTGAATCAAGGTCAGCGACCGCGTTCGGCGAACGAAAGCAGTGTAATAGCAGCTTAACTGTAAAAGCTACAGAAGGCCGAGCACGAAGTTTTCGAATCCTGCGTAATGTTACGTTATCGTATCGAAATCGAGAAAGCTCATATTAAATTTTAGTTGCAAATACGCTCACGGGCGGGTGCTGGTCCAAACGTCATACAAATTTCTCGATAACGTTTACTACTCGATTACATTACACAGGTTTCGAATATTCGTACTCGGAGCTCAGAGCGCCTAGTGTAATCGCCGACCAGGCCAAGAAATACGTCTCGATCGCGTTCGCGTTTAACAATTCTCTGCCCGTAGTGTAATCAAAAAGCACAAAATACGTCTCGATCGCGTTCGCGTTTAACAATTCTCTGCCCGTAGTGTAATCAAAAAGCACAAAATACGTCTCGATCGCGTTCGCGTTTAACAATTCTCTGCCCGTAGTGTAATCAAAAAGCACAAAATACGTCTCGATCGCGTTCGCGTTTAACAATTCTCTGCCCGTAGTGTAATCAAAAAGCACAAAATACGTCTCGATCGCGTTCGCGTTTAACAATTCTCTGCCCGTAGTGTAATCAAAAAGCACAAAATACGTCTCGATCGCGTTCGCGTTTAACAATTCTCTGCCCGTAGTGTAATCAAAAAGCATAAAATACGTCTCGATCGCGTTTGCGTTAAAGCGTCAAATAGTATGAGAATTGTTAAACGCGAAAGCGATCTTGCCTGGTCGGCGATAACAACAAGGCGCTCTCATACTATTTGACACTTTAACGCAAACGCGATCGAGACGTACTTTTAACCCCCGACGAAAAAGAGGGGGTGTTAAAAGTTTGACCTGTATCTATGTGTCTGTGTATCTGTGTGTCTGTGTATCTGTGAGTCTGTGTATCTGTCTGTGGCATCAAAGCTCCCAAGGGATTTGACCGATTTAGTTACGGTTGTTTTAACCCCCGACGAAAAAGAGGGGTGTTATAAGTTTGACCTGTGTATCTGTGAATCTGTGTATCTGTGTGTCTGTGTATCTGTGTGTCTGTGTATCTGTGTATCTGTCTGTGGCATCTAGCTCCCAAGCGGATTGACCGATTTAGATACGATTTTTTTTCATCGAAAGCTAGTGTAATCAAGATGGTTCTTAGTCAAGTTTCATTAAAATCGATTGACCAGTTTTTGAAATATTGAACTTTGAAATGACAATGTCGGGGGTTTTTCAACCCTTGTAAGTTGGTTATGTGCTTTTTGATTACACTAAGGGCGCAGATTTGTCATCCTCATTACAGGTTCTCAATTTCCTCTCTTTCTTCAGCTTTTAGTCGTTATTCGCCGTTCTTTAGAAGTCAGGCGCATAAAAGGAGTAATAAGAAGTAATTAATCTTTGTAACGTGCACTTGCCGTGATATTCAATTCTTCAATATACCTCGTAATATCGAGAAAACATTGTTTAGTGCGATTTTCTTTTGTTTTCACAGAGAACGACAAGGCTGTAACTTGAGACTAAAATGCACGGAGAGCGCTGTTTGTAGAATAATATATAAACAAGATTATAAATTATAACAATAATTAAACGTTAGTGTATGTACGCCGTAAATGTACTGGCCCCCTATTTCACCAACTTTACAATTGTCAGTTTACAGTGACAATTCGAACTACATTTCTTTGCCAATATAAAGCGTGGTAAAACAAAAGCTCTTCAAGTCAAAAACTGACATTTGTAAAGCTGGTGGAACGGGGGCCAGGCCGCTACTTCAATTTGACAAATGTATTTCACTATACAGTGACTCCACCCCCACTACCACTCGAATCTACGCATGCACATGTCACATAGACCCCAACTATCACCACTACCATACTATACCCTGACGTGTTTCGAACCCTCTCAATGAATTTATCATTTGAAGTTTAAAGTGTAGGTATCACCATAATTAATTAACCTTTTAGGGTCCGGTCGGTCTTCACATAAATCTCAGAATACAGATTTTTTTTTATACGACGAGGAAGGCAAACGCGCCAGTGGGTCACCTGATGGTAAGTGATCACCACTGCCCATAGACACCCGCAACCCCGGAGGGTTTGCAGATGCGTGGCCAAACTACATAGCTAAGATGAAATGTCTCTTGTGCCCGTAATTACACCGGCTGTCTTACTCTCCACACTGGAACACAACAGTGCAAGCACTGCTGCTTAGCGGCAGGATTAGCGAGTAATTTGGTGGTAGCGATCCGGACGGACCTTGCACAAGGTCCTACCACCAGAATAAACCAGAACCTGCGAACGCACCTAAAACTGAAGCAATTAAAACTAGGTACTTACGCTTACGGTCTTATGTACCTATAGAGTCATCTCCGTGCACGCAGCGTATCATGCCGTGTAGTACGAATGACAATATTTTAATCCCTTCTCGTGGCGTTCTTACATGCAAATGCCGTTGGAGTTATAAAAAACAGAATAGGATTATAGGTATTTTAATTGTAGACAAGTAGTGAAATCAATAATAAATGGACACAGTGACAGTAAGCGGCGTGCGGTTATGATTGAACGCGGCTTCTGATTTGTTTTGTATTCTTAGTCATGAATGTAGGCACACTGGATTTGGTGAAAAAGTATCCTTGAATGGGCGTTCTAAGTGTTATTTAATTTCAGAAATGCCCAAACACTTATGCTCCGGTGTGTGGTGTGCCTGGCATGAAGGCGCGTGAACCCAGCCTCATGTTTCAAAACCACTGCTACATGGACATAGCTCAGTGCAAGATGAACTATGAGGACATCGGACCCACTGCCGTATCCTCTGGTCAGTAATCAGCAGCAAAATTACATGAATTGCCTCAAACTGTATTTTTAGGATTCCGTAACTGGAAGCTGTGAAAAAATCAAGCATCTAAATCAACGCAATCAAAAGACACAGTCATTAAAAAAGTCGTTTCCATACAAATTGCCGTTTTTAGAAAACCTAAAGGGTACTTCCAGTTGTCCTAGAAACTTGAAATTTGGTATGAAGGTAGCTCTTATAGTACAACCACTCAGAAAAGTCTCAAAATTTTATTTTTTTATGTCTGTCTCTAGATTTCGATTACCAATACAAGTTGACCCCACACTGCGTACATTTTGCTTAGAAGGGCTCTGCTTACACTGGACTTCTTAAAACACTGGGGAAAAGCATTAAAATCTTTCTACGGAACCCTCGTGCGCGAGTCCGACTCGCGCTTGGCCGGTTTTTCCATATTGACATACTTTTAGAGCAATATGAGAAGGGAATATTCATAATTCCTGTTTGCATAACGACTCTCAGGACGCAAGCAAGCAACCTAACATTCAAAGCAAGCATTCAAACACACAACAAAAAATGCAAGCAAGTATTTAAAAAAAAAAGCTTGTAAGGTATATCAAGAAAATATGAAAGCAAGCAACCATTCAGGATATAAGCGACATGGAAGCATGCAATAAAGCTTGTAAGCATCAACTAAGCTAGCGTGCAAGTATGCAAATCAAACATGCAAATTTGGAAGAAAGCGAGCATGCAAGCAGGGAAACATGCATGCGAGCAAGCAAGCTAGCCTATAGTTGATATCGGTTACTTGACTATCACACAGAACCACTTGAGGAGGATAGGATAGACAAATGATACATCCCAATTGAACACAGTGTGTATTTGGTAATCCCACAGGAACATAACGTTTTTCCGGTATAAAAAGTATTATGTGTATTAATCCGGGTAATAAACTATCCGAGTGCAAAATTTCATCCAAATCTATTCAGCCATGCCAGCGTGAGGAGGTAACAAACAGCACATGTAGCACGGTGCGCCATTTTGTAGCTTGTCGCGCAGTGCGTCCCTTTCATAGTGACGGAATCAGTGAAGGACGCAAGGAAGCAAGCAATAAAGCAATAAGCAAATAAAGACATGAACATAGATAAAAAAAAAGTACATACAGTGGAACGTAGAACCTCCTCCTTTTTTTGAAGTCGGTTAAAAATGAATGAAGTCCGTGAAGTTCAGTTGAAGAGAAAATTTGACGGCGACGTGCTAAAGAAGCCGTTTTTGAAAGCTTTAATATCGAATAATGATAACTTGATAACAATCAAACTTAAAGTACCTATGTGTACAGAGAATGTATCGTGTCAATGAAAAGGGGTTCACTATATAATGTTTTGCCGAAACTTGTTTAACAAAAGTTCATTTCACAACCAACGTTTCATATACTATTCATTTCACAAACATGTCGTTGCAAATAATGCTCATTTTATAAATAATTACTCGACAACTATACATTTACAAACTTTGACACTTGACAAACATATGGAAAGACAAATCATTATTTTAAAAATGTTCATTTCACAAATAAATCGTTTTTAAAATCGGTTATTTTGCAAAACGTGAATTGGTAAACATTGTTCCGTAAAAATTACTTTCTGCGTAACGAAATGCAGGGCGGTAGGTATGAAATGTAAACTCGAACTCCGTAAGTTTATTGCTCCTTGCTTATTGATTTCTGAATTGGACTTCTAAGCCGGACTTCTAAAATTTTCGAGCAAATGTGTTGATAAATATTATACTCAACCCCAATTTCTGGACGGTGTCGACGGAGCTCCGCTTCGTGCAGCTCCTATTCCGCGTACTTGAGGCGCTTCGCGCCTTGACATAAGTCTAACCTAACCTAAACCTATTGTAAGCCTATTCATTCTCTCCGTCAGTAAGTCTGTCTGTCCGCCCGAACGTCCTTAAAAGGGCTGAGTCTTTTAAAAGGTAAGGGCGATTTAATATATTTTATTTAAATAAAATAAAACCAGTGACAAAGTAATATATCAAACGTTGGTAGGTGATACGTTAGTTGACTATTTGATATCGTTATAAAATAACCTATTTGACAAATTATACGATACGAAATGAGAATTTGTGAAGTTATTATTCGATAAAATAAATTATTTGCGAAATCAGTAGTTGTGTAAAGATAATTTTAGGAATCATGCATTTGTCAATCGTTGGTTGTGAAACGAAAATTTGCTAAATTACTGGCGACAAAGTGATAGGACACCATGAAAAGGACATCGCACCGCCATACTATGTGAGGGGAAAAAGTGCCTACATTAATACCTACACTCACGTCACGGCACACAAAAACGTTATTAGTACTTTTTGATATAAGTGCGGAAAGTATGTCATTATGCACGAGTTCCGAGGTGCAAGGCGAGGGTCGAGTCTCGGGACGAGTGAAAATGATACATCCGCACGTGCACCAAACGACGTTTTTTAATACATTTGCGAAACAAATACAATGAATGGGCCGACGACAGGTGGAGGAAGGCGTAGTGGTGCCGCAGACGCCTTGGAAAAGTAAAAAGCACTAGTACGAAAAGTGTACCATTTTTAGAGCAACTGTGTTAAAAAAAAAAAAAAATATATATTAGTTTACAGATGATGCCTTTGAAAATGGAGAATAAAACCACAAAGTAAATAAAAAGGTTTGACTGTTTGCGGGGTCCTTGTGAAGCCCGAGAGCACCCCTACCCCAAGGACCGAGCGTCTCGACACCAAACCAAACGGCAGGAACTCGTGTTGGGCGCCGAGACAACTGAGGGTCGAGCACGACTTTGCGAATGCTGCGTAACGTAAAATCGAATAGTAAACGTTGTTGAGTTTGTATGACGTTTGGAACAGCGCCCGCCCGTGAGCGTATTTGGAACTAAAATTTAGTATGAGATTTCTCGATCTCAATACGATAACCGTAACGTTACGCAGCATTCGTAAAGTCGTGCTCGACCCTCTGTATTAAATTTGCTGACCTTGATTCGGTCCCGGGCGTCTGCCGCCGCCCTGCCCGTTTATATTACTTGATGAATGACATAAGTAATTCAGTCAATGACAAATATTGAATTACGTAGCTTCGATTAAGACATTTGTATACATTTCTGCTTAGTTGCCAAATACACTTTCGCGTATAAGGACATAAGCGGCAATGTACCTAACTAAAACTTTTTGACAGTTAATTTATAAGTGGAGGCAATTTTTTCTAAATATGGCTTTCACCGTTGCTCTTTTGGCGAAGAGTATTTTGCCAATGTCAGCGTTTAGACAGTTGCACACGCGAGAAGATTGTTCGGTTATGGAATTTTCAATTTTGTCGAAGGAACAAGCAGTGCCCTAAGCACGGCTTGTCGAATCCTGCATCACGTAAACTCGAATAGTAAACTATAACGAGTTTGTATGACGTTTGAAACAGCGCCCGCCCGTGAGCGTATTTGGAACTAAAATTTTGTATGAGATTTCTCGATCTCGATACGATAACCGTAACGTAACGCAGGATTCTACAAGTCGTACTTAGGGCACAGGCCCCCGTTTCATAAACGTGACAGGTGACAAATGACAACGACAGTTCGGTGTAGGTTACTGACTTGAAAAGTTTTTGTATTACCAGACTTCATATTAATTTCGAAGTGTAGATCGAATTGTCGTTGTCATTTGTCACCTGTCACGTTTATGAAACGGGGGCGAGGTGACTTACAACAAATAACATAGAGTTAGGAACGGCACAGACAATACAAAAGTCACAAAACGTTTGTCAAATTATAAATTTTCTGGAATTTGGAAGTAATTATGCTTATTAGGGTGACATTGGAAGAGCGTGGCATATTCATTTTTTTGATTTTGTATGAAGTGATAGAGGTGCTTGTGTATAGAATGCCATTGAGTGTAATACGCGGGGCGACCACTATGATCTATGTTAGTATAGGGTATATATTAGCCACGTCATTCACAAGCCTACTTACAGGGGTGGAGTTTATTTACACAAGCGGGACAACACTATCCAGTAACGCACGTGCCAGTAGAGAGAGGGCTAGTCAAAACACGCTCAAAACTGGCGTGTGTTTGTCCTCAAGTCTTGGATGTTTAAGTGTCTACCTAAAAAAAAAACAGACAAGTACGTCGGACTCGGGTTTGGTACTAAGATTTTAACGCTTTTCCGAAGTGTTTTAAGTTGTCCAGTGTTAGCAGATCCCTGCTATCAAGCAAAACGTACGCGGTGTGGGGTCATATTATATTGGCCTCTGAAATCTACAGACAGACATAAAAAAATAAGATTTTGAGAATTTTCTGAGTGGTTCTGCTATAAGAACTATCTTCATACGAAATTTCAAGTTTCTAGGACAACTGGAAGTACCCTTTAGGTTTTTGGGGTACGGCAGTTTGTATGGAAACGACCTTTTTAATGACTGTATCTTTTGAATGCGTTGACTGAGAAGTTTGATTTTTTCACAGCTTCTAGGGACTGCAGGCTTGAGTATTCGATATTAATTTCAGCATGCTACCTCCACGCGTTCCAGAGAAAAAGGGCCTTGACAGACAAACAGACGGACAACAAAGTGATCCTAATACAAGGGTTCCGTTTTTTCCTGTTTAAGTACGGAACCCTAAAAAACTAGACACTTAGTATAACTACATATAAGTATGTACTTACCTATTTATCAATCCAAAAATGAATGCGTTTGGTTCCAGCATACATCGAGTCGCCGTTCATCTTCTGCATGGGCGAGCAACTCTCGCGCATGTACGTGCTGCTGCCGCTCGTGCGCACGCTGCAGCACATGGGGCGCCTGCGCAGGAAGGGCAAGTTCCGCTACCGCCTGCGCGACATGCGGCACGACAACATCGCCGCCAACAAAGTCATGGGATAAATAAATGTACTCTTTTGGCAATTTACGTTGCCAATAAAATAGTCTATGCATATACAAGCATAAACTTATATATTGCCCAACACACAGTAATAGGTATGCACTTTACATGGCAAGTCAGTAATTTAAAGTTCACAGGTAATTATTATAACTAATAATATAATACGACCAGGCGGGGGACGCGGGGAGTCTATTTATGAAAGGACTCTACACAATCAAGTGTTTATTGGAAATAAAAGTTGAGAAAAACCAAGTTTTATGACAAGTCCTTAAAAGGGATCTTGGTCGGCTATGAACCGAATGGTTCTAAGGTGTGGGAAGTGGTAGATGAACAGTTTGTAAAAGTCAGAAGTGTGATTTTGATGAGATTAATTTCTTATCAAGTGTCTGAAGGAAATACGTCTGAAAATTCCAGCATTAAAAACTCTGACGGGCTTACTGAGAAGCCAAGTGATGGTTCTAACGAGAACTGTGATAATTCTGATTACCTGAAACAAACGGAAAATACCTCGTTAGGTCCCCAAGGCAACGCTTCCCGTTCCCGGCCTCGTGACTTAGAAATGCTGATGCGACTTGTTACAATGTCGCCACACTCTTAATTAAACGTGAGCTCCGGGTAAACGTTGAATCTACACAAGCAAGCATGTAAAGTAAAGAAATTAGGTACCATTTGAATCCTGTCCTACTGAAGAATCTTTTCACAATAAAGACGTTGTGATGTCCGGCTACAAAGTTGTCTACGGCATTTTATTATGCGAGCGTTCTACGTTATACGGAGGGTCCAGCACGACTTTACGAATGCTGCGTAACGTTACGGTTATAGATCGAGATATCGAGATCGAGAAACCTCATACTATATTTAAAGTTCCAAATACGCTCACGGGCGGGCGCTGTTCTAAACTTCATACAAACTCTACAACGTTTACTATTCGATTTTACGTGACGCAGGTTTCGAAAAGTCGTGCTCGACCCTCAGACACACGATTATAAGTTTGTCATTGTCTCTACTTCTCAATGTGGACACACGTATTACTTAACTTAAAATAGCCCTTTTCAATGGTTGCGTATGTTTTGTGTTTAATTTTTCATGGATGCTGCTCGCTGGTACGGTCAAGTGCAAAAATATGTATCGAATTAATCCAACACAACAAAAATACCACAACCTTAATTCGCTAACATAAGAGCCATGGGACATATTTTTGAGTAAATTGTATGCACCCAAATTTTTGCACTTGAGTGTACTTGCTGAAATTTTGACAGGAAAAGGGTTACAATACAATGGTAGGTGATTTACGTTTATTTATTTATAAATTATTTTACTATCAATTCTTCCAGCTTTAGGAGCATTTTTAGGGTTTCGAAGCCAAAATGGCAAAAAGGAACCCTTATAGTTTCGTCATGTCCGTCTGTCTGTCTGTCTGTCTGTCTGTCTGTCTGTCCGCGGCATAGCTCATAGACTATTGGTACTAGAAAGCTGTAATTTTGCATAGGTATATATACATATTAATTAGGCCGACAAAGTGCTGGGATAAATTAAAAAAAATTTTTTTTTTAGTATGTACTTACCTCCCTACACGTAAAGTGGGGATGATTCTTTTATTTCTCGCATACCCCATAGTGTGAGGTATCGTTGAATAGGTCTTTCAAAAATATTAGAGGTGCTCACAGATCATTTTTCGATAAAGTTATTCGTTTGCGAAATATTTAGCTTTGAAGTGCTCATTTTTGTTGGACTCCAGTGCCCCCCCCCTACCAGAGAAACTGTTATATTTGGAAATGTGAAAAAAATCAGAGCAGTAGCGCATATAGTGAATTTAAAGGGAAAACTATCGGAGATAAGCAGGCTTTAGAGGTTTGGGAGTAATAGCTTATTATGTGTGTCTATGTCGTTAACCGATATAAATTGACCCCACACTGCGTACAGTTTGCGTTGGAGTAGGGCTCTGCTAACACTGGTTTCCAATAGGCGTGATGAAAATACTTTTAAATTAGGTATCTATGATAGGGCTTTTTGGTAATGGCTTAGGAACCCTATCCTGGGCGTGTCCGATACGCTCCTGCCCGGTTTTTATAATTGACTTGCGAACCACCGCGGATTCGTACGGGTGCAATGTAGATAAATGTGGTGTCAGTGTAGAGTGATTTTTTATATGTGAAAGTCAATTATTATGTCCATAAGGTAGTATTTAATTCAATAAGGACAAATATCGTACCTATCTGTCTAAATTGCTTTCCAAACTCCTCAATATTTTAAAACATTAAAATTGTTATAGAAAGCTATACCTACCTATCCGTATACATAATATAGAAATATCCCATCGCTGACTCTTTTGTAGTCCTAATAAAGAGAAACAATTCCTATATTTCCTATTTTTTGTACAATAAAGTGTTTACTTACTTACTTACTTACAATTCCATCATTAAAAAAAAAACCTTAAAATTCCATCATGATCAATACATTATGGGCTATACGAATTTTAGTGGACTGTATTTTGCTAACTTTAAATAACGACAATTATACGCGACAAATTACTCGAAATTAAGTATGATTCAAAAGAAACGATACGAAAACGATAGGAATGAAAGTGCTTACTCACGTACCTTGGTCTCCTCCATTCAGGGATTAATAGGACCCTGGTCAGGATTGGCACATTAGCTACTTACAAGTGCACGAGCTCGAATTACCATCTTTTTCGCCTCTGAAACCTTCGCTGACACTGTCCCCAACGATTTGTTAGATGAATTTTCCGATATTTTTATTTTCTTGTATAAAAATTTTCGATCGCCTTCTTTCCCTGTAGAAAATTTTCCGAGAGCCTTTTTTCCCTGTAGACATATTTTCTGATATATTTATTTTCTTGTATAATAATTTCCGAAGGCCTTCTTTCCCTATAGGCATATTTTCTGATATATTTATTTTATTGCATAAAAAATTCCGATCGCCTTCTTTTCCTGTATTTTTTTTCAACATACGCAAAATTTCGTAGTTGTTCATTTTACTAGGGGCACATTACAAATTCCCTGTCGTCTCTTTTTTCCTAATCAGAGTTGCAAAAGCGCTTGGTCGATGCAACTTGTGACCAAAGGGCTGGCAGTTTTCTCTCTCAAAGAATCATTTTACATGTTACAACTTTTAAAAAGTTAATGCAGCGGGAAAAAAACCGGCCAAGTGCGAGTCGAACTCGACAAGATTTTAACGCTTTTACCCAATGTTTTAAATGTCCAGTGTTAGCAGAGCCCTGCTCCTAAGCAAAATGTACACAGTGTGGGGTCAACTTATATTGGTCATGAAATCTAGAGACAGACATAAAAATTGAAGATTTTGAGACTTTTCGGAGTGGTTGTGCTATAAGAGCTACCTTCATACCAAATTTCAAGTTTCAAGGACAACTGGAAGTACCCTTGAGGTTTTCAAAGTACGGCAATTTGTACGGAAACGACCTTTTTAATGACTGTATCTTTTGATTGCGTTGACTTAGAAGGTTGATTTTTCACAGCTTTAAGGAACCGCAAGCTTGAGTATTTGATATTAATTTCAGTATGCTACTTCCACGCGTTCCAGAGAAAAAGGGTATTGACAGACAGACAGACAAACAGACAGACAGACAACAAAGTGATCCTATAAGGGTTCAGATTTTTCCTTTTGAGGTACGGAACCTTGGAATTTGATTCGTTTCTTTTTCTCCTAGCAGGAATTAGAAATCCATTTCCATTCGCCTAGGTAAGGACGGCTTCTTCTTTTAAAATTATGCGTGAAAATATTAGGTGCCTCCCGGGTTCTGTTTATAAATAAATAATTATAAATATCATGAGACATTTTACACCAATTGACCTAGTCCCAAACTAGGCAAAGCCTGTACTACGGGTACTAAATAAATGAATATGGGTACTTATGGGTATGTATATGAAAAGCGAGAATTCCTGAGCATGTTTGAGAATAGTACTTTTTGATATAAGTGCGCCAAGAATGTCATTATGCACGAGTCCCGAGGTGTCTAGGCCCGAGCCGCAAGGCGAGGGTCGAGCGAGACTCGGGACGAGTGAAAAAGACACTACCGCACGTGTACCAAACGACGCTTTTTAATACATTTGTGAAAAAATTACAACGAGGAGGTGAGCCGCCAGCGGCGCCTTGGAAACGCACTAGTACTAAAAAAAATATTCCATACAAAATTGTAAACATGGTCACAAGCGAATAAGGATTTTTGACTCTAGTAAAATGAACGACTACGAAATTTTGCATATGTTGAAAAAAATTACAGGGAAAGACGGCATTCGGAATTTTTTATACAAGAAAATAAATATATTAGAAAATATATCTATAGGGAAAGAACGCCTTCGGAAATTATTATAAAAAGAAAATAAATATATCAGAAAATTTGTCTATAGGGAAAGAAGGCGATCGGAAATTTTTATGCAAGAAAAAGAAAAAAACAGACAATTTGTCTACAGGGAAAGAAGGCGATCGGAATTTTTTATACAACAAAACAAAAATATCGGAAAATTCATCTAACAAATCTCCCCAACTTATCACAACGCCAGAGTGAATAAGCACTATATTAAATACTTCTTATGTACATATGAGATAGAACGAGCGACTTTTACATTTAAATACGATATTTTTAATCCGTCCGTTATGGCGGTCGAAACGAGAACTTAACTTTCGTCGCGCACACAGGAAGTAGTGTTGCCCTATGCTAAGCGGAAGTTTACTACAAAAATACGAATGTTGCTATGCCAATAAAGGCCGACAAATAAATAGTTTAACAAACGAATGCCAAAGTTGAACAGTTACGAGAGCTGTTTGATAAGTACCCGTTTTCAAATGTTATTCTTATCACTGGCTGAAAATATGTATACGAAGGTTTTAATGCATCCTTTATGGGTCAGAAAAGGTAAAAATATATTCTTTAGCATTCTTTTGTTTTTTTTCGTTTAACGGCTGTTGAAGGTCGGAATTCGATTTCAATTTGCAAATATGGAGAAAGAACAGTTTCGTTTGTAATTCCTTTTCTGTTTTTGGAAGGAAAACCATGTGAAGAGATAAAAGTAGAAGAGAATAGAAGGTGTTTACAAGGATAATACACCTTCTATGACAACTATCAGATATTGGTATAACGAATTCAAACGGGGCAGAACATCCGTCTTTAACGAAGACTGTTCAGGCCGCCCTATTGAGGTGACTACGGAACAGATGGTCAAGAAAATTTAAAATATCGTATTAATCGAGCGCCGAATAAAGCTTAGAGAAATTGTTGACACTATTAATGTTTCAATCGAGTGGGTACAATATATTTTAAAAAACAAATTAGGGATGAAAAAGGTATCTGCGGGATGGGTGCCGCGTTTGCTCACAGAGGAACAAAAGCTTATCCGAGTGACCACTTCGAAGCAACGTTTAGCAAAGTATGGAAGCAATTCTGATGAATTTCTGCTTCGTTTTGTGACTGGACGAAACGTTGATTCATAACCATACCCCAGAAAATAATAAACAGTCAGAGCAGAGGATCTTAAAATGCTAATCGGCTCCAAAGAAAGCAAAGACCGTCCCATCGGCCGGAAAGGTCATGGCGACCGTTTTTTGGGACTCACAAGGAATCATACATAATGATTACTTACAAAAAGAAAAACGATAACAGGGCAATACTACGAAAATTTCTTGAGCGAATTTTATTCTGTTTAAAGGAATGAACGACCCCAATTAACAAAGAAAAAAGTTCTTTTCCACCACGACAACGCACCAGCTCACTCGTCCACAATCGCAGGGGCAAAATTAGAAAAATTACACCATGAATTGCTACCTTATTCACTCTATTCTCCAGACTTAGCCCCATACGGCTTTTTTTAATTCCCAAACCTAAAAAAATGGCTCAGCGGAAAGAGATTTGCGTCAAATGAAGAGGTCATTGCCGCCACAGAGGCCTATTTCGACGACTTTCCGAAATCTTATTTTTTGGGTGGCTTATTAAAGCTAGAATACAGCTGGAACGAGTTTATAGAGCTAAAAGGTGACTACGTAGAAAAATAAATATACGTGTCCAAAAAATACATGTTTTTTTTTTCAAAACACGGGTACTTATCAAACAGCCCTCGTATATTTCAAAGGAATAAGACAGCATTTTCAATGAAAGCTGTCATTCGGTTTGACTTCATCCGACACCTTTAACAATTTGTCGTCATCTACACTTCTACACTAATAATATAATATTATAAAGAGGAAAGATTTGTACCTATTTTTGTATGTTTGTAATGAATAGGCTCAAAAAGTACTGGGCCGATTTAAAAAATTCTTTCACCAATCGAATGCTACATTCTTCCAATTTGACATAGGCTACATTTCATTTTGAAAAAAATTAGGGATCCTTGGTAAAATTTGAACAATGTAACCGAAGGTGTAGAAAAATGAGTCTTAAAATGTCTTTCGTCGAATGCGCTGCCGAAACTATTAGCGATAGAACAAAATAATGTACAACAATATTGAAGAACATCATAATGTCTACAAAAAACTCCGCGGTAGCATATGTCCAACTATTGTAGTTATGTCACTTCAACAACTTTTTTCATTTGATTAATAGTATTACCTATAGATGGAGAACAAGAGGCAACTATATTTTATCCTTTCTAACACCTTCAAATTACATTATCATGATACTCGGGACTTAATCGCGTAAAAAACTTTTACCTTCAAATTGCCATAAGACAGAAAGATACATAATTATCTATATAATCTGTTGCGTCGAAATTGAGCGAATGTGTCCATTTTTACAAAATAATGACAGCTTAGTTATAGCATTCAATAGTGATGTGTATTTTTATTATCGATAATATAAGTTTTAAAAATAATACATCATCATCATCAGCAGCAGCATTTGTGACGTCACGGTGAAATTCCTCAAGGATCGGCGCTCGGAAATTGCTTGTTTTTGGTCTTCGTAAATGACCTTCCATCATCCATTTCGACTGGTTTATCAGTGCTGTTTGCTGACGATACTACAGTGGTTGTGAGTGCCCGCACGTACGAACAGCTTGCTGAGAAGATAGGGAAGGCTTGTCAGCAATTTAAAAAATGGTTCACAGTCAACGGCCTACTGCTTAACGTTGCTAAATCAAACGTAATTATTTTCTCTGGCCGTAGTGTTGACTTGCCTCCTTGTCTGATTAGCGGCCCGATGCCATTTTGCAGCGAATCTAGGTTCCTTGGTTTCACGATTGACTCGAATCTAAACTGGAAGTACCACGTTGACGGGGTGTGTGGCAGACTGAGTGGTGCAGTCTTTGCGTTGCGAAAACTTAAACCCCTTATCTCTGACGATGCCTTGAAGCAAGTATATTATGCCCATTTCCACTCCCTGATGTCGTATGCCACAATTTTATGGGGAAACTCAACTGACGCCAATAGAGTCTTGATGCTGCAGAAGGTGCCATACATATATTAGCTGGAGTCAAACCTAGGCACTCGGGAACTTTTCGTGACGCACAAATTCATGACGCACTACTCACTATACCTGTTTGAAGTCATAATGTTTAGGAGTACTCTGGAAGTATACTTTAGGTTTTCAAAGTACGGCAATTTGTATGGAAACGACCTTTTTAATGACTGTATCTTTTGATTGCGTTGACTTAGAAAGTTGATTTTTTCACAGCTTCAAGGGACCGCAAGCTTAAGTATTTGATGAACTAAAAAACAATTACTTTGCTCACCCGCGACCACTAATGACAAATAGTTATATCTGTGCGGCAAATGTATGTTTCCATGCAACACCTCCACCTCCACTGCTACACGAATCAACACATGCCACACAGACCCAACTATCACCACCACCACTATACTAAACGCTGACGCGTTTCGGCACTCTCCACGAGGCCATTTACGAAGCACAACAACAACCGCTCAACATGCCACCACTTCCACTACTGACATATGTAAACCATGTACTCAACTTAGTTAGTGACAAAACCAACGTACCCACTAATATTTTATAAATTCCAAACTACCCTTTTATGTAAGTCCTAAACTACCCTTTTTTAAGAAATGAATTCCAAACTACCCTTTTTATTTTTATTTTTAATCTACGCCAGGTACCCCGTTATTTTTAACCGAGTACGGTAAAAAGAGAAGTCATGTTCTCATTATTACTATGACACATTATTAAAATTAGAACCAAGTCAGAACAGTAGAAGTAGATTAAAAATAAAAATAAAAAGGGTAGTTTGGAATTCATTTCTTAAAAAAGGGTAGTTTAGGACTTACATAAAAGGGTAGTTTGGAATTTATAAAATATTAGTGGGTACGTTGGTTTTGTCACTAACTAAGTTGAGTACATGGTTTACATATGTCAGTAGTGGAAGTGGTGGCATGTTGAGCGGTTGTTGTTGTGCTTCGTAAATGGCCTCGTGGAGAGTGCCGAAACGCGTCAGCGTTTAGTATAGTGGTGGTGGTGATAGTTGGGTCTGTGTGGCATGTGTTGATTCGTGTAGCAGTGGAGGTGGAGGTGTTGCATGGAAACATACATTTGCCGCACAGATATAACTATTTGTCATTAGTGGTCGCGGGTGAGCAAAGTAATTGTTTTTTAGTTCATAAATATGGACCTCCGCAAAGTAACGCCTGATTCAATAAATTAAGTATTTGATATTAATTTCAGCACTCTAGCTCCACGCGTTCCAGAGAAAAAGGGTCTTGACAGACAGACAGACAGACACACAGACAGACGGACAACAAAGTGATCCTATAAGGGTTCCGTTTTTCCTTTTGAAGTACGGAACCCTAAAAAAATAGCCAAATTCGTGACGGGTTTATTATGCCTTCGGCTTCTTAACCCATCTTAGAGTACTTACTTATAATATGTGTGTAGATAAAGGTAATGTACGCAACTCTACATAATTAGGCCTTAAAACACTCGTGTGATCCTATTATGAAACTCAGCTTCGCCTCGTTTCATAAAAACAGACTCGTGTTTTAAGGACCCTCATTATGTATCAGTTGCATAATAGTAGTTTATGCAACTGCTACATAATGCAAACTGCATCATACCTATACCTGTCACGAAATTAACTGTTTTATTTATTGTAAAAAAAAAAATGTTACATTATTATTTATACATGTCGGACTGAACTCGACTTATATACGTGAGTGATCCGTTTTATTTCACTATGATTGTAGATTACGTTGGTTTTCAAATTTGCAACATTGAATTCGACATCGAAAAGTCATTACGACATCGAATTCGATGTCGTAATGACTATTACTTTACTGCTGGTGATAGTGGGTGGTGCTGGGGCTCGCGCTGTCGGCGAGAAGACGACGGCGTACTGAAATGCTGGTCATTTTCTACGGTTTCTGAACTCATTATAGACGACTTATGATATGTGTGTAGATAAACAACTATACATATAATGCAGCCTACATTTCAGTCAAACGTCAGTTCTCAGGAAACATTCACTTCGGCATAGGTACTAAATGCTTTTATTAAATGCCTTTTCTCCCTAAAAGCTACATTAAGTGAAAGTCTGTTAAGTACATCTATCGATTTGATTAAATAATTTTGTGCTGTGTGCGAGCTAGCGCGCGCACCGCCCCAACATTGGGCGGTTGCCACCTCGTTGCCACCTGCTGCCACCTGCTGCGCCGCCCTGGACAGGGCAGTCGTCTGCTACCACCGCCGCCATCGCACGCTTGGTGGCGCCAAAAACTCTGACACTCGCGTGAAAAGTTAGACAACGACACAATCGTTTGTTTTTGAGTTACTTTTACCGTGCAAGCACTAGGAAACAAGGCACTCTGGATACCCGCCAGTGATAAGATGAAACGCTCGCGTGTTTATTTAAAGTACAAACAGGAAAGAAAAAATGCTAGGCGCTTGAAGAAAGAGAAGAAACCGAAATTAACAAATAAAGTATTTGAGAGTGAGTCCACGATCGCGAAAAATTCTAAAAAAAAGGGAAATCTTCTAGTTTCCTTGCCCATTAAACAGTGAGTAGTTTCAGAACACTTTAGTTTATATGTAAAAAACCGGCCAAGTGCGAGTCGGACTTGCGCACGAGGGTTCCGTAGAAAGATTTTAACGCTTTTTAACCGACTTCAAAAAAAGGAGGAGGTTCTACGTTCCACTGTATGGTATATATATATTTTTTTGTATGTTCATCGATTACTCCGTCAATTGTAGACCGACTTTCAAATTTTTTTTTATTTGATAGGCTATACTCCTGAGGTGGTCCTAATGTCACCAAGTCATCTGATGATGGGATCCCAGGGAGATCGAGAGCAACTCTCAAATTTTACAGGCACGTACTATGTGTTTCATGTATTTTCTAAGGTTATTCAAGTATTTGCGTCTGGTAGTCATCATCTCATGATGATGAGCTGATGATGGAAGGTACAACTCCTTAGCGGTTAGGAGTTGGAGGAGAATTCTGAAAGAGTTAAATCAACGTAAAATTGTGAAATAAAAATCTTTTAACAAAAAAGTAAAACCGCCTTCAAAAAAAAAACCCTTAGAAAAAAAACGTAATTATTTTAGAGGATTATTTTACGTTTTTTTCTAAGGTTTTTCCCAGTGTTTTAAGAAGTCCAGTGTTAGCAGAGCCCTGCTCCTAAGCAAAATATACGCATTGTAGGGTCAACTTATATCGGTCTCCGAAATCTACAGACAGACATAAAAATTTAAGATTTTGAGACTTTTAGGAGTGGTTGTTCTATAAGAGCAACCTTCATACCAAATTTCAAGTTTCTAGGAAAATTCATTAAAAAGGCTATTTCTATACAAATTGCCGAAATCTGAAAACCTAAAGGGTACTTCCAGTTATCCTAGGAACTTGAAATTTGGTATGAAGGTAGCTCTTATAGCACAACCACTCATAAAAGTTTCAAAATCTTACATTTTTATGTCTGTCTGTAGATTTCACAGACCAATATAAGTTGACCCCACACTGTGTACATTTTGCTTAGGAGCAGGGCTCTGCTAACACTGGACTTTTTAAAACACTGGGGAGAAACGTTAAAATCTTTCTACAGAACCCTCGTGCGCGAGTCCGACTCGCAATTGGCCGGTTTTTTTATTTTTATATTAGATTAGGTACTTACATTTTCCAAAAAACATAATTAAGAAATTCACAACAGGACCGTCAATTTAAAAGAAACAATCAGCGAGCAGGCCGTTGATTTCGGAACGTTCCATCCTTTTCCCAAAACACCCGTTCCAAAATAACAGTTTCCTAAATGCCAAAAGACCCGTTTCTCATAGCATCAGTGCCCTAAGCACGACTTGTCGAATCCTGCGTTACGTTACGGTTATCGTATCGAGATCTAGAAATCTCATACTAAATTTTAGTTCCAAATACGCTCACGGGCGGGCGCTGTTCCAAACGTCATACAAACTCGTTATAGTTTACTATTCGATTTTACGTGACGCAGGATTCGACAAGTCGTGCTTAAGGCACAAGGTGTGTCAAAACATTCGGTTCTCATTGCCTTCGTAAGCCAAAAGATCCGTCTCATCAGTTAACAAGTGACCAGTGTAAAGTTTTATCTAGGATCATTTAGGAAAAGGGAATGGAGGAGAGGATGGAAACGGATGTTTTGGGAAACGGACATCAAGACAAACGTTTCTCTTGGGAGAAGCACATTTTGGGATACACTAATCTTTAAAAGGATTATTTAAGAAAAGGTGGTGACGGGGACGGATGTTTTGTTAACGGATGTTTTGGGAAACGGACAGAACGTTCCGAAAGGCATTATTACTTAGGCCAGGAAGTAGGCAACTGTTGGTTGAGTACATAGAGTAATATAATATACGGGGAATAGAGCACCCTCTCAGCGGAAAAAATGTCACCCTCAACCAGACTCTACAGCAGCGCCATCTTTTATCTGTCATAGTCGACAGAACAGATTTCATAACACACACACACACTCGCAAGCTCGGACACACGCGCGCGGGCGCACACACGTACGCGGGTGCACACACGCGCGCACACCCACACACGCACGCGCGCGCACACACACGAATTATGTGTACACACTCTTATTAGATTAGACATTATGAAGAATTCAAACTCAAAATTTAAAATCGTTTATTTCGTAAATTATACATTTAAAGCGTCCAAATTTACGCCGCAACGTCCAATACACACGAACTGGCACTAATAAAACGGAGGAGCTGAAAATCGACTTTACGTATTTACTAGTGGACAATTAACGAAATAACAGTTAAACACTGCGCATTTTCTTAAAAACAGAAAGCCGCTGGGCGCTGTATGCTGTATGACGTTTACTTGAATCCGAAAATTTTGAAGGGATGTAGTAGGTGTACCAAAAACCGTTTTTTTCTTCTTCTTTGCATGAAGATAAATTTTGCAATTTTTTTAACAGAAGCACAAGTAATAATTTTTGATTGAAAATGTAATTCGGTTCGATATTTTTTCATAAAATTTTGCAATATATGATGAAAAAAAATAAACCGTACTTTTTTTAAACCCACAGCAATGATTAACGCACTAACTACTAAAAAGTAAAAAAAATGAAAATAATCGATTTATTGATTATTTTTGTTTTTTTTTTTTTATTTTTATGAAACATTCATAGAATGAAATTCAACATACAATGACAATGCAAAGAAAAATTCGTTAAGCAGCTGGACCAAAGAGCTGGAGCTGGAGCAGCTGGAGCAGCTGGGTCCAGCTGCTTAACGAATTTTTCTTTGCATTGTCATTGTATGTTTACTAAAAAGTAGCTTACACAGGTAAGAGATGGCGCAGCTAAAAACTTCAACTGTCAAATACAGGTAACTTTCCTCCCCCTGGTTGAGTTTTAGATTTAACGGAAGAGTTTGCGAGTTCGTTAAATAATACAAAGTCAGAAATTTATGTTCCGGCCGTGGCAAATATATAGTGTTTTTTCTGATAAATCAGGAACGAAACAACAAAAAACTGTTTTACTTGTTTGGAAGTATAGTTTGTAATGGATTAGGTCGGATATTTTCCAACAGATGGTGCTAGCAAGGTCAGGATTCAATCGTCAATCGCGCAGTTACGATTTTTCTGAAAAATCATAAGTTTTAAGTTTCGAACAATTAAAAAGCATGAATCACTGAAGTATAATGATTTTGATTTGTTCACAGAAATGCAGTACTTACCAACTTTGTTGATTAGTTGTATAAAGCTTGAACCTTTATTTTTGACCGAGCAAACGAAGTGGCCGAGCATCTCCTTTTAAGCTTGGACAGAAAATGCTTCCGTAATTATGCCTGTCCGTCAGCTGTCTGTCCGGCTGTATGTTTTCTACAGGTGGCATTTCTTAATCGAGTCTCGTGAAAATTTGTGAGCTGGGGGTCGATTTTTGAGACTCACTTTGTGAATAAATTCTCGTCCATGACATTGATATCACTATTTGAAAAAACCCTTTTTTTATGTCATACTCGTCTTTTATTAACATGCTGCTAATTTAAGTTTCTGTCATAGACAAGCGTGTCAACGTAGTAGGTTGAGGTTAGATGTCACTGTCAGTGGTCAAGAAGTCACTCAGTGATCTCGTTTACGAGTGGGTTTGGGCATTCTTATTTGATATCATAGGCATGAAAATTTTAGTCACCAGTTAGATTACAAAATACGAACTTTTTTTAGAAATCAGTGAATTTAGTGACCGGGTGAGATTCAGAAATTGACCCCCAGGTTCGTTAATTAAGTACACATTATTTTTGTGGACCCATTTTATTTATTTATTTTTAATAAAAAAAAAAACAAAAAATGTTCAAAAATTACTCGCTCTTCGTGAAATTTTGTGTTCGGTCCGATAATCTAAAATGTACGAGGGCTGTTTGATAAGTACCCGTTTATGGAAAAAAAAACATTTTTTTTTGTGTGCATTCATTTATTTTTCTACGTAGTCACCTTTTAACTCTATACATTTGTTCCACCTATACTCAAGCTTCAATAAACCACCCAAAAAGTATGATTTTGGAAAGTCATTAAAATAGGCCTCTGTGGCGGCAATGACTTCGTCATTTGATCCAAATCGCTTGCCACCGAGCCATTTTTTTAGGTTGGGAAACAAAAATAAATCGCATGGGGCCAAATCTGGAGAATACGGGGGGTGAGACAATAGTTCGTAGCGTAACTGTGCTAATTTAGCTGTCACAACTCTGGACGAATGAGCCGGGGCGTTGTCGTGATGAAACAGTACTTTTTTCTTTTTTAAATGGGGTCGTTTGTCCTTCAACACGGCGTCAAATTCATCCAATAAATTGGCATAGTACTGCCCTGTTGCCATGACCTTTCCAGCCGATGGGACGGTTTTTGTTTTCTTTGGAGCAGGTTCACCCGGTAAAATCCACTGCTTCGACTGCTCTTTCATTTCCGGGGTGTAGTGGTGGACCCACGTTTCGTCCACGATCACGAAACGACGCAGAAACTCCTTCGGGTTACGTTTGAACACGGCCAAACACTGCTCCGAAGTAGTCAGTCGGTTTCGTTTTTGCTCCTCCGTGAGTAAACGCGGCACCCACCTCGCCGATACTTTCTTCATACCCAATTTTTCTTCTAATATGTGTTGTACCCTCTCGATTGAAACGTTTACAGCATCAACGATTTCTCGAAGTTTAATTCGGCGGTCGGCTAAAACGATATTTTCAATTTTCTTAACCATATCGTCTGTAGTCACCTCAACTTGGCGGCCTGGGCGATCCTCATCAAGGACGGTTGTTCTCCCCCGCTTAAACTCGTTATACCAATATCTGACGGTTGTCATAGAAGGAGCACATTCATGGTAAACCGCTTGCATTCTTACTTTTATTTCATCACATGTTTTTCCTTCCAAAAATAAGAATCTAATTACAGACCGATACTGTTCTTTCTCCATTTTAACAATTTTAAGTTCACGCTTTCACTGAATCGTTTTTAAAATGAGAAAAAAAACAAAAAAATGGCATTTTTTTTTCAATTTTCCCGCCTCTGAAAAATGGCTTAAAAAGGTGGTATACTTATTTGCGTTCAGTGATATTAATATATTTAGAAAACGGGTACTTATCAAACAGCCCTCGTAAATATCTAAAACTAACTTAAAAATTACAGATCTAAAAATAAACCACTTCCAGTGGGCAACGTTCCCAAAATGCTGGCGGCATTGCCACGTTGAATGGCAATGCTAAGCCTTTGAGCCAAATACAGGCCAGCATTTTGGGTACGTGTTTCGCTGACCAGGCGCCCAGAAAGATCTTTAAAGATCTTTCGGGCTCCCGGTCCCCACCCAATGTTTCGACCCCAAAAGGAAACCCTTAAAGGAAATATGTACCCGCTGTCGAGGGTACTATATTTGCACCTTTCAAGGGTCTCTGCGGATTCCGCCGCTGCGCCAGCCCTATTGCTAGTCTCTGGAATATGGGACGGCGCAAGGGTGTCTACGCACGTGGCGTCCTATACCAAAGGCCGTCCACACTTCCACGCCACCAGAGTCATTCCGTCAGGTCTTTTACCATCGTCACGCATGAGGCCACAAGGTTCTAGAATGGCCGCACAATGGGCGGCAGTAAAAGCCCGACGGATGATGTCATTAAGGCTGGAGTGACGGGGAATTCTTCCTGCACTTTTGGAACATGACAAACCGTTGTGACCGAGCCGATCAACAGGAGCACCACAGTGGCAGCATGAGGCGCCCAAGCGGAGTGATGCTGCAATCCTAAATGCGGAAGTATCTATCAAGGTACCAGTGTGTGGTGAAGGGAGAGCCTGAAGCCACAAACCAGATTCCCAGTCAGCTACGGCTAAGAGACGGGCTCGATCTGCGGAGCTTAAGCACGTTTGAATAAGTTGTCTCCGTACTTGCTCGCTAAGCGGCCCGTCCCACAGCCTCTGTGATGAAGTGGTTTGGGGGAACTCTGTGTTTGGGGTAGCTAACAGCCACGCGTTCTTGGCTTCATCCAAAAAGGTTATGTCGACTTTGTTCATAGAAGACGCTAAAATTCTTTCGACTAAAACTTGTGAACTACGAGGGGCGGCTGATAAGTAATCTCCTTGGTCAGAAATATATACAAAAATAATGCTGGCTGGTATGGATTTATATTTGTTTTGTTATTCTATTTTCAAAATGTATTACATTCATTTATTTATTGCATCACGTTTATTTGTCTCCTACAATTGTTTCAAACATGTCGGTAGAAAAAGTGAAAATGGATAAAATCGAGCAGCGTGCGGTGATTAAGTTTTTGACTAAAGAAGGGAATACGCCTTCGGAGATCAGACAGCGTATACATGTTACGTGTGTTTGGCAGTTCGTGTTCTTCCGAATTTGTTATAAAGTTTTGGTCAAAGCCGTTTAAGTTAGGCCGTGAGAGCCTGGAAGATGATCCTCGTAGCGGAAGACCAGTTTCGGCCGTCACCGACGAAAATGTAGCCAGGGTGAAAAAAAATATATTAGAAGACCGACGAGTGAAGCAGTGGGAGATAGCTAGAGATGTAGGCGTCAGTAAAGAGCGAGTCAATAAAATAATTCATGAGCATTTGAACATGTCCAAGGTTAGTGCACGTTGGGTCCCCAGAATGTTGACTGCATTTGACATGGAGAGGCGTGTCAAATGTTGCGAAGAGTTTTAGGACATGAGTCGAGGGAAAGAGGAAGAAATAATTTCTAGAATTGTAACATGTGATGAGACTTGGATTCGACAATGGGACCCGGAAAGTAAGCAAGAGTCGTTACAGTGGAAATTTAAGGATGAGAAGCCGCCTCGGAAATTCAAGGTCTGTCCATCGGCAGATAAACTTATGGCTACAATCTTTTGGGACACAGAAGGGATTTTGCTGATAAATTATTTACCGAAGAAAACTACGATGAATGCTGATTATTACTCAAAACTTACTATATCAACTAAGAGAGACAATAAAAGAAAAACGGCGAGGTAAACTAAGCAAAGGAATTCTGATTTTGCACGATAACGCACCAGTGCATACCGCCCGCACAACGAAGCTAGCAATTAAAGACAATGGCTTCGAAACCATTGACCACCCCCCTTATAGTCCAGATTTAGCCCCCTGTGACTATTTTCTGTTTAAACTTCTCAAGAAAGACCTCAGGGGACGAAGGTTTATGACCGATGACGAAATGAAGGCTGCGGTTACTGACTTTTTTGACGACAAACCGAAAGATTTTTTTTTAATGGCTTAAAAATTAGCTACGACAGTCTTTTGTTTCATTGTTAGGTAGATTACTTTTCAGCCGCCCCTCGTATGTGCCGAGGACAAGAACGCGGGCAGAGCAACACCAGAAATTGACCTGATGCCTAGTCCTCCTAATCTGACTGAAAGCGAGGCTTGTAGCCACTCTCGCTCTTCTAAATTGATATTTAACATTGTCGCCAAAGTGTTTTTTATGATGTTGTCCAAATTTTGAAGGAGCTCTGAATGCTTCCATAGTTGACAACAACGTACTATATACGTAAATTTAGGAACAAAAAGACAAAACCGAATAATAGTAAAAGCCATATGTGTGTTAATTTTTGCCAAGCGGTCTGAACAATGCAAAAAATACTGATTTTTTCTTCAATGAAGATGGGGAAAAATTCGTCGAGGACAGGAGAGCCTAGTAAACGCAGTGAATATTTATCGGTGATGGCTATGTTGGGTGCTAATTGATTAAAATTTTGAATTACTGAATCTTTCGCAGGGAAAGTGTCCGAAACAAAAAGTACACTCTTTGAAAAATTTAATTCAAGGCCGATCGCACGGAACTCATCTATTAAAAAGGCAAGATCGTTGTAGACTGTGTCTGCGTCACTACCCAGAGTCCCATCATCCAAATACCAGATATTAAGCTTAGACTGAAGACGTTGAATAATGGGATGAATGGCGAGGCTACAGCTGGGCCGAGAGGGTCTCCTTGCTGACATCCAACCGCAGATAGGATTTCATTGCTACAATACGTTAATTTAGAGGGAAAGCCGTAGCATTGCCAAAGGAAGTTGTATACACTTGGAATTTTGTCCTTAATTTGTGTTAACAGGACTGCTCTACTCACAGAATTGAACATACGAAGACATGCTAGACAGTCCTGGCAGCGGTTCTCCTGCATCACCCCATTCTCAGTCTGTCATTTCTACAATTGATCTGACAAAAGATGACTCAAACACGTCTTGTTATTTGGTAAGTAACAAAAGTCTTAAAAAATACATTAAAATTAAGAAATTCATTAGACGCACAGAAAAAATTATAAAATCAAAACATAGTTTACAAAAAAATATGAACTTAATTAAGGAACGTACTCTCTTGATTAGTAAACTTAAGTCAACACAAAATAAATTAAAAACAAGAGACTCTTTATATAACAGCATGTCACAGAGCTTACAAGCTAAAATCAGTAGGTTAGAGGATTCAATTAGAGATATAAGTACAAAATATGAAAGCAGCAAGCGTGAAATCAGCGAGCATGTCAGCGCTGCTACACAGTTGGTAGACTTGTGTCACTATAATGAAGAACGTTTTGATTCTTTTATTAATAACTATGTTTGTACTTGTTCACATGAAACTTCGCCCGCTGAGATAAACCGCGTCGTGCCGGTCGAGCCCCCGTCGCCGGAGCGCCGGCCCGCGCCCGCGACCCCTCCGCCGGCTGCGCGCCCCCGCTCGGCCGCGCCCCCCGCGCCCGCGCCCCCTGTGCCGCCCGCGCCACCCGCCGCCCCGCCGTCGCCCGCGGGCTCCCCGCCGCCCGCTCCGGCACCGCGGCCCGCACCCGCGCCTCGCGCCGTGCCCGCATCCCCGGCATCCCCGACGCCTGCTGAGCGAGGCCCTCTACCGACTGTAAATGATC